>JAOBAS010000072.1:36908753-36931683 GCA_025311575.1 Elanoides forficatus
GGTGGAACACCTCTCCTATGAAGAATAGCTGAAAGAGTTGGGGTTGTTCAGCCTAAAGAAGAGAAAGCTCTGGGGACCTTACTGTGGCCTTTCACTACTTAAGGGGGGCTTATAAGAAAGATGGGGACAGACATTTTAGTAGGGCCTGTTGCGATAGGACAAGGGGTAATGGTTTTAAATTAAAAGAGGGTAATTAAAACTAGATATAAGGAAGAAATTTTTTACAGTGAGGGTGGTGAAACACTGGAACAGGTTGCCCAGGGAGGTGGTAGATGCCCCATCCCTGGAAACTTTCAAGGTCAGGTTGGATGGTGCTCTGAGCAGCCTGATCTAGTTGAAGATGTCCCTGCTCATTGCAGGGGGGGTGGACTAGATGATCTTCAAATGCCCCTTCCAACCCAAACCGTTGTGTGATTCTATGATTCTAGATCATGTACATAGATCTGGGGGAAAATGCTTTTCTATTCTTTCTTCTTAATTTTCATCTTATTATCTAGGCTTACACTGTAGGCTTTGACAGTAGAAAAAGAATTAATGGCACTTGAAGTGCTCCCTTACATCAGCAGTGTAAGTAGCTCTCTGTGCGAAATACAGCAGCATCAAACTCTTCTCTTTCTAGTGTAGTTTATGACTAATAAGTTCTTTTTATTTTCTGTGTTGTAAAGAAAGCTTTCATGAATGAGATCCTTTTCTAAGACTTACCAGTGCAATGCATTTGCTCATAAGATGGAATCTTGTTTCCTTTCTTTTTTTTTTTCTTCTGTGCTTACCAGTTGGACAATTTGTCCCAAGTAACACAGTCTCTTTCACCATTATGAATCTAATCTGTGGATCATGAAGTAAAAAAATGAGCTTGCGGTTAGACAATAAAGAGGAGTGATAAAATTCTGCAGTTTGTATCACAGAAGGCTAGAGAAGGGAAAAAAATTATGAAAGTAAATATTAATTTTATTTGTTCCTTTCACATAAATGAGGTACTCTGAATTTGGTAGAAATATGATGTATGTGAGCTCATCAAAAGCAATTAATATATCCTCTTGTTTGTAGTGACTGGATATTATTTATAGGATTCAAGAGAACTTCTAACTGTAGCAGTCATGGTCATTATCAGGCCTTCTGTTTATGAAGAGCTTTTCTTAAAGAACAAAATGAACCAACTTTAAAAATAATAAAATTGTTGAAAGTGATTAAAAAATTCCTTTGAGACATTCATATAAAAATCTTGCTGCTAATTAGAAATATCCATAATTATTCAGGAGAAACACTTAATTAGCACAGAGTCAGGAAAAGATTTTGTATTAATTAATATTCATGATTTTGACAGTGGAAATCTGGTAGACAAACAGAAGAGTTAGAAGAAGGACTCACCTGTGAATTGTCATTTATCAGCTGAATCCACAGAGTGTGTTTGTCCTAAAAAGAACCATTTCATAGTTTGCATAATTTCCTCTCATTTTCTAAACAACAGATGCCAGCATAGTATAGCTAGGGAAAGACTTGCTTACACTTCTTCCAGTGTTTTAAAGTCAGTCTTCTTTCAGCCAAAACCAGAACAGGTATCGATTCTCATTTTATATTTTTCAAATTTAAATGGAGAATGAACACATGCCCTGTATAGTAATTGAGCTGAAGAGGCATTTAACATCCAAAGTATTGATTAGCATTTCCTTTCTTATGCACCATTGATTGGGAACTGCAGTTAAGTCTTTTTCTGAAACATTCAGGTTTCATTCTGTATGATGTTAAGACTTGCATACTAATAACTGTGTAATAATGGGTTTGTGCTCTGTCTTAATGAAACACGCACACCATTGGCAAAGCAAAAGATTTTCCATTTTGTCATTCTTAAAGTGCTTAAAAGGGATGAGATGATTTTTTATTCCATTTGGTTCCAGGTTTTTTTGAAGATCTAGCTGTATTTAATGTGATTGCACCTTAAATGTAACTGCACAGACCTGTGCTGGATCAGGTCTAAAGAAAATAAAGAGCATGCTCTGAGGTTGTAGCTTCATGTTATAACCAGGACTAGAAGGTGTCAGTTGCTATTCATGTAAATGATAGCGAGTGAGCTGTGAACTATTTATCAGTATGATTTCAGAAGTTAGGTTATAAGTGGGCAAGTACAGCCAGTTGAAGAACCTAATAAATTATAGCCTGGCATTCTCGTTAAATATTGAGTAAAAAAATTGCTGCCTCAGTACTGATACTTTTACTTATAATACAGCAAGAGGAAATATTTAGACATATGCTGCTTTCAGGTACAGGGTTGATTCAGATATTTTTCTGGTGCTCTATTTGGTTACAGTTCCCATAAGTGGTGTTTATTGTATTAACCTGAATGTGATATTTTTCACTGGCAGATAATTGTGATGATCCATTGGTGTCTGCATTGCCTCAGCCATCATTCAGTAGTTCATCAGAGCTGTCTAGTACTCACAGCCCTGGATTTGCAAGGCTTAATCGAAGAGAGGGTAAGTGCATTTTAGTGGTTGATTGATGTTGTGTATTTGTTTGGGGTTTTTTTTACAAGTTTTTTTAAGCATTTTTGTACCTGTACACAATGTTGAAATGATACATAGTGAGCATATTCTGGGTTATTGGGACTGGATAGTGTTATGTTTGTTGTTTTAAGGAGAATGGGAACTTAAAAACAGTGTCAAAGAATGCACTTTGCCATGTACAATAAGTTTTTCATGGTAAATTATACTTTCAGACATTTATGAACATTTTGCTAATTTTAGTGCAAAGGATTCATCCTGACTGAAACCAAAATCTTCATGTGATTTTCCAGCATAAAATGTAGACAGCTTTGGACATATGTTTATGCCTACTCTTAAAACAAAATTTAAATTAATTTTGTTTCTTAACAAGACAATAATAACATAAATAATCTCTTTTCTCTTAGAGGACAAATAGAAGAAGTGCAAACTTATGAATGTCATTGTACATCATTCTTTAAGGAAATAAGGGTAAATGCAGATTATGTTTGGAAAGACAGGACCAGATATACAGGAAATATTTTTGAGAAACCATTTTCTCTTTTTTTCTGGCAATTTAAAGTCTTAATTATTGTAGTTTTTTTTCTTCACTTAATCTAGTGTTTTCTTATGCTTATTCACTGACACTGAGGCAAACTATACAACTGGCATGTGGTCCAAATTTTTACTAAAATGAAGGAAACTTGCCTGTTAGTTTATCATATATGTTACACCTCTACATAAATCTTCTGAAAGCTCTGTATCTTTTCTAATTTTATTTGATATAGTAATTAAACATACATTTTCAGCCTTTTTTGTCAGTTATGGGACACTTTCCTCTGTTAAATGCAATTAAACTTTGATAGCATTGTTATTTTTGTCTTTTCTAACATGTAGCTAAAAGCTTTAAACACTTGGTATATGTCAGAAGATCTGGACATTACCCATTTTAGCTGAAGTTTAGTGGTAACTCAAATCTTATATTTGCTGTCAAGGATACTGTAGGAATGAGAAATGATGAATTTATTTTAATTACTGTAAACATGTTTTCTGTTCCTAATGACAACAGTCTTATTATACTTTCTGTGTGAAGGACTTCTATTCTGATGTTTTTTTAACAGTATCTGCTAGATTATATAAAATCTGTCAAAAAAAAAAAATTAAACTGTCAAGACATATCACATTAGACTTTCTCTGTGTTTGTGGCCTATTTGTAATAAGTAATTATGTTCAAAGGTCATGTTAAAAAATACATGTATGTACATTGAACATTAAAAAGATAAAAATTAACTTTGAAATACTGAGAAAACTCATCAGCCTCATTAGGCAAGTATCCAGGAGATCAGTCATGCCTGTCAATAACATACTAAAGACAATATTGTTTTTTTTTTTCTTTCCCCAGCATACCAGCAAGGTTCTTGGTCTTAACATCACAGTTCTAATGCTAAGGAGGAACAAATAACTTTAGGAAAGATTTTATTAATATGTGGCAATATGGTGTTATTAGTAAACAAAATCTCACTTGTTGACATACCTAAAAATAATACTCTGATTAAAATTATGGTTTTAAAAACAGCTAAAGTCTAGGTTTAAATGAAATCAGTTTGGATGTCCAAGAGCATACATTACTCTTTCAAATCATATTTGTCTGGTGTTTGTAAACCAATCATGATCCACAGTGGAGTCTAAGTTCAAGGAAGTGATGAAGCTCAACTTCCTACCCATTGGTAAGCTGTCGGAAAACATGAGCATGCAGAGGCTGGAGGTGCAGTATCGGCCAATGGAAGAAGGAACTTCTATGGACACTGACTTCTGTTTAATTATTACCCAATAGGAGACAACAAAGAAACTGATTCAAAGGTGCAGTCCTGGGAGACCTCACTGAAATATTGTGTCTTAGGTCACAATCTAATCTTAAAAATTCAACATTAATACAGACAATAAGAACTGTACTTGTTATTTAGAGCCATTCAATTACATCACATTCCCCTCATATATTTAATTATTATATTTTATATCAATGCATATAATTGATAAGTATGTAAATTAAATCTTAAGAATACTTAGTAGTGCCAAAAGCATTTCCATTCTTGGATGTCCATGATTTACTGGAACACTTGCTATGTACTTATAGATGGAAACTCTATAGTGAAGAAGGAATACTCCAATCTATTATCCTAGTGTACAAATTTGATAAGCATGAACTTCTGTTTTGAATGAAATTGTGATATTAAAGAAAATTTTTATTGTGTAAGGACTTGCCTTAATTTGAAGTAATATGCGCTCTTAGAATCTTAACTAACACGAGTTCTCATCAAAGAGTATATTAGTCTTCCCAAAAATGTTAAAACCTTTTCCGATTTGGTTCTTTTCATGTGCTCTGAAGTTGTATGTACCATGTCAGCATACATTTTTTTAGAGTTATCATTTCCTTCACATTTCCTCGTAGTGTGTGCACACATTAGAAATGCTCATAGTTTTATATCTGGTATCTTTCCATCGCATGTAAATTGAACACAATTTAGACAAGAAAAAGTACAATGTTTTTACACAGATTACTTAGGAGTCAAATTGTTGCAATTCATCAGTAAAGTAATAAAGCAAATACACATATAAACCTACACTGTTTCAATTGACAAAGAAAAGGTAGAAATTAGCCAGAAATTTATCAGGAATGTGGGAAGTTGCACCGAAGGGGGGAATAGTTCTTTAACCATATAGCTTTTTGTTTACTAAATGTAGCAAATTGATAGGAAAAGTTAAAGGGAATGAGGAGAGAATGTTATAGTTTAAAAAAAATGTACAGTGTGGAGTTTAAATGAAGACATAAAAAAAATGGTGCCAGCAGAGACAGATTAGTAAAACAGCTAAATGCAATAGTGTTTCAGCACTGTTTGTAAAGGAAAAGGATAATGTTGGAATTACAGAATGACAAAAAAGTTTTTTCAGTCCATTAGCAGCTAAGGAAAGTGATAACATCTAGGAATAACTTGTTAAATGTTCTTCAAACTTTTAATTATTATTAGTGCATCTGTTCCCTGAAGCTTTGCAAATACTCAATACTCAAGCACAGCCAATGAATACTCCTGCTAACTGCTGAAGTAGTTACTCTGACATCAGATCTGCTTGCAACTATTGAAAAGTAGATAGAACAGTAAAGTAACAAGAATTAAGTAAAAAACCCAAACACTAATAGCAGTCAAATATTTTTAATGGAAAAATAGATTTTATAAAACCATGATTTAATTATTTGAGGTTAGCAGACATAAATGCAGGGATTCGACATATGTGGAATTTGACTTTTGGACTAATGTTGTATGACTTTCTAATTTTAAATAGTAGCACAATATCAATAGAGTCCAAATTAAATGGATTAAGATCTAGCTGGTTGATCTCAAAAAGCATTTATCATTACCATATAAAGGTGTTTCCACAGAAGTTCAGAGGAAACTCTAAGGCCAACTCTGTTCAATACTTTTCTTGATTATATACAAGTAAACACAAATCATTTATGATGAAATGTGTAAATGACATGAATATTGGTGATATAGTAAGTAATCATGGCAAAGCAATTATGCAGAGCTATGGTAATCAATTTACCTATTGAAATAAGCACTTTAGCATCGTTATTTACAAAGTGTTTAGAAGGAAGAATGGAGGTCATACTTATCAAATAGGAGCTGTGTTCTACAAAGTTGTGTGACTGAAATTAATCTGGGAGTTGAGCTGAATTAGTAATTCTTCTATAGCATATTCTCTAGCAAAAAGAAATAATGAAGCTTTTGTATAGAGGAACAGAAGAAATGAGTTGTTACTGTCCATATAGCTGTATAATCTACCACTGAACTGTGTTGTAAAATTCCAGATCATGAAAAGCTTGTTGAAAAACTAGGCTGTTTTTCTATGCTGGTTCCACCACTGTGAATAGGTGACACAGAAAAATGTTTGGGGAGGTATTTTTTTTAAATGTATATTTCCACATGAAGCTAAAAGAAACAAAAGGGAGAAAGAACCCAAAACCTCCCAAAACAAATGAGAAGAAACAAAGAACACCCTGGTTAAGCTCTCAGATCTGCAAAGACTTGAAAAAGCCAGATGGGGACAGAAGCATTTAAGGATTGGTATGTCTTAAAAGTAGGTACATCATCCAAAGGAGAGTCCTCCCCCCCGCCCCCCTCTTAAGTTGACAGGTAACACATGCTTCTTTATAGGGAGGCATCCCTATATAAATGAGGCATCCCAAAAGAAGGGAAAAAATGGCCAGCATGCAGAGCATGCCTACTAGGACTAGTGATAGGAACCATAAGTACCAATATCTAATCTGGGCCATCAAGGATGTGGCTCTGCCCACTGCCAGTGTTTTTCATGATGAGTAGTCAGCTGAAGTATGGCACTATAGACAGTGTGCTCTATCTGCAAATGTAGGTTTCCTGACATATCTCCCAACCAGGATCTGTGGAAAAGCCCTCTGCCAGACAAAGAGAAGATTGTGTTATTGTGGAGGTCATGGTCTTCTTGTTTTGTCTGCAGTGGGATCAGTATTTCATGCTGGTTGTACATATACAATGTCCTCTCATTCACCATTCCAATCCCACAGGAAAAGGTTTATTAATGGGACTGTGAACAATTATACCCATGAATGCAGGCCTTCTTTTGAATTAATGAACTTTTGCAACTTTACGGGCAAAAACTTCGGAAGAGAGTTGCTCTACAAGAGTACACATACCGATGGAAGAGCCTTGATATTTGGGCAGCTAAATGAGCTGGACAGGGATTTGGCTGTGATTGCCTTGCCCCATATTCAAACACAATTACTTGATTAGAATATGATAGAAGAAAATTGAATATAGAAGTTGTTGAGTAGCCAAAAAATCTGCCTTACAGCTTTCTCTTTCCCTGAAGTAGGAAGAAACCCATGTATTTTAATTATACTGTCAGCTTACATTGCCAGAATTTCATAAGTGGCCTGGAAACTTGAATGCATTAACAGCTACCAAATAAATGATAGTTTATTCAATATGGTGCTGTAAACTTTTTTTTTTTTTTTTTTTAAATAAAACACTGTAGTTTAATCACTTTTGGAGAACTCACACTAAGTAGGTCAAAATGAATAAATGAATTCTACCTATCAGTAGCTAAAGAAAACATCAACAAAACAGTTAAAGAAAAAATAATATTTCTAACAGAGTAAGAAGGTCTATTTTCAGAATTTTTTTTTTTTTAAGAAACAGTTTAACTTGCTTAATCTAATGCTAACAATTAAAATAAAAAAGCAGACAAATTTAAAAAACTTAATAGTAGTTAGGTTTGTTAGTCACGAAAAGATAATTAGAAAGATCTTCCTCCCTCCATTTCATTAGTATGCAAATAAAATTCATTAAGGCTGATATTTTACTTTAGTACAAGCAATAAGAAAATGAAGCTAGAATGAAAAAGATCCAATCTGATGGTAATCATTGAGCTTTTATAAATTAACAGCAAATCTAAGTTGATCCAGCTAACATCATGGCTTAGAGTTTTGTGACTTACCTGACTTCAGTAGGTGTGTCAGGAAAAAGGCAAAAGTGACAACGTAAATCTGTTATATTTAAACTAAATAAAATAAGCAGTGGTTACAGTGACTTATACATAAAAGATCAGATGATGCATACTGCTGTATAGTCAGTGAAATTCCTGTACCATTCAGTTTCTGAGGAAGAAATCATAGATTATTTTTTTTCCTTAACTTCTGCAATAATTAGGGCTTTTAGTGTGAACATTGCCATCAATCTCTCAGCACGGTAATTACAATTTTTTTTTAATACCATTTCATTTTTTTTCTATAGAAAATGGCTTTAAACACCTGTTTTAAACACCTTAAAGAAAAATATATGGACACATATGAAAGTTGTATACAGTACTGTAGGTGCACTACAAGTTTTAAGAAATTCTCAAGTTTACACCAGCTTCAGTGAAGACAAAATTTGAAGCAGTAGTATTTTATTAATGCCTAAAGTGAAATTTATGCTGGTTTTGTTCTGTTTTTTGGGGGGATTGTGTATATGTAGTGTGATTCTGATATTGCAAAAATATGTATGGGAGAAAAGAAAGAAAGAAAAGAAAGGAAGGAGAAAAGGAAGGAAGGAAGGAAGGAAGGAAGGAAGGAAGGAAGGGAGGAAGGGAAGAAGGAAGGAAGGAAGGAAGGAAGGAAGGAAGGAAGGAAGGAAGGAAGGAAGGAAGGAAGGAAGGAAGGAAGGAGAAGAAGAGAAGGAGAAGGAGAAGGAGAAGGAGAAGGAGAAGGAGAAGGAGAAGGAGAAGGAGAAGGAGAAGGAGAAGGAGAAAGAGGGGAGGAAGGAAGGAAGGAAGGAAGGAAGGAAGGAAGGAAGGAAGGAAGGAAGGAAGGAAGGAAGGAAGGAAGGAAGGAAAAAGTAATTTACTCCTAAGTAGAGTAAGTAAATAGGATAAAAACTTTAGAAATATTTTAAATATTTACAGAGCAATGTGCTTTCACGAACATTTATGAGGAGTTAGGAATATTCATACAGTTATTTCCAGAAACCAAATGCCAGCTTTGTTTTCAAAATTTATTCAAGAGTAACAAAGCGTAACAAAAGGTTTCAACCAAAGCTATTTCCTGTGTGAGAACACCTGTGGAATAGCAAGTTCAAAGTACGGTGAAATGCACAGAAGAAGCAAGGAAAGGGTAATAAAGGTATTTTATTGTAATTGCTTGGGACTGTTTTTCTACCTGAAATATAGCTATGGGAATAGAGAAAAGTGAGAACAATTTTTGCAAAAGTTGTGTAGAACTACAATATTCAAATAAAAATTTACTTCAGAAGTCAAATTTGCTACAATTCATGTATGTTATCATTTTTGTTAATATAATAAAAAATAAAAATCTTGATCTACCAATATTGGTATTTTGCATTTAGATAGTTTTAAATAATATGTTTTTGAAATCTTAGATAAAGGCTGAATTTTATCCAAACTTTGAATCAATGTGATGCCTTTTAGAGAGTCATAGTAAAATTTGACTCCCAAGCCTGCTTTGCAGTAATAAATAATTTAAGTTCATACCTCCTTTAATATTTTGAGGGATGGAAAAATAGATCGTAAGTGCTGATGCATCTAATTTTCCTCAAATTCTTCCTTGCATGTTTGAGGCAGGAGGAATATTAGATTTTTTTTACTGACATATCAATAACACTCAAAAACATTGACCTATTGCTAGATGTGCTAAGATCAGAGATTCTTGACAATTTCCTAAAATAAAAAAGGTAGGAATTTTTTGATATGATGTAATACTGACTAATTTCATTTGTAGTGAAAAAAAAATTAGTGTCTTAAATTCCAGTTTTTAAAGAATTCTTAAATTTTTCAATTCTAAGGGAAAATAATAATAAAAAAAAATAAAACATTCTTCCTTCCACACCCCTACAAAAAGTTTAGAGACTTTAATTTGACAAAGGATCTGTCTCTTGCCATGTCCTTTAAAATATTTTTCCTTACCCCGTTAGTGTTCAATTTGCTGGCATACAAGATGTGCCTTTCTGTGTTATGATCCTACTCATACTGCCATTGCACTGGGACAGTACTGTCATACCAGCTTGGAGATGGAGAGCTCAGAATTCCTAAGCTAAATTAATCTCAAAGCCCTACAAAATGGTGGCATTTTGATTAATATCTTAGTCACTATTTCCCTCAGTGTCAGATAGATAATTCAACTAAATACATTAATAACTTTTATAATATTATGTTACATTTATTATATTTCTTTCTAATCTACATCTTTAGACATCACAAAGATGAGAAGTCCTATACTAAGCCACTTCAGAAAATAGTACGTAAGAGATGAAAGTAAATTAGGCACTCATGAAACATGTCTCTAGGAAGTAACAGACTCCTTATGTTAAATTGACTAGTATTTAAAGTAGAACTAGCTGGTGGAAAGTAACTTTGACTTGACAGTCTCATCTTTTTGCTATACAAGTGAACAGAAATAAAGTATCCATTAATGGCATTTTATTTTTAAAATTTTAAATCAAATTCAATATTAAAGATAGACATATTATTAAATAATAGCTTAAATACACAGCTATATTGGAAAATGGCATTATGTATGCAAAATGCATATTTATATTTTTATTCATTTTTTAAACTTTCTGTCATAATCTGGTCCTGAACGGGAGACAAATGACTGAGGAGAGTTTTTGATGTAAGATTGACAGTGAAATCCTAATACTTAGCAGTTTTGAATAAATTTCACGGGTGTCCAGGCAAGTTGAAGAAGAGCGGTCTCTGTTTAACAGTCATATATCCTTTAGTTTTTCTTTCAAACCAGAAATAATTTATATTCTAGATGAATAATTTTCAGTTACAAACTGTTGTATGTAAAGTGTTAGTGTGGTAGGTTGACCTTGGCTGGGTGCCAGGTGCCCACCAAAGCTGCTCTATCACTACCCTTCTCAGCTGGACAGAAAATTTAACAAAAGGCTTGTGGGTCAAGACAAGGACAGTTTAATAAAGTGAAAGCAAAGGTCACGTGTGAAAGCAAAGAAAAACAAATTATGTTATTCTCTACTTCCCATCAGCAGGTAATGTCTGGCCACTTCCTGGGAAGCAGGGCTTCAGTACGCGTAGTGGTTGCTCCAGAAGATGAAAATACTCCCCCTTCCATCTCCCTTTACTTAGCTTTTATAGCTGAGCTGCTATCATATGGTATGGAATATGTTCGGTTAGTTTAGGTCAGCTGTCCTGGTTATGTCCCCTCCCAAGATCTTGCCCAGCCCCAGCCTGCCGTTGAGGGGGGCAAAAAATTTTGGAGAGACAGCCTTGATGCTGTGCGAGCACTGCTCAGCAGTAGCCAAAACACCGGTGTGTTATCAACACCTTTCTAGCTACCAATGCAGAGCACAGCACTATGAGAGCTGGTATGGGGAAAATGAACTCCATCTCAGCCAGACCCAATACAGTTAGGCAATTAGTGTTAGATCATGAAAACTAGTGTAAAATAAAACCATTACATTACATTTGTTACTATATTTCCCTCAGATTTCCAGTGAACAATGAAATCTATCCATGGTTCCTTAATCAACTTTGCTGTTGTCCAGGAACTTGACTGATAACCAGACAGGCTGTAATAAACTATTTGGATGTAGTGAATGGAAAGAAGGTATAACAAAGGTTTCAGCTGTACAGAACAGCGTATAACAGCACATTAATGTCCTTGTGCATGTCGGAATTAATTCCATTAATTGTTCCTGGTATAAACATCACATAAAACTGCCATGGTCCATCTTCAACCAGCTACGCTTGTAAGATAACTGTGTGGACTTTTCTTTATGATTTTCTTCACCTGCAGTGGGGTTGTTCCCATAACTCCTCCTAATGACTGAAATCAGAAGAAAAAGGTCAAGTAGCTCCATCAGCAGGATTACTGACATATAAACAGAAGTGGTAAGGTACTTTAAGGGGTTTTTAAAGCCAGTTACATTAGCCTAATGGTAAATAGTGAGGTTGAGTTAAGTAGAATTTATTTGGATGGAATCAGTAGAACTTTTTATGATTTTTTTTAAAACTTCATTATAGAAGTAGTCTTTTTAGAGACTTGTCTGCCTGCTGCTTCATTTTTCTTTGTTATTATTTAACAAAAATAAGAATTCTATTATAAGTTTAGTAATACTAAGTTCAGTATTATGCATTTTTATATACTAATGTCATTTAGGAATTAACAGATTTTAATACATCTTAAAATTGATATTCATGTCATTTGCAGGATCAAAAGTATTTCCATTAGTTATTTTCTCTAGTTAAATTATGAGCATGTGGATAGTCCACTTGCTTCCTGTTATTGCAGTCTCTTTGTAGTGTCACATTGGTACTTGGTACTAGTCAGTACCAAATATAAATTTGGCCTTTGCTTCCTATCTTGTAAATTATAGCTCATGAACCATGTTAAATGAAAGTAAAAGGTCATCAGTAAATTAAGCTGCTCGGACTTCAGTAGCTCAGGGTAAAAAAGTTCTCTTCCTTTATATAGTATGTGAATTTATTGAGGCTACCGACACTACTGCTTTTTTGTTCCTCAAGAATAATTCACGTTACAGTTTTTTATGTTGAAGTGTGGGGGTTTTTGTTTGTTTGTTTGGGGTTTTTTTGGAGGGTAAAAAGACCTCCCTTTCCTACCAATTAAAAAAAAAAAAAAAGTTGTTTTTCATTTTATACATTTATTCTTCATATTAACCTGTTTTTCATTTTACTTTTGACAACTGAAATACAATTGTGCATTAATCTCATGATGACAGTGTCTAGAAAGCAAATAAAGGGTGCACTATTTACATTTATGCACAGGTCTCAGTTCAGCCTTTTTGTAAGGGGTGGTTTGGGCTTTCTTTTCGTGTCTAATGGGAGCATTGCAGGAATGGAGTGACAGCCACTGCAAAAGTCAACTCTGTAAACACTCTGAGGTCAGAAGCTGAGTGTTTATAATAAATTTATCATACCTTCTGGCTGATGTAGTCTCTAGTCCTTCAGTAGAGAATTAATTTGAATAGAAGTGGCGCTGATTTCAGAGATAGCTATGCATCACTGCACACTAAGGTTACTGTCTGCCTGAACATGAGTGGATTGCAGGATGTCTCACTCATAGATTATCCCCTGTACCATTTGCATGACAACATAAAGAGATCATTGCTAAACAGTCTGACCTTCAAAGGAACAGGAAAAGAAAAAACAAAACCATTTTGGGACTTATACCAATTCTACATTGTTATGAACAAATTTCACAAAAACTTTGCTAAAAAAAGGATAATTTGAAATAAATTATTTTGGGACAGAAGATAAGCAGGGAGAAAGGTAACCCTAAATAATCCTCTTTGAGGAATTAAGTGTAAATGAAAACCCAAAATAAAAATCCAAAATAAAAATCCAAATATACATTAACAAATCCATTTCACGAGACATTATCCATTGTGTTCAAACTTAATTAATTCTCAGAATAACATAATGTACCTGAAAATTCAACAGGAATCCTCAGGACTTTTTAAGGTTTCAAATCCAAACCAGAATTTTGAGTCCATTACCCAAGAATTTCGTGAAAAATAATTTTTAAAAAAAGGTCATGAGAAACTAGTACTAACTAAATCTCCAGGAAAGTTGAAAAGGACTTAGTTAAGAGCATTTGTATCACTGCGAGACATATGTTTTTACTGCAAGTTTTAATCTTTGAATAAGGACTCTGAAGACTGAAAAAATATATTTTACTCAATAGTGGCCAAAGTTTTATAATAAAAGAAGTATTATAATAAAAAAGTGTCTTTACCCATTTTATCAACATTTATCTTTTGTTGATAAGTTGAAATGATCTCTTATTTTAGAACTTCTCAAATGTAACAAAATATATACAGTACTGAACACCCTGCAAGTGTGAGCAGTATACTACAAGTATAGCTAATACAATTTTGAAATACGGATGGAATTTTAAGTAAATAATTAGTGTCATTGATCAGGCATTGATTTAAAAATATCCACAGCTGAGATCTCCAGTGTTGCCAGCTGCAAGAAGAGAGGCACAAGGGTCGGAATTTTAACACAGGCACACTCCAGAACCCCTTAATGTGAATAGAGCTTTAAGCATAATTTCTGATGATAGTTGTTTAATTTCAATAATACTGTGAAATTCCATTGAAAATTCTGAATTTTTAAAAGGGAATAATTGTAATAATTTAATAAAAATATGTAAACAAGTGTATAAGATAGACTTCATCTGAATCTTTTCAGTGTTATAATTTATTTACGTTGTTTTGTGAGTGATGAGTAAAAGTTGTGCTCATTGTTTTTTAAAAAAAAGCAACCAAAGTCTGCCTTTGATACTAAATCCTTGAGCTATAGAAAGATAGATTTTTTTCTGATGGGAAATCAAAAGGGTCTATTGATTTGAAAGTGTAAATTGTCAAAAACAGACTGGCAGGAACTCACTGATAAATCAGTTTCCAGACAGCTCTTGATATTTCAACTTCTAACATTTTAAATGGGATTAAGCTGCCTCATGTCCGTGTACCCAATTTCTAAATATAGAATGAAGGGATGAAGTGGGATCTCCAGTTTTGCTGTTGTTGAGAGACATAAATAGATTTATATTTGGCAAGCACAACCCTTTGTTTGAGGTTATTGTATGTCTGTACTTCTGAAATAGGATGTTTGCAGTTTAAAAGAATTTATAAAATCACTGAATTTTTAGTTAAGCACAAAACCAAAAAAAGGGCCCAAAGCGAACTGTAGTCAAGTATGGATTCATCCTAAATTCAAATGCTTAAAAATTGTAAAAGTATCTTCAATGAAACCAAAATAAGGTCTGATTAGGGATGAGAAAGAACTAGAAAATGTATCACTATTTATTAGAAATAATTGAATTTTTTCTCATTTTGTTCCAGCTCTTTTTCCACAAAAGATATGTCGTAAGATATTCAGTGGACCATTTGCATGTCTTTCAATGTATCTTTACAATATTTTATATCTAAAAGCTTCAAGACATCTTATAAACTTGTTTTGATTAATGAGCCATGAGAGTTTAAATAGACATTTTAGCTTTATTAATCATAATAATTCTGGGAAATGTGTGTAGTGTTGTTTTGTTTAGTCCTTTGCTAAGATATGTTTTATATCTCTAGGTCTTCAGTGACTTCTCACAAATAACCACCTTGTTAACTGCAGAATATTCTTTTGATTTTTTGCTAATGAATGTGGGACACATTACATTGCTAAAAAGAGTATTGCATTTTGAAGTGACCACTAGTTGGCAAGAGGCACATCTTTCTCTTTAGAAACTAATTGCTTCTGAATGAAACTGATACTGGAAAAATCTTCCACTTCTTTAAAAATTGATGGCTTTACAGTTTTTCAAAGTTCAGCTGTTATAGATAAATTATTTTGAATTAACTAAAATGTAAGTATTCTGACTTAGGTTTACAAAGTTTAACACATTCATAATGATATACATTTCCATTTTGCTAAGATGCAAATATTCAACAGAAAGACGAGTAAAAGTAGTTTGAGCATTAGCGATATGTGCTTCGTACATAATATAAAATACAATAAACCAGAACAGTTTTTGGTTTTGCTGTTTATTTTGAATGAAGAATCAAGCTTCTTGTATTTTAAAGTAATAATTCAATAGCTTTATTTCCTGTGATATTCTGCTTTCTGCACTTACCTTCTAGCACTGTAGGCATATTTAGGTATAATGTCTTTATCATAAATTGAAAATTATTTGTTTAACTAGCCCTGACTACTTTTCTAAGTTACCATTTTTACCCCCTCTAATATCCATAGCAGTAATAGTTTTAAAATGTATTTTGTAGGGAAGTCACAGTCTCTAATAAGTAGTTTCTGTATACACTCACAGGACTAACTACTAATTCACTGCAGAAGGCCAGATGTCTACATTTAGTAAAAAGTCAACCTTGAAATTGGTAAGCTTAGAAAAGTAGTCATGAAAGAGCAGCTCAGGCAAAAATGAAATGACTCATTAAAATCATAGATTTCACAACTCATTACATTGTTGACTGTGTTTCCTCAAGGGATTGTTTTGCCTTGTGGAGAAGTAAGAAGGCTTGATTATTTTTCTAGCCTGTAGAAATGTAGGAAAGCTTTCATCATTTAATTTTTTATGAAATGGAAGTGCTAGAGATATAAGTATAAAAAAAAGTAATTTCAGCTTATTTTTTCCTGATTAAAAAAAACAAACCAAAACAAACAAAAAACTCCACCTCACCTTCTACTTAGAACTGCAACAAAGAATCTCTTATTTTTGCTGCTATATGAGTATTTGTCACATAAAATTAATTATGTGATCATAATTGGTGCCTTTAAGTTTCCTAGTCTGTGTACATGGAAACATGGAGTAGTGTAAACAGACTATTATGAATAGAGATGCTTAAGGTACCATACATACGCATAGGATTCTTCATGCTCAAATGAGAGAGCACAAAAAACACCGTGGCTCTGTTCTCATTTTTTAAGAACATGCAAGATATTTTTCCTCTCACAAATCCAGAGAAGCTGTCTGTGTCCATCTTTCCCAGGACTCCTAGAAAGTTATTTCCATATTCATCTATTTGACTAATCCATGGGTTTCACTTTTTTCTCAAAGACAGTATTTTCAGCTAGAGTGAGACTTTGTAAGCCACTGTTAAGCAGTTGTCCCTCAGGTATTCATCATGTTCTGGGACTGCGAATTGAAAAGAAACCAGGAAGGATTTGGCAAAGTTAGGACTGAACTGGGATTTCTGGCACATAAAATTATAACACCAGGAATGTCAGTATGAATATTGCTGGACTGTTTGACCTAGTGCCAGGACCTGAAGCATCTGGAGCCTCCTCCTGGGAGGGCGTACACAGTGGTAGACAAGAATAATTATCTAAATGCCAAAATTTTGCTTTACAGAAGACAAGATTCCCAGTGCAGTTGCTGGCTATATTGCATCTACAGTAGCTCTCGAGTTCTTTTATGTGTCTTTTCCACCAATTTTTCTAACTTTTACACAATTTCTAAGATCAGAAAAGACAAAGGCACAATTATTTTTGTAGCTTCCTACTTGCTGAGGCAGTTTTGGCTTACATGGTTACAAATGTCCTTCTGGCCTTTAATCCAGGTTCCAGACTGACTTGACTCAATTTCACAGTTGAACCACCAGATGTTCAAACAAGACCTGAAGTCACTGTACCAGGTTGACTGTCACATATAAGAACTGACCCTACAGCTACAGAATATCCTACCATGAAAACAGTTACCAGAAAAAAATCCTCACCCTAAAATCCCTGAAGAAATTGTTACCTGCAACTGATTCAGGTTTTGGTGCTGATGACCCTTTGACTTTTCATTGGATCAAAAAAAGATAGGACCTTACTATCTTCATCCATGTCATAAAAGTTGCCTACTGGCAATATCTGTTTGCCTTCCATTTGTGCAGCATTCTTGATATTTTTTGCCTCACAGTATCAATATTTATGAAAAAAATAATGACTTTCTAAGATCATAATTTATTCTCTCTGAGAGTCATTCATTACCATCCCCTGTTTTCAGCTCACTTAAAGACTTTCTTCATGTATTCTTCACACATTAAGTATTTATGTAGTATTTATGATGAATCTGATACAGTTGTATTAAACCTCTTTAACTGAAGTCCAGTTCAAGTCATAGTGGAGTTTTTTGTCTAAATATATACTTTTCATCTTTGATCAAACTCTTGTCTTTCTGTACTGAATCTTCTGTATTCCCATCATCTAAATAAGGCAGAAGGAAATGAGCTGCAAAATAAATTTCCTCATTTCAGTTCTGGTATCGGGTGTTAGCCCATAGATCTCAGCAGCATCTGTGCTTCAGTGGAGCAGTGCAGGCAGACCTTTCAGAGTTACCTTTTAACAAATCTTGTTCATTTGTTTGCAAAAGTTTGTATGTCAGCCAAATGTAGTGGTTCATGAGGAAAGAAAAAAACCCCAAACATATTCTTTACACATATTCATCATCTATAACTAGCAAAATCCTGATCTAAATCTTAGAATTGCTAAGAGCATTTGTCAGATAAAAAGAGAAAATAGAAAAAGTGAGAAAAATACGCCTGAAACAACTAAAGATTTCAGTCTAGTTGTAAGTCTGACAGGATTTGAAATACTTGGAAACAGGGACTTGCAGTTGGAAGTAATGGAAAACCTTAATAATAAACCATGCTACCAATATTTCCTATAATGTAATTCTTCCTGTATTTTTTGCAGATCAGTTGATTTGAAATCCTAATCTATATTCCATTTTATATAATTTCATAAGGAAGGAAGAACATGTCAGCGCTTGGCAGGCTATGGTTGAGCAA
This sequence comes from Elanoides forficatus, assembly GCA_025311575.1. Lineage (NCBI taxonomy): Eukaryota > Metazoa > Chordata > Aves > Accipitriformes > Accipitridae > Elanoides > Elanoides forficatus. Next base: position 36,927,079 of record JAOBAS010000072.1, read on the forward strand.
TCAATATTCAGAGCTGATATCTGGCTGTAAAAGGCTCCATTAATATGATCAGCTGAGGGCAGGGTTGTGATTGATTAGTGGCCCATTCCAAGCCTGTTTGTATATCATCCTATTTGGTAAAACAAAATGTACTTATTAGTGCTAAATTACTTAAGCAATATGAGTTGAAAGTGGAATTTTAGCTACCAGATCTCTAATTTCTGTGGTGGCTTATAGAGTAGACTATCAGATACTGAATAAAAAAAAAAAAAAAGGCAAACATAATATTTTTTTTTTTCTAGAGACTATACTTGGACCTTTGAAGATATCAATGCTCCACCACCTAAGTGAAGATATTAATGTTTTAGCAACATAATTATATATTTGTATATTTGGGTTAGCCATTTCAGAATGACACAAAGTCATTCTATAATAGTGTAGTTTACAAAAGCATTTGGCTTAGCTTCCTCCCCTTCACACCCCGATAAGGCTATGATACCACTGGTATTCTTTGCACTAGTGTTGGAGAATAGAACATTCTTGATTATTTTATTTGTAGTTACATGTTAATAGCTCTCCAAAAGTCTTAATTACCCTCCAGAAGGGAAGCTCCTCCATGACACTTAAATATGCAAAATTCGTACAAGGTTTACAGCTGGAAAAATTCAGGCAACCTGGTGTTTTGAGTTGTTTTGTGAGTGCCTGCTTTAAGTGGTAGATGAGAGGTGTGGGACAGAATGTCTCTGATGACAAAACTGGAAGAGCTTAATACACTGCTTTCCAACAAATGACTTTGTGGAAAATTTGACTTTTTTGACACCCTTTTTTAAATTAATATCTGCTGCATTACTATAGTATTCTGGTCTGACTAGGAGACCAGATTTATTTCTGTTGGAGATGATCTTTTTGCTGAAAACCTGAGTTAAATTTGATTATCAGCAGTTAAGAATATGTTGACTTTCCTATCCAAATTTTATGTGTTATATTTACACTCCTTTTCACTTGTTGGACCAATTGTTGAAGTCTGTTATGTGTTTTGGTGAAGCTTCAGCTTCTATTTTGGTCTTCCCTTAGGATATGAAACTACCGGTTGGCCTTGGTATGCAGAATGGAACCTCTCAAACAAACTCCATTATTTGACAGTTTCCACACTCAGGCAACATCATTATTAATGCACAGCTATAAATCTAATGTTCTGGCAAACATTTAAATCACCGCAATTGGAAAAGATCTTCCTGTTGTTTAGCTTGTGATTTTGTTATTACCCAGGGAAAGAAAAGACTGGTCACAGAATAAAGGATGTTTCTTTTTACAACTGACAATTTAAAAAATATGCTAATATTAATGAATAATTAATAAAGTATTTTCTTTTAATTATTAATTAGTAATTTCACTATTATCTACTTATTTAATAACAAAGATCAATATTGTCTAAATATTAGTTTTCACTGGGAAGAAACCTTTACCATACTTTATCTTCATTCACCTGCTTAAGTAGACAAAATTTCCTCATAAGGACATAAATCTGCAAAACCAAAAAATATAATATTATCATGTGGGCAGATTCATTATCTATATCATGTCTCAGAATTTTCAAGCTCTAAATCCACCTCTCTTAGAGGCAGAGATTGAGTTTTTGTTATTTGGACAGTTTTTAACTAATTTGGCCTCAATCCTTGACTAAAGCTCTTCAGACTACATACGAGTAAGTAGAAACAAGTTCTTGAGTTCATAAATCCATTTGCAATCCAGTTAGTAATGTATTTTTCTTAGCCACATGACATTCATAAATCAAATAAGTAATATGCTGTTAAAATTTAAGGGACTTCAAGGGATATGTGTGTGTATATATATATACACATATGCTTTTCTGATGGGTACTGTCAGCTTCTTTTTTTTGTGTATATGTGATGTGTATACATATATGATGTGTGTATTTATATATGATGTGTGTACATACACATATTAAATTTATCATAATAATCTAATTCAAGAAATCTTTAAAATATTAAAAGTCAAAATTTCACCTCAAAGCAGCCTACGGTTCCCTAACACATTTGAGATAACAAGACAGCCATGAAACCTCTTAGAAATAAGAGCAGAGAGAGCAGTCCTATTTCTCATTCAATATCCATCTAGCAAAACCTGGATACCCTGTCATCTAGGATAATGTTTCAGGATATAGAGTTAGTTAAGCTGCCATATGAATGTTTGCTCATAGACAGCAAAACCACAACAGTACTGTCAGACATTAGTTTGCAGCTGGAAATTAGGAATTGCATAAGTATAGATGTGAAACATACATATTATCTGGCCACATTCTATTTATGGTCATATCCATTTTTTGCCTTTTATTTTGTCCTAAAAAGAGGTTTTTAGTAATTAGCATTTTATTTACCCATGTGTTACAAGAGATTGAAAATAATTTCAAATTAAAGTAGGTTTATTCCTAAAAATACAATTTTTAATGGATAATTGCTGATATCAGATTAACTTCTAATTAATCAGACTCATGCCAAAGAAGTGTTAGTTTACAGACTTCATTTTTACAAGCAAGAAGAGAATGTATAAACATTATTAAGTTGTAGTGGATTGGTGTAATTTTGACTGTATTCCTTTAAATATTTCTCTGCAATATTTTAAATAATACAACATTTCTGAAGAAAAAATAAAGTTGGAATCATACTAGCCCAGAGAAGCTGCACTGTTCAATTCATCAAGGCTATTAAAAAAGAATATTACTTTTCTGAAATCTATGGAAACTTTTCTACATGACAAATACTATGATTTATTTATTTTTACATATATTATATACTCTGATTCCAGTAGTTCTGTTCTCCATAATGGCTGTCATTAAAAGTAAGAAGCTGTGATGCTCTGAAAAGATGGGATCTGAATATGCATAAATGCACAATTTTCAGTGTGAGAAAAGCTTTTAAGTTAGACATCGCTTTATAAATAATACAGCTTAGCTGTGCATTTGTTATACACCAGTTGTCGTAAAACTGATGCAAATACAAAGTCCCTGAATTTCTCATTTGGTTGTTGAGGTTGGCTGATTTAGTTTCATAAACATTATAATGATATTTTTGAAAATCACAAATGGGGACTAATATCATTATAATACTCTGGAAAAAAAAAAAATTCAGATTGCTGAAAAATGAAGCTTTGTTCCAAGGACTAAATTTAAGTGAATTGAACCGCATTTTTTCTTCATTGTTAGGTACTTCAAGTAATAAATTTTGCCCTCCAAAGTTGCATGAAACAATAATAGAACTCTTAATCTGGTAATATTTATAGCTGTACTACCTATAATTTAAGCATTTAACCAACAAAGATGTTATCTTCTATTTCTGATAATCAAGCCAGCTGTGATGATATTTGCTGATCATGAAATTCCATTAGTCTAGCTCAATTGCATTTTCCCAATGCTATTTTTCTAGCCAGAATAGTTATACTCTCAGTCTCTATGCCAACAAAACTGAGTCAGGAGTGAATGCTGTTTCTCCTTCTCTAATTTAAAGTGTTCAAACCTCTTCTTCCTCAGGAGGGCTTGTTTCCAAATTCTGTGGTGAAGTATTGACATCAGAATCCATGAATTCTGAAAAACACAGATACTACACAAATACACAAAACCAGAAGTTCCCTTGGGTTTGAAGAGAAACAGTATAGCTTATTTTAATTCTTTCTGTAAGAACAGGAATATTAAAACATGGAAGGCAAATGAACTAATGGATTTGTTAACTCATGGCTTTCTGAAAGCTCCATACTAAATTGCTATAACAACATCTTAACATTCAGGTCAATATAGAAAAGATGATTGAAAGCTAAATACAGTGGCTTACGGAGAGTTATACTAACTTTCCAGCTGAGGATTTGGCATCGTGTTTCTATAGATACAAGCGAATGAATTGCTATATAACCTTGGAATTACTGAAAATGTTGGTAGACTGACAAATACTTTAATTATTGATGTGCACATTTTCTAAATAAGTACCATATGACGTATAATTGCATAAGTGAACAGCATGCTGGGAGTCATAACTGGGAAAAATAGGGAAATACTGTTTATGTAGGGGACATTGCACTTAATGGTTTGATCTCATGCTTTTACATGTTTGTCAGGTCACAAATGTACATGTACACAAATGGAACTCCACATGCACATGCATATTGTGACACTTGAAAGAGAGTACCTTACACAGAGCAAAAATGCAATCAGACTAGACATTTGAGTTGACTTATAGAATAGCTGTCAGTTCATTGTAGAATATTCATATTCTTGTGCACATAAGCACAAATAGACTGTAAGCACCAGAAGGGTAATGCTGCACTTGCTCTCTTATAAAATCATGTTCTCTTTGTGTATGTCAGATCTGTGTGCAGGCCAATAGCCAGATGGAGTTGGCCGGTATTCCCCTGCTGCTAGCTGTAGTAATGTCTACTCACAATAATGGGAAAAAAAATAGAGCTTTTCTCTTTGTCCTGGTGTCAGCTGGGATAGAATTAATTGTCTTCTTAGTAGCTGGTACGGTGCTATGTTTTGAGCTCAGTATGCGAAGAATGTTGATAACACACTGATGTTTTCAGTTGTTGCTAAGTAGTGTTTAGTCTAAAATCAAGGAC
>JAOBAS010000072.1:36931783-36946678 GCA_025311575.1 Elanoides forficatus
TGTTCTATTAAACTGTTCTTATCTCAACCCACGAGTTTTGCTTCTTTTCCCGATTTCCTCCCCCATCTTGCTGGGTGTGTGGGGGGGAAGTGAGTGAGCAGCTGCGTGGTGCTTGGTTGCTGGCTGGGGTTAAACCACGACACTCTTTTAAACATATACACTGAGAGTACTTTTGCTTGGAAACTGCAGGTGCCAATATTTTATCTGTTTGCTTTGCTGTATCAAATGCACTATGTTGGATGTGCTAAAACAGGTGCCAAAGTCAGTGAATCAGCGTTTCCAGGGTTGAAATAGGATTTCCAGAATTACTACCATCAGAAAGTGAATCATCAAGGATTGAGATTAAAGTAATGATAAAAATGGCAGACACAAACATGTTCATCTGCTCAGAGATACTGCCCTCCTCATTCTTTAGCAGGTTATACAAACATATTGCTCCTGCTAAGTACAACTGGCGATGATCTATCTAGCTTTACAGTAGAACTGGGTAATAAATATGAGGAGGATTTAAGATTTAGTTTGATATTCTTTTTAAATTTGTTGCCATTCTTTTTACAGTTCACTGATGTCACTGTTCAACACTATACAAGTCAGTGTGCAATTCCTCAAGGAAAATATAAGAGTATCTGAAATATTCTACTTTTTCTGCAGTACAGTTAAAAATATTTTTTAGTTCATACCTGTGTCAATCTGCTCTTAATAAGTGTCAGTATTTCCTATTAAAATGCCCGTGGTGGATTTATGTTTGAGGAGACATAAGCATAAATTATAAATGAATGTCTGGATCACAGAAATACAATCTGGGTATACATATTTGTATTTTTCAAGGTAATTCACAGCACTGAAGACTGTAGCTTGAGTTAGGAAATTCAGTTTAATTACCCTGGAAAACATCATCAGAACACTATCACAGTGACATATATTTAAAATATTCAGTCATCTTATGTCATATACACTGAGGCCAGCTGGTCAATACAAAACGTTTTAATCTTGCTTTCCTTTTCTTTTAATTCTGTGACCATAGTCAGTAAAATATTGAGATGGTTTCATCATTCACTAGCTTGAAGTGAGCAGTGGTCAATGAAAAAGAACCAGGTTTGATGTGGTCTGATAGTTTGGTTTTTTCTGCTTGTTTCACATCTGAGGGAATGAAAGGAAAAACAGAAAGAAAGAAAAAGATCAAAATTTTTAAAAGTGAATGCATTGCAGAAGTACAAATGTAAAAGCATCTTTGTCAATGTAAAACATTTTTGGCTATGAAAGCTATGGGTAATTATCAGTGCTAGCTTTAAATTGCAAGACAGCAGAGTAACGTGTTGGATAAGACCACTGAACAAGGAAAACAAATACAGGTGGTTCACTGAAAGCAGCTGCAATGTACAGAGCATGTGAAAATTTATTAGCTTAAAAGAGGTTATATAACTTCATAAAATTGTGCTGAACAGTGTATTGGAGTTAGTTATGCTTTTCTTTTGTTTTATTGTAACAAATATTGATACAATAAATACATATTTTCCACTTCCATTCGGTTTATATTTGCTAATAGAATGTTGTCTATACAATTAGAAATTACATCCTTTTATTCTTGTTTTCCCCATGAAGTTTTCTATGCAACATCTACCTATGAACAAAATGATGTCCGAAAAAATTTACAATGCTGAGGTGTAAAAAATCCCCACTTTGCTGATGAAGAAAAAAGAGAGAGAAGATTAAAGATGAAAAGTAGTAGTCCAAGCTTCACACAGAGCAGGATTTTCTAATACAACATCCTGAACCTGGATATACCCAGAGACTAGAGAAAGAAAAGACAACAGTACTGCTGCAAGAGTGCATTTTCCTAAGAATGAAACAGTCTCCCAAGTTAAGTCCTGGCTAAATTTCAACCTTGGATTATTGTCAGAACACACACCAAAAAGAGGTACACCTGCAAACTATGTGAAATTCCTAGTTCCTAGTAAGGGAGATAGTTTGCTGATGATCATCAAATAAAAGTGGTTGGTAATATCCAAGAATGATGCAAATCTTGCAATGAACTGGCACCCTTCCAAATACTTTTTCCTGAAAAGCATTGTCTCTGAAGAACAAGAACCATTTTCCCAGCAGAAATCTGTTGGAAGGACATTTTTCTAGTACCTGCCTTTTTCTGGGGGAAAAAAAAAATCCCTTTTAAATACATAGCAGGAATGGCTCAGCCTCAGAGTATATCCTACACAACTACAGCTTTGTTATTGTATTTAAAAAAAAACCCCTTATCTATTTAAATGAAAATGAAGTCTACTTTCAAAGAATAAAATATAATATTAATTACATAAAAGTGTGTGACTCAAATTTGGCCTTTCCAACACATACAAAACATGTTGCCTATTGTAGACAGCTGGTTCCTAGCACTTTGTGGTGTCATGGTGATGAAAAATCTGAAGAAAAAATACTGGCTTTGGTAAGTCTTTGGATCATTGCCAATAAGTTCTTCTTTTGATAAACTATGACAATCACCTTTATAAAATATCTCCCCGGATATATTTACAAAATGATTGATTGATGAGAAATGTCTTCAAAGCCTTCTGAAGATAGAATGTAAAATGGGATTCACTCACTCACTCTCTTGCTCTCTCGTTCACTCACCTAAATTACTGTTAATGCAGAAGGGGGATGAAATAAAGTTAGCTACATTCTTCTAACTGGCTTCGTGAAGCTAGAGCAAACTTTGTCGTTATTAATATCATTTCCCAGCACCTTTCTGTCATGTTGAATCAGATCCAAAATGCCTCTGAAACTTTTCTTGACATAGTAACTGCTACTTGTCACAAATGATTATTAAAACCTAACATTAATTTTATAATACCTGCCACAATTTTGAAATTTAAGATCCTTACATATTAAATATTCTGACAGCTGAGAAAATAAATGCAATTGCTCCCTCTCTTCTAAGATCATACCTGTTTTCTTCATTGATACTCGGGTTCAGAACATCTTAAAATAAGGTAGAGCTTCCTACAAAATTAAGCTTGTTCTGCCTTTGAGGCCACTGAAGTAGCTGCTCCACCCACCTCTCTTAGAAGAGAGCCTGTGTGACTGAAGCATTCATATGGATCTTTTAATGCTCTGCCTAGCTCAAAAGTCCCTGAAATTTTTCAGTAGTTCTGATTTCCATTGAGAAAGCTCTGCATGCCACCTATGAAATACTACTGGGAAAATACAGCTTCCTTACATGGATATGCTAACAAATAGCTGTTATTTCTATACTTATTCCTGGAAATTACTTAGATAAATTCCTCTCGTTCTTAAACTTATAAGAAGCAAGCCTTCTTCACTCATTTCTTGACAGCAAAGGCAACATTATACCTTTCAGAATCAGATGCCATTCATGTGGGACTTTTTAGTATTTCTTCAGACAGTGCATCTCATGAAATATTCTGGTGAGTGAGAAGTTTTGGTCTAGGGTTTTTTTTTGGTTGGGTGGTTTTCTTGTTGTTTTTTTGTTTGTTTGTTTGGCTGGTTGTTTTTTTTAGTGTGCGGGGTTTTCCCAAATACCACACATTTATAAATGCATCTTTTAGTTGTTCTTTCACAACATTTTATGAAGCCTGGCCAAGAGCATCCAGACAATGTTGGCTCATCTGTTAGGAAAGAAAGGGTGGTACTCAAGACCTTCAGAGTTTATATAGCCCAACAAAGTCTGATTTTGTTGCAATGTAGGGAGGTAAGTATTGCTTTCCTAAAAGAGGGTACCACTGAGAAGACTTTGTTGAAGGGGAAATCTTGTTTTGATTCCTTGAAATCTATCCAAGATTTCATTCTGTGTTTCTGTTCTTGAGACCTTAGTACTTACATTGAGCTTAACCTATCTCTGTCAGTTTCTAAAATATGAAGACAAGACCAGAAAACAGCTAAAGAGCTATGCATAAAATTGGAGTATTTATTTTACCATTTCCTCTTAATAGTTAGGACAGCTTCAGCTAGTACTTGGTTTCCTAGATTCAACTTACATTATTTAAGCACTACTAAAATCGATGGGAAGAGATTAAGATATTGAGTGGTTTCCTACAGAATCCAGTTATGTCAAGGATATTGAACCATGACATTGTCCTGGAATCCACATGACATGGAATCTTTTCATACACTGTTAAATCAGCAGGTCACAACTATTTTTAGTCTGCCCCTAATGAGTAATATGTCTCTTTCATGCAGAAAGTAATTGCTTACTAGAAGTCTTAGATTCCCCAACTACTCAAAGCCTACTGTTTTAATAATATCTAAACAGAAAGATATTTCTTTGTTCTTACAATTTAGCTAAACACAATATAGTTGCTAAACTCACCAGCTTAAAATAAGAAGGAGAGGAGCCTGCAGAGATGAAAACACCAACGCTGTTCTCTTTGGGACCACATAGACATGGGCCTTTCTTCAGGCAATAATGACCCTTTTTGAAGAGCTGAGCTTTACTGCATTGAATGCCCTGTTGTCTTTTTAGGTGTTAGGATTGGCTATTTTATATGATAGTTTTAAATATAGGTAATACGTGAGTATGAGAAAGACCTTTGAGTCCTGAAAAGAATCTAACGGGAAGCAATAGGATTTTGCTTAAATCAAAAGCAAAAGATAATGCAGCTATCAAACAAGTGGTTGAAAAATACTATGCAGAAAATTTATATATGGAGCACTGACTGCAAAGCTGGCTTCTGATCTAGCAGTCCCTCTCTGCCTCCTTCTGTCTGTGTTCAAAGATGATTCCGTGTCCAGTATTTCTGATTCATAGCTCAAGGTCCATCATCCTCTTCTCAGTTTTACTTGCCACAGTTTATCCATGGTTTCAAGTTTTGGTGCACGTCTTTTATCACTGAGATATGACTCAGAACAGCATTGTTGCTATGGATTATGCATAGCCTTTCTGACAAACTGGCCAAGTTGTGATTTACACTCTTTGGCATCTTTGGCTATTTAGGTTCTTCCTGATAATTACTTTTCTTGCACTTTGTTAGCGTATAAATGGGAGTTTCTAATTGCATGAGCTCTATTTCTTGGATTGCCTTATTCAAGCACAGGAGAACTAGAATCTAGAAGACAAAGATTCAACCCCAGCATTCATCCTCTTCCCCAGTTCTATTATTCAAGAGACTTTTCTAAGAGACCAAGAGGGTTCTTGCCTGGTAGCAGTCCATCAACATTGTTTATCAGATATTTCCCCCACCCCTGTCATCAGTCAATAAACTTTTAGAGAACAAAACCCTTGCATTGTTCACTTAAGTGTTAGCCTATAGTTTTGTAATCCTTCACTTGTGAAAGAGGATGCCTTGCTTTTCAGCTTAAGAAAGGAAATAATATCATATTTCAATGTTTTACATTTTCTGAATAGTCTAAAACACTTCATTTGGCTTTTCTAAGCCTAGAAAGGCTCAGTTGTCAATTAGTTGCATGTAGAAAATCTGCTTTGTAATATGTGCAGCCAAATTTATCCCTGGTGCAACTTTATTGACTTCAAATTAAAATCAGCTTCTGTTAAATGATCCATATGGGAAATACACAGCTTGGTTAATCAAAGGAAAGCACCCTTTATGATGTGTGTTAGCTTAAATCTGGATTTTTACTTATACGCATTGCTTGCAGTTATTATGATTAAATTTGCAAAAAATAGACTGAATTCAAAAGTAGTATAAATGGTGATGCTGGCTAAATAGTAGAGTGAACTGCATGTGAAGAAGCTGGTGTGAATGTACATATGAGCGTGAATTGTGGTTTACATAACAACATAGGCAACAGTAGTCATAGAGAAGTATAAACAAGTAGGGGGGTGCTGTTCATGAAAAGGGGGAACCTTTATATCCGTTTCTATTCTCTGTAGTTCAGAATTTTTCAAACGAAGCAGAAGGAGCCTGGCAGCCCGATAGCTACAGAGAGCCAGTTTGGAAAGCTTAAGTATCACCTAATAAATTGTCTGCCAGAAAGTTTAGGTTTTAAACCTGATATAACTCTCCAAGTCCACTGTAAGAGTACCTAGGTATTTTCTGTCATGGATTTGAGGGTCTGGGTCTTTTCCTCATTCATATCTAGTTTTATTGTTTTGTAGCTATTTGTTAATTTTGCTAATTTTTCTATTCTTAATGACTTAATGATAATGATATCATCACCCTTGTGAAGCTAAGGAATTATGAAAATGCATGCCCTTGAGACACATATCCTAGCAGACAGGAGCCAGGATGAGGAAATAACACCCATTCAGCATTGTGATGTATTTATATTGGTGGCCATGGGAGAAGGCAGGGGATATTTAACCTCCAGAAACAAGGAAAAAAATCTCATAGAATTTAAACTATATGTGAAATGCATAAGAATGGAAATCTTCTAGAAATGTAGGCAATCTGAAGGAAAGCAAGTCTTCTGTAAATTTAGTGTCTAAATCTGGGACAGATTACAGGACTACAATCTTGTTTATAGTTTAGCAACCAAAGTGACTAAGAAATTGTTGACTAAACTGTAAGCTGATTACTGTAATGAAGAACACTTCCTCGTACAACTTCTGCAGAAAAGCTTTGTGCATTACTTGGGAGGAGGGTGCAAGAAACCCCAATATATTGCCACTTAACTTAAACGTTATAACACTGTAGAAAGAGAAATCAAGAACAATGAATGTTGGCCAGGCAAAGTTTGGTTCAATAATATATGAAAGATGTATGATTGCTTAGATTTTAAATCTAGAACAAATCAAACAATTTTAATGCATTAAAAATATCAAGAGCTTAGGAAATTTTCCCATCATTTAATACCCAGTTTATTTATGAATATTACATAAAATGAAGGAGTCTATTTATCAATCAGTATGTACAAGCGACTGATGGAAACTTTAATCTTTGATTTAATCTCTGCTAGGCTGGATGAAACCAGCCTGCCAGTAACCATAGACACTCTATTAACCTGTCAGCCATCAAGGTAAGCTGGCAAGTTGCTACTAAAATGGACTTGAAAAACAGAGATTTATGAGTTAAGAAAAAGAGTTAGTACTTCTGAAAAAGTATATGGTTTCTAGATGTGTTCAGTAAATTAAGGTACTTCAAAGAGAATTACGTTGTACATGTACAAACATTTAAAAAAATATTTATATTAAAAAGCAATTAAAATAGGAAGAACTAACATCAAATAGAATCAGAAGATTTTCTATATTTTCTGTGAGTGCAACTTAAAGTCAGCATGGTCTTCATGACAAGGAACTGTGTAATGCTTGTTTTTTTTAAGAGAAATCAAGCATGAAACTTACATGTTTTTTCAGCCTGAATGTAGATTTTTGATATAATGCATACAATTAATCTCAGTGTTCGTAAGAGTCAGCAGAAAATAAAAAGGGTTAAAACCCCCCTGAAACTCAAACAAAAAGTATCTCTAGTTATAGGTTGTCTCCCTTGTGAAAATAATTTTTCTGATTTGCTGTTAGGTCACAAGGAAAGATGTTTCATCAGTGGCTGTTAGAAAATACAGTGAGAGGTAATTGAAGAAAATGTATGTTTTACATAAATAATGACAATGGCAAAAAGAAAAGTTAGAGAATTAAGGCAAAAACTGAAAAATCAATCACTCAGAAAGTTTAGAGATGACAAAGTTATGTTCTTCCTGTAAATCTTAGTTTAGCCCTGTATGTTTATACATTTTGGCACAGTCTTGATTAACGTACACAGTGTCTGCATCCCCATAGAGACTTGAGGACCTCCTCTGATCTCCCCAGAAACATCCACACCACAGAGCATGAACATCTGACAAGCTTTTCTGGTTTTCAGCAAGATCCTTTTGACCACCCATTATGTCCCTGACTTCTGTGCATCACCATGCCCAGATATACGCTACAACAAAAAAGATTCTGCTAACCACTCTTTGTTATACACATTAATCTTGCTGTAAGGATAGGACACACTTTAAAAAAAGACTATAACGTGACGAGTGAGGAGCTAACATGCTCTAATAGTATCTCCTGCAGGACTGGGCAAATGTTTTGTCTCCGTGATGCTGCAGGTAGCAGTCAGATGCTGGGAGGACAGCTGGCTGCTGGACAGTCAGATGAGAGAGCTCCTGAAGAGCCTTTGACAGATGAAAGCTTCGTGTGAACCAGAGTGGTGTAGTGCTGCAGGAAACATGTTGCAGCTGTTGAATGGTGATCCAGGCCAGGCTGTGGCTTCACACAGGCCGTTGGAGATATCTTTCTGCTTCTGCTCCATTGCTATTCTATACGTGCCTTATGTGGCATTGGTCAGTAGAGGGCTGTCAGAGGGCTTCTGGGACTACATCTTTATTGTAAACCCCCAAATCAACTATCCCTGACATTAGAAGCCTGTGTATCTGTGCCTCTTTCTCTTCTTTCCATGGGAAGTAGTGCAGTATGATGAGGGGGAACAGGCTACCTGGTGGCTTGCCTTGCAAAACCTTGTGGAAAATGTGGTACTCAAGGCAGAAGTACCTCCACCAGCTGGCAGCAGGTAGTGCTGCCATAACAGAAACTTGGCTTTTCAGGTATTTTTTGTTTGCGTCTTTCTAACTTGCTCTATCACTTCATTCTGAGCAAAGATCTGCAGTCACCAAGTGAAAATGTTTTTTGCAGATGGGCTTTAAAAATTATGTTCCTAGCACTGTCTGCCTGGCTACTCCTGTTGACAACAATACAACCTTCCCTTTCAATTGAAAAGTTCAAAGTTGTCACCAAATTTACCACTGTGACACAGTATTCTGAGAAGTCTTTGGATACCATGGCAGTGCAGAATGATGCTGTGCGTGCCTGGAAGCATTAGTGGATGAACTGAGGATTTGGTACTGAAAGTTAAGTTGTCTGGTCTTGTGTGGTGTGTGCCACAGATACAATATATGCTATGGTTGTGGACTGCCCAGCTTGTGGGTATGAAGGCCCTTGTTTAACCTCCCATGCTGGGTGTTCACAAAGTTTTCATACTTGCCTGATGCTGCCACACTGTTCTGCACAGCCACTGAAAGATGAAACAGTATGGACATACTGATAAGGCTGTGGAGACTGCAACAGAGCAGTTGAGGTGCAGCCACTGAAACCACAGAGGAGATAGTATTACTTACTCTTCCTGAAGAAGTAATTTTAAGGAAAATGTTGTTTGAACTTCTCTGTTTTAAGGTAAAGCATGTGAAATATTAGTGAGGTCCTCATAGAAACTAATTGTGAGCATGTGAAATTTATCAGTGATTTAATTTTAACTTAGTTAAATTGGGAAGGTGTTAAAGGATGAATCCCCTGTTAAATGTTCAGGACCTTGTTTGAATTAAGCAGCAGATTTTTTCATAAAGTGACTGATTTGATTAGTGGATTTTGTGGCAGACCTGAAAAATAAACAAAACAACACAAAAAGATACTTGCTTTATTTGATGGAAAATTAAAGGTTTTGGAAGCCAAAATGTCATGTAGTTGTTTTAATGGAACACTGAAGGTTTTGATGGAAGTATTGCAGTCAATTCTAGTTTTCAGTTATCAATACTAGGAAGTTGTATGACTTGCTTAGGAAATGATAAGCCATATGCTGGCATTTAACAATGATTATGGGTCAAATAAATTTACTGGAGTTTTTTCTGTATTCACACTGATTTGCCATTTTGTATAGTTTTCATAATGCCACGTATTTTCTGTCTGGTTTACTGACTCTGAAGGAATATGCTTTTTGGCACTTCAGCCCAACCTCATTATAGCCCAAATTCAGCCTCAAGAGGCTGCTTGGCCTTTCATTTTAGTGGAGCATCTACATCATTCACAGAGAGCTGCTGGAACGGTGAATTGGTTTTTTATGTTGATTTCCACAACACAAGATGACATGGCCATGGCCGTCAAGGTTGGTGGGTTGGAAAGAGTATCATGATGCCCTGTCCAACCAAGGGACCCAGTAACTCTGCCTCCAATACTGCCCTGTTACTTTCCTTGCAGGAAGAAATCCTTGCTGTTGGGTTGTATGCCGTATTCTCCTTAACATCTGTTGGCACTGAGTGACTGCTACCAGCATAAGTGGGAGGAGATGGGACATGGCAGGGGCTGCTGTGTAAAGATGAGTGTAGTGCAAATGGAGCCTGCTACATAGGAATTCCTAGGGGGAGATTTCTGAATAGGAAAGAGGAGACTTTCATGAAGAACTGAATTTACCTGAAAGGAGGATGAGGGATTTTTCTGAGTAGTTTAGAGATTGTCTTAAATTCAGTGTCATCTTTATCTTGCATTAATTATCTTTAGAACTTGTATTTGACCTGGAAATATGCTTGTTGTGCGTGTGCCTACTTTCAGGGGAGAGGCTGAATGGGCCACTTTTCTCTGAGAGTACTACTTGAGAAAACTTGGAGACCTCAGTGGCATCTTCCCAGAGAAGAAACTTGTGGTAGGCTCTGTTTTTCAGTCTTGGTTTTACAGTAACTAATACATTGTTAGAAATACGCTAGTGATGTAAGATGTAATATCATACAAAGCATTTGGTGAGGAATTGTGTAATGAGGCCTTTTGACTTCAGAAACTGAATGAAAACATTGAGGGTGTATGTCAGGGAGCAGGATGGGCTGGCTGAGCTGAAATGGCATCCTGATCACATGAGCAGGTCATAGGGGGAAGCCCCTTGGGAGACTCGGCAGGGCTATTAAATTCCTTTCGTGCCCTCAAGGCACTGATACTGTTTGAGAAAGATCAGTGAAAACAAGATCATGGAAAAGACATAGAGAAACCAAGAGCTGCTGGGTGGGAGACGAATGGCTAGTCTAGAAAGGAGACTCACATGGTCTCACTGAGGACTACAGAAATATTTTTAGTATTTTATCTAGAACTGTTTCTTATGGTTAGTTATATCTCTGCTTTTGGGGGGTGGAGGGTGGGGTCGGGGGGAAGACTACAAAAAAAAAGAATTCATCTGCTCTCAGTGAAAAATGAGGTACATCTGAAATCTTGATTTTGTGTGTGTGTGTGTGTGCGTGTGTGTTTTGTGTGTGTGTGAAATTGGCAAACTGTTTTATAACTATCTTGAAATGTCTTTATGGGTTTACTTTGTTGCTGAGTATGAAGAATTTCTATCCAGCACCTTGAAGTACTGGTAGAATAATTTCTTTTTAAATAATAATGGACTATTAGAGCACAGGAAATTGAAAATAAATGTGGAAAAATGACAAACCTTTTATTTTAAGGAAATAGACACTTTTTCACCTAGTGATATCTTTTTCATTAAGATACATAAGTGAATATGAATGATCTTGCCCTGGCTATATTAGGAAGTGGGTGTGTTTTCACTGGTATGATGAGTTATTCTCTGTTTTAATGTAATAAATAATCACTTAGTTAATTCAGGCCATAACAGTTAAAACCAGACTTTTCTAAATCTGGTTTTATATCATTTAACTTAATCTGTGGATTTGGGAAGTAAAATATGCCAAGTAGGAGATTCAATTTAAATTACTAACCACCGCTGTCGTCATTTAACTCCAGCCAGCAACTAAGCACCATGCAGCTGCTCACTCACTTCCCCCCAACCAAATGGGATGGGGGAGAGGATCATGGAAAAAAAGTAAAACTCATGGGTTGAGATAAGAACAGATTAATAGGACAGAAAGAAAGAAAAAAATAATGATAAAAATAATAAAAATAAAATTACAATAATAAAAGAATTGAAATATACAAAACAAGTGATGCACAATGCAATTACTTACCACTAGCCAACCAATGCCCAGTCAGACCCCAAGCAGCGATCTGCCCCCCCCGGGGCAACTCCCCCCAGTTTATATACTGGACATGACGTGACATGGTATGGAATACCCCTTTGGCCACTTTGGGTCAGCTGCCCTGGCTGTGTCTCCTCCCAACTTCTTGTGCCCCTCTAGTCTTCTTGCTAGCTGAGCATGAGAAGCTGAAAAAACCTTGACTTAGTATAGCAACAACTGAAAAACATCACTGTGTTATCAACATTCTTCTCATACTAAAATGGAAAACATAACACTATACGAACTACTAGAAAGAAAACTAACTCTATCTCAGCCAAGCCAGGACAACCACCGCCTCACACTCACTGTCAGTGAAAACAGACTGATGTGACAGTCTATGTAATTACCTTTGCCTCCTTGTAAGTGTAGAATACCACTTTTACATTACACTTATTTTTACTGAGTATCTATCTTAGGCAAATGCTCTTTTCTTTTTGTTCTCCACTCTCATTTTCAGAGATGTGTCTGTACTTCTTCTGTTAGATCTAGTCAGTTAAGTGTTCACTTAAGGAAGAACACATTCTGTGTCAGAACTCACATTTATTAGAGACAGGGCAAATTTTGAATGAATCTGTTTTCAGAAACTGTTAATTCTTGACCATTTCATCAACTTGCGTGTGCAAACATGGGGGTTTTTTGACTTACATGATGTGAATTTTCCTTCAGAATTGTTCTTTTATAATCTTTTTTGAAAAAAATATTCTAAATTTATTGAGAAATGGCATAAGTGGGATACAATGGTTGCTTTTAAGTCACTGCTGAGACTAGTTGTAGCTGTTCTTAAATTAATTTGCTAAATAATTACATCACTAATTATGATTAAGTGAAAATTCAAATCCTCACTCAGCTACAGTTTCCATGACAAACAAGTTCATAAAGAAACCACAGAAAATTCATGTGTAGAAAATTCTATAGGTATATCCTGGATCTGATATCTCTTCTTATGAAGAAATTAATAACAGGAGAAACTCAACGGAAGTTAAGGCAAAATATCTCAAAGTATTTACATGAAGTTCTAAATCCTGATTTAGATAAAGAACTAAAAAAAAATTAAAAAATCTACACAGTTTTAAACTCTACCTATAGACTTAAATCTGTTATATTTTAATTAGTTCATAAATGTGTGGACAAAAGACTTGTTATATACATGGAGCTTTATGTATTTGTCTCAGGTCTTTCCACTTACTTTGCTCTGTAGAATGAACCTCACTTTTTGCGGCTTATGAAGACCCATATAATTTCCCACCATTTTATTTTTAAATGACAGCTTTAAATCCCTAAGTAACAATTCTTTTTTCTTTTCATTTTTTATAAAGGAGCTAATGTTAAGAACTTGACTCATGACCCTGAACAGAATTAAACCATACTTGATGTTTTATTCATTAAATGTTATGCATCTTGAAACCCATACAAACATAAGATTGGATTGCAGTTGTCTATTTCCACCTAAAACAGTGTTTATTGATTGTTGTGGGAACTAGATATATCTGTTCTTGTTCTGTCTGTATGCTTTAAGAACTTTTCAAGGTGCCTCATGTTTTGTAAGTTTGTCTGAATTAGATCTAAATCTGTGCTTACAAAATGGATCTTTTGTCATTCGTTGTCATTCCATTTTCTAATAAAACCCACCAGATGCTAACCGTGTCTGAATACTTGCATATTTTGTAAAATATTTTCATAAACCAACATTTTCTCTTATGAGATAGTTTGTGACCTACCCTTGGACTTTTCCATCCAAATTCACAGACAAGGCAGTAGCCTGATCTGAGTATATAAAGGCAAACTAAGGAAGATAAGGGAGAACAGAATTGATATGATGTCTTTCTTAATGTCAATATCTCTTTCTGATTAGTTAAAATACTATAGGAGATTTATATATAGTTATGTGTTTTTGGGTTAAACTTTATCTTGCAAACCGGTCTGTCTCTTGATTGAAATTGCATGTATATACCTCATACTCTCTTACTGTTTTGCCTACAAATTGGTTGGTCATTTTAAGAGGCATATGTAATTTTATCATTTAACTGTGCTTTATTCCTTCATATACAAATCTGTGTACCAGGGCCTCACAGAACGGAATGGTACAGAAGCATTCAGGTTAGACAGGACCTCAGAAGATCCTCTAGTCCATATAAAATTAATTGAGATATACAAAACAAATAAACAAAATGCTGAGGTTTTGACTTGAAGAGTTTAATTGGATAAGAATTATTCTTTAAAATTTATTACAAAACAGAGATAAAAGAAAGTGAATAAATTCACAACTTTTAGTAGTTATAATTGATCACATATGTCCAGTAAACTGTATAAATTTTTATAATAGTTGCTAAATAATATCAAGACAGTTTTGGTGAAATGATATCTTGAATTAGAATCATAGAATCATAGAATGGTTTGAGTTTGAAAGGACCTTCAAGACCATCTAGTTTCAAACCCTTGTCTTGGACAAGGACATCTTTCACTAGATCAGGTTACTCAAATTAATTTTTGCATATACAAGTTTTGTGTTAACTTGCTTCTTTTATGAATACATTTCAATCTTTTTCATTCTTTTTAAGGTGCTGGTGGCTGGTCTCCGCTTGTGTCCAATAAATATCAATGGCTTCAGATTGATCTTGGTGAAAGAACTGAGATTACTGCTGTTGCTACTCAAGGTGGTTACGGGAGCTCCGACTGGGTAACGAGCTACCTTCTGATGTTCAGTGATAGTGGACGAAACTGGAAGCAGTATCGCCAAGAAGAAAGCATTTGGGTATGTTCTTTCAATAATGAGAATTAAGTTTCTACAGAAGACTTAAAATACATGTGCTATTCATTGTTGCAAATATAAACGAAGCAGTGGAATATAAAGAACTACACTGAAAATGTCTAGATAGTAATTTAATTTAGCTTTTGAAAAGATAAAAGGCTATAAAAAGGAAACAAACATCAAAAACCTAGCCTTAGCATTACTCCATTAAGTCTCAAGAAGGTATTCTGAGAACTAAAAATGTACTGCAAAATCTCATTTTGTCTTGGTTTCAGCTGGGATAGAGTTAATTGTCTTCCTAGTAGCTGGTACAGTGCTATGTTTTGAGCTCAGTATGCGAAGAATGTTGATAACACACTGATGTTTTCAGTTGTTGCTAAGTAGCGTTTAGTCTAAAATCAAGGACTTTTCAGCTTCTCAAGCCCAGCCAG
>JAOBAS010000072.1:36980331-37000069 GCA_025311575.1 Elanoides forficatus
CCTCCCTCCCTTTCTCCCCTTCTCTCTCTCATTCTCCCAGTGATTTAGGAAAACCTGACAATGCAGGCTAGAGTATCTGCATTCTTAGGAAGCTGATGAAAATTTGTTACCCTTCTTTAGTTTATATATTTGTGAATTTTGTACCTTTTGACAGTATTAGTAGGGTAATATTGAAATACAAGGTTACATGTATTTCCTTCCATGAACATTAACATATTCAGATACCCCTGATGTTACATATAATTTTGATTCTGGGTACATTTTGCTATACCTTTCTTCTTCTATTTTGCTTTCTTCTATATAGATAATAGTAATACTTTGGATTTGGTAAAATACACTACAAAAAAAAAGCTGTGACACACCACTTGCAAGAATTATCATCCAACATTGTGTTTGTCATGAATCGCATAAATAGCCCATTTAACTCCAGTACTTGCCTTGTAGTTGATTGTCCATTTACCTTTAGGAAGATTGTCCGAATAATGGCAGAGTTACGGTCCTAGCCTTAGAAAAAGGCCAATGTATTTTTGAACTGAACAGGCAATTACTCAGAGAAGGAACTCACTGGAAAACAGAAACCACAAACTGGCTGTGGTTGGTACTGCAAATGTGCCACAGGAAGGACAATATGGCACATCTATTAAGAAGGTATTTATTACAAATACACTCCATTATGAAACAGGTTTTTTTCAATTTTTTTTCTGTTCCTTACCACAAACAGGCAGAAAAGTTATGTATTGTAAGTGCTCTTCAGAGCTAGACTGTGTGGCCTCATGTTTTTTTGGGGTCAGAGGGATTTGCTAATTGCCATTGAGTTAAAAATAATTGAATCCAGTGCTGCATAAACCTGTGTCATGTTAGTTAGCCCTGTGTAGTCAATTAGATGGAAAGGATTTCTTCTTTCATGTCACTGACTGATTAAGAACTGCTTCTGATAACAATATGGGGAAGAATGTGTGTGAGAAAAGAAGTACAGATTTCAACGTGATTTGTGTCATTATAAATAAATAAGTAGTTTTGACTGGAAATGAAAGTATTTTAAAATTAGACATGTTTCAAACTCTCAACAAAATAAATAGAACTGTGATTTTTTTCTGAGAAGCAATATGTTATTGAGGGGGTGTAGCTATCAATAAACAATAAACAGCAAAGCAAGAGCTGTTCTGAAACTGATTAACATGATATTATGTAAATCTAAATACTTTGGTAGAGGTTGAGTTTCTTTGTAGGACATCTTCCTGCTCATAATGTTGTAAGTAATTCCATAATATTTCCAGTTTGTTCCTACCATGTACTGGATGTATAACATGGACATCATACTCTGTGCCATGAGCAGTAAGAGATCATTAATATTGCTAATAAAAAAAAAAAGAGATTTACATATACTACAAAATTTTTGGTTTGTTACTTTAAATCAAGCCACTGAGGACACTGGAGCTAAATGTAAAAATACATATTTTGCCTGACTTGCATGAAGACACATTCATTGATAACTATTTCCTGCTTTACAGAAGAAATGATATTGTCTCACCTAGACCAATGTCCCATTGTGCTAGAGAAGTTGTAGTACTTCCTTGGAAAGACTGCTTACTTCCAAGTCCTGTCATTGCTTGTATGCATTCATTAGCAGAGTTTAAAAAACATTGTTTGACATGACCAAAAAAATTTTATTGTTCTAATATCAGCAAGTTGTAGCAGTGGATATCTTCAGAAAATTATACTTTTCTCCAAGAATAAAATTTTGTGATGGTATGTAATTGTTCTGTCTTGTTTCTTCTGAAAAAAATATATTCTATAACATCCTGTCTTTCTAATAATGTATAACTCCTCTGAAAACACTTCCATATTTAATGAAAAGTGAAATTATCACTGCTAGGCTTCCATCTGTTATTTTTTGGAACTTTTCTTTCTCTCTGCTCACTATGAGTAATTGATAACATCATAGACAGAAATTGTATTTGTGGAGTTAGGATATAGGATTATAGAGCTGCCTTATCAACTTTGGTGAAAGTCTAGTTAATATTTTATTAGTTATTACATTTGCTAGTTTAAACATGAAAGGAATTTTATTAATAGATAAACATATAGAACATATACTGCATTATTTTTTCTGCCAAAAAAATAGTTTCAGTATTGGCAGGAGTGAAACAAAGGATGCTAACTTAGAGTTAGAATTTTAGATACTTAAAATTGTATATTAAATACTTAAAGGAAAAATTGCTTGATATGTTTCAATGCAGCAAAAAGAAAATAGAGAAATAGTGTAATATAGTTAAATGGACATAAAATGAATACAATTTTACAATGTTAGATTTCTGTACTGATTGTCTGTTGTAATAAAGCTGTGGTAGATGTTCAGAACAAAACTAATATTTGTACATTATAAGTTTATAAATGAATGAAAATTACACTGAATCCTTCTAAGGTAAATTGATGATGCGTGGTATCATAGTTAAAACAAAGCTACAGACAAGATTAAACTTATGTAAACTTTGCTGCAAAAATATTCATTGATGATATAAGGAAAAAGAAAGGTCAGCAGTGGTACTGGGTATGTGTTGCACATGTACCTATGGTGGTTCTTAACCTTCTAGACTTGAGCTGGCTTTGGCAGAATCAGCCTGGGTGACCCAGTACCAACAGCACTGTTCATTTGCAGTTAAATTAGATAATCCAAAACCAGACAATCAAGAGGTGTTATATCAAATAGATAACACAAGTATGGAATAATGTACAATTCATCTAGTGGGAAATTCCAATGAGTCATGGAACGTATGTAGGTGTCATGGTTTAACCCCAGCCAGCAACTAAAAACCATGCAGCCTCTCGCTCACTCCCCCCAGCCCAGTGGGATGAGTGAGTGAGTCGAAAAAAAGTAAAAATTGTGGGTTGAAGTAAAGACAGTGTAATAGGACAGAAAGGAAGAAAATAACAATGAAAATGATAATGATGATGATGATAATAATAAAAAATTGGAATACACAAAACAAGTGATGCACAATGAAATTGCTCACCACTTGCCAAACAATGCCCAGTTAGTCTCCAAGCAGCGATCTGTCCCCTCAGCCACCTCCCCCCAGTTTATATACTGGACATGATGTCATATGGTATGAATATTCCTTTAGCCAGTTTGGGTCAACTGTCCTGGCTGTGTTCCCTCCCAGCTTCTCGTGCCCCTCCAGCCTTCTTGCTGCCTGGGCATAAGAAGCTGAAAATCCTTGATTTAGTATATACTCAGCAACAGCTAAAAACATCAATGTGTTATCAACATTATCCTCATGCTAAATCCAAAACATAACACTATACCAGCTACTATAAAGAAAATTAACTCTATCCATGCTGAAACCAGGACAGTAGGAAAATTATATTTATTTACATTATCTAATCTTAATCCAAATGGAATCAACACTAAAAAAATCCTTCACAACTGCAGAATTTAGTCTATTTTTTATTACTTAATTAAGTCAAGGTCAGGCTCAAATTTGTTTTCCAAACAGGTTTTTGACTTCACAGTAAATAATAAAACAAGCTGCTAGAGTTTACAATGAGCTCAGATAAACTGAAGATATTGTCTTTGGTTTAAGCAATTCCTGAGCACTGATCAGTTCTCTCTATCAGTAATTTTGGATTTACTCTTGAGTAAAGCAGAGGTATCAGTTATACCCAAGCTAATCTTTAGCATCTTCACATAAGATCATTTAGATAATCAACTTCAAAACTAAAAAACCCCCAAACATTCTTTCACCCCCTCTCAATATCTCACCCAATGTCAGTTACATCGTATTTGTTTTCAGAGCTGTTTTGAAACATAAACGTAGCTTAATGCTCCATTCAACCTTGGACATCAACGTCAGTTTGATAGAAAAAAATATTGCTGTCAAACTTAGAACCATATACTTCTTCCGCAGACTTTCCTCCCGGTTTCAGTGGAACTACATTTGTTAGTTTCATAGTGAGCATTCTCACACCCTGATTTCTCATTTGGATTTCTAGTGGAACTACGTGTGGGACACAGTAATGGATTTAAGTATCAGGAAAAGTAAAAATAAATGGATACATCAGACATTGATTTAGACTATTCCTTATTACATCCTTCGATAACCTGTCTTTCTATTCTTTAAATTGAGTGATCTTGTTAGATACCATTGGATTTCATAGACCAATTAATTAAAGTAACTTAATATCAGATTCTACTTGTTCCTGACTATGCCATCTGAATTAAATCACTTGGAACTTCTTTTATTCATGGTATTTCTTCATCAGATTTCCACTAGAGGAACGACCTGAAAGAACACAGCTTTTTAAAGCTGCTGCCTGTAAGCATAGTATTCTACCACCATTGAAACTAATGAGTACACTTTCATCAGCGTTCACAAGGTCAAGATGTCATGCCAAACCTTCCTTTTTGCAGTCCTGGCTCAAAGTATGGCAAGTATTTGCTGAGCCTTGTGTAAATTGCCATCATGATGAATAACTTAGTGATATGGTATTTCTTCACATGCAAAGTCATAAAACACAAACAAAACAACCATCTTTCCTTCCTCCCCTTCACCTGCCATTGCACACATTTAAGACTCCAGACTGGCAATGGAGATATGGCATGAAATGATTGACGGTACATTTGCTCAAATGGCCAAATGGACAAGGGTCATACCCTGAGTAGAACTCAAAGGCTTTCCGAAATTATTCTGATGGAATTTTAAAGAAAATAGAAATCGCGAGTGCATTGACAAAATGCTATTTATGGTATGAAAAAATGTGCTTTTGGTGTCATTAACTAGCGTACAATTAGAAGAGTCACAGGGCCTTTGTGATTTAGGGTATAAATTGATTTCTCAGCTGGGAAAGTAATATCTTAGTCTAGAATACCAGAGAGCCTTATGTCACCCCTGAGACACTTGTAAGCTTACCTGTAGAATACATTCAACAGATGGCTAGCCTTTTCTGTCAACGATAATTCCTTTGTCCTGATCACAACTATAGAAGAAATTACAGTTTGAGGTATAGAGAAAATAGAGTAAGAGGGGTGAAAGCTTTACTTAGTAATATGAAATAATCTTAAAAAAAACCCATGTCATTGCTTTTGTAGCTATATGGTTTTTTGAGACCGCAGACTTATTTATCAGTGCTGTGGGATAGAATTTAGCTCTGGCAAATCTGTTTTGTTTCCTAAATGTAGCTTGAATAGCCTACAGTTGTAAGGCCTTTGTACAGGGCGGACTTATTTACAGGGCCTGTTTTGTAATGGATGTATCAGGATTTTTTTTTTCCCCAGAAGTCTTTTGAAATTTTTGGTTTTGTTACTGTAAAACTTGCTTTGGACTTTATTTTGACAAGAAGTATCTCTGATGAATTGTGATTTATGTTTAAAAAATGTGGAGCTTTTTTAATTCTTGTACTAATGGTCTGTTGCCATTATTATATATCAATATATATGGCATTACACTAACATGTATTCTTATACTGGATCTCAGCATATGTAGCATTTATAAACATCACAAGATTCAATGCAATTACAAATCGTGATTTTGTGATTTTTCATGGTGTGGGAACATTTATGGTACATCATTTTATTGCCTTTAAAATGCCCTCACCCTAAAATTAGAATGTGGTAGTCATTCTTTTGGTGTCAAAATCCTTTTAAGGAGATTAAAATGAGTATAGTGCATCAGCTGAGATATAATGTAAATAATCAGAGTAGTGGCATTTCATCAGGATATTGGAAGGGGAAAAAAAGGAAAAACAATTTTTGCTATGTATATCTCTGGTAAAAAAAAAAAAAAAAATGAAACTTAAAAGACATTTTCACTCATCTGTTATCTTCCTATGATTTCCAGGGAGAACAGAGACAAAAGAGAAAAAAACAAAACACAAAACAACCCTATCTGAGTAGGGATTCTCTGTTTGCATGTTTCTTGGGAACTGTGAGTCAAGCACATTTACTCAGGTCGTAGAAAACTTCTTGGATTTCTGTAGAAGTGAGATCCAATCTAGCTTGGATTTCTTCAGTATATTTAGCTTACTGGTCCTATAAAGTCTAAGATATAAAATTTTGAATGGAAAAACATTTTAGGTATAAGTGATTTCAGAAATTACATTTTGGAAACAATTAAACAAAGTGTAAAATTCAATTAGCACCCAGATAGTATTTGTATATGTGTGTATAATGTCCTTTATATGTTAAATACATTAACAAGTTCCAGAAAAAAAGTATTTAATCTAATAAAGTTATGTCATGCTTGGGGCAGGCTGAGAATTTTATTTACTTCCAGGCTATTAATTTGTTCTTTCACTTGCACTAAAGATCACCAAGAAAGAAAATGATCAATCTCTGTGAAGACCTCAAAACCTCTTTAGCATGAAACTATTTCTCTATAAGAGTAGTGCTGACACTAGAATGCAATTCAGGCTAGATAAATACATTGAATCTGTTGATATCAAATACATTCAAACTCAGTAATTTGTAACAAAAAAAAATTAGATGAACTTCAATAAGTGAAATATTTGGGAAAAAAAACCAGTTTACAAAAATAATTTTATTCATATCTTATATATGATATAAGGTCAAATCAACAAAGAACTAGTAACTTTATATGGAGAGGATTTTTTTTCCCGAAGAAATTTTCCACTAAAAAGAAATATAACCTTTTCAGGCTTACCAGTAGAAAGACATTTTGTAAATGTTAAATAATAAGGAAATTATCTGGTCCTTAAAACAGCTATAACATATTTCCAGCTGTTAAATTTCTTTGAAATAAACAGTTTTCATGCCTAGAAACATTTTCAGCATTTAAACATTTAAATTCAGTTCCTATGAAATATTTGCATTTAATGTCATTGGCTCTTTTTTAGCATTCTTGCAAGGAATGTATACTGTACCATCAGCAATTATTCCATTAGCAGATATATACAGTTCTAAACATTTTTGGAATCTTAAAAGAAATTTGAATATTTTCATTGAGCTACTTAAAAAAAAAACAAACCAAAATTAATTCCCGAGGTAACTATCAGCTTCAACATTTTGACAGTGATGACTTTGGATCACTAGGTATTAATTTCCATTGTGTCTTTGCTATTCATAACTAAAAATAAAAGTTGGAGCAGTGTTGTTGGAGTAGGACAGGACTGCAGCAATCAGCACCTCGTTCTGTTTTGCCTGCCACTCCAATGAGTTCAGCTGCTTGAAAGTCAGATATCATGGATTTCTGGGAAGTCATTCATGCACAGAAATTTCTGTTATGTTGGGAACAAACCAGTAGCTTTCTGAATTACCTACGTTACCTGTCATTTCTGTGCACAATGTCACAAAGTAAAAAACAGTGTGGACATTAGGCTGGTCTGTTGAAATGAAACATTTATTTATTTTTAAATTATTAATTATGTTTATTTATTATTATTTATTTATTATAATATTATTTTATTTATTTTAAAATTAGGGTTTATTGAGGGTTACCATAGTTTCAATATAATTTAAATTTACTATAATTTGACTTAATCATGGTCAGCCCTGATCAGCTCCAGTATGACCTCTGATTCTCAGATGAATGTATATAACTTTTAGGGTCAGTTCTTGAATTCTCTTATCTCATTTAAACAGATTCAATTAATGAACATTCAGAAATTGTGTGTATAATATTATGTGATTTCATTAAAAACAACTGTTTCTATTTCATGTAGCAGTATTTTAGATTTGACAGTGAAATTAAAAGGCTTTGTCTTGTCCCATTAAGAAAGAGAGAAAAATAGAAATCTCCCATTAGAAAAGATTTTGATCCCAGTTACATTCACATACTCAAAGACATAATCCTCTTCTTCTGAACACCTTCTACAAATCAGTCCACTGCCTCCTTAGCAGATTTAATGCCTCATAATGTAGAATTCAGTAGGGGGAGTGAAGAAATTACCATTATATTACTGTTTTGCTCTTGGATGGTGATGTAAATTATTTGACTTAATTCCTGATAATAAATTATCAGGAGTACCAAATTACTGCATAAATACACCATCCTACAGAGTGCTATTTAAAAAGGAACTGCAGTAAAACTCTTTTTAGTAAAACCATTTTAATTCTCAAAAGACATCCATGGAAAAAAAAGGTATTATATCCGAGAAGGGCATATGGAAAGTTTTGCTATAAACAACATTCCACTGTTCAAGAGCTTTATGAGCCACTTAAATTTCTTTTGATCAGGTTAGCATTTAAGCTGTATTTATTACTTTTTATAACAGTACTGGATAACTGATACTGTGGGGTGTCATATATTTCTACTTCTGCTCTCTTATAAACCAAGATCAATTTTACCAAATCCTGAAACTCACTTAGGAGAAAAAAAAATTAAAAAGCAGAATGAAGAAATTTTTTATCTGTGGGATGATAAAGGTATTTAGTTCAGGCACTCTGAGGGAAACTGAAACTAAACTTGAGCTGATTACAATATAGCCAAAGTCCCTTCAACAGGATCATAATATCAAAGATGTTCTTGATATTAGCTAAAGACATCTTTCTCTTGATATTAATATCAATATTTGACATGAAGAATGAAATATAAAAATATTCTAAAACAAAGTGAGCAAAACCTGAGTCCAAAGCTGTAATGGAAGTGGTTCTTATGATGCAACTTCTGTAAACAATAGTAAGGTGTCAGTGAAGAGGCTGTGATAGTCTTCCCAATACAGCAAATATGCTGAATAGAGAAAAGAGTGTTTTTCAATTAAATAGTGAAGCAGAACACACTTTTAACCTGAAAAATATGCTTGTGTTGGATGGAACAATAGCAAAGTTCTTGTTTGAGTTGACTAACTTATCTTAGTGAAGTTTAGATAAAAAAAAAAAAAAAAAAGACAACATATTATTTCAAGGTTTCTACAGTTTATCTTAATTTTATTTTAAAATGGCAGAGAATTACCCTAAGTGAGATACTTTTTGTGTAAAATTTGTAGGTTCTATTTAACTGAACTTCACTAACCTAAAAGGAAAAAACAATATTATACTATTAATGTTTTTTAAAAAGAAGTATTAATATATTTTAAAAAGGGTTTCTTACCTGTACATTTCATATTTACATAAAGCAATGAAAAATAATCTGGAAAAAATAAGTATTACATTATTCCCATTGTTAGATGAAAACAGAAATAGAAATCTACAGAATATCTTCCGTGTCCCACTCTAGATTTTTAAGTTCAATTTTTTTCTTTGAAGATTAGTAACTTTAGCAGTATTGTCACCAAGATCTTATAAGTAGTGTAAGAGCATAAATTTGCAAAATATTGTGTATTCAGTAAAAGGAACAATTCATTTTTTACTAACTTTGTTGCAACAGAGGCACACACTAAGTAGAGAATCTACTTTCATTCTAGCAGAACTCATCATTCCTAACCTAGAAGAATCATTTCCATCAGAGGACATTGTGTTGCAGTTTCCAATCTGAGATGAAAGCTGGTGAGACTCAAAACACAAGGAATATTGCCAAACTCTTTTGGAGTGTACAGAATGCTGGATCTTTCCACTAGGACCTGGAATAAAATCAACAAAATCTTTCACACAGGTCATCTGGCAGTCTTTAGATAGGGATATTCAGTGACTGCTGAGCTGGAATGAATTTAAACTGGTCACCTAAAAATGAAAAGCTGCTTTTCCCATTTCTTGCTCTCTTGAGTATCTCAATTCATACACAGGTTTAACATCTCCATCCTGGGTCAGGTGTACCAAAGAGTGATGATTTCAATATATGGATTAATTGGGCTCCTGACAGATACAATTGCAATGAGGGCAATGACTTAAATGTTATGGAAATAATTGTAAATCTGTAAAAGGCACTTTTATTGAGTTATAGTTCATTTTTGTTGATTTACTTGAGTACTTGTTCAAGATATTCCTCGGAGATGTGCTAGAAGCTGAGAGAGTTCTACAATAAAAGTGATATACTGTGAAACAACAACTATTCTTCAGCTGCAGTCAAGATGGAAACTGTTCTGCACTGTATTTTATATCATGTTTTCTCTTTGTTGCCTGCCTTTGATTTTGTTTGCACCTTATGTCATAGGATCAGTTTGTCCCTAGAATTCTACTGGGAAACCTCTGATTCCTCTTGTTTATTTTTTCAGATCATATGCTGCAGTATACTGTGTAACCTAGGCAAAATTACTTAGGTTTTTGTGGGTTTTTGTAAAACACAGATCATGTTTGAAGTGCGAGCTGTAAATGAGGTTCCATCAGAAAACTCATGTCTATGCTAAGGCTACATCTACCAAACTTGAGTTATTTTGTCTATAATTTTCTATGCTAGACAACTGCCTTACTCTGAGGCTGGGAGTGGAGGAAAATATTCAAATAAATCTATCTGTTCATTTCTGATGAAAAAATTAGATAGAATATGTAGCTTTCCTACCTAAAATTGTGCTTTTCACTTTCTTGAGAAATTAGTGTATCTCCATTCTCTGGGGCACAAATTCTAGAAGCAGATATGGCTTTGTTTTGTCCCTAGGTCGAGTTCATCCCACCTAATTAGGGACTGTAAGTTAGGCTCCTTATTTTTGTATGTTTTTCTCAGTGGTGGTGGAAAGAGCAGTCTGTCCCTCCTACAAGATAGCTTGTTTTCTACATGTACATAGTTATGTCTGTGTTTGAGCCATTGTATCTAGCACCCAAAGTATAATTAACTGTTCCAGCATTCTGGACTCACATACAGTCACAGAATTATTTCCAAGAAGTTTTGCTAGAATTAAGAAGTGTTTTCAGTATTGTTATCCTTGGACACAAAACTTCACAGGACAAAACAACACACACATTTGAACTGCTGTTTCAGGATTTGCAGGGTTCAGCATCAGAACAGATGTCACACCCTCACAAAGCCTTTTCTCATAATCCTGAACAGAAACTTCCTTTTCCACTGACAAATGGCAGGATTTCTCTGGAATTGCCATATATGAAGAGCTAAGTCATTTGTAAGCACTTCTGTTTAGTTCCTTTTGCAGTGACAACCATTCTGAGAGAACTCACTCATCAGGGACAGTGTACATTCAGCAGAAAAGGATTGTCCCTGATTCAACAGGCATTGAAGTCAAATTTCTAGTCTACATACAAACTTATGTCTTAATGCAGAATGTCACCCACCGTTTCCTCACTAGCCTAATTTTTCCTTTCCAATAGAAATGTCTATGAAATACATGGAGTTGCAAATACAGAATAGTAATTAATAAGATGCACTTATTATCTACATGCTTGGATTTATCTTAATATTGTACCTTTGATTTACTGAGAGGAGTTAGCACTGCAGTCCTCGAGAACCAATGTGAGTTGTAAATAGCCACAAAACCATTCAGGAATATTGCAAATATATCTTAGGCGAATTACAGAGAATTAACTCTTTTTGTTAAACAGTCAGCAGTAACAGTTTCCTTAATTTAAAATTTATTTATTTATTTAAATAAAGGTAGAATAATATCAATGTTTATTTAAGATTTTTTGTCTTTGACATTGTTGTAGATTAACTTCATATATTAAGAGGCTTTTACATTTCAAGACTATCTCCTCATTATTAACAGTACAGTGGAGTTCATATATCTTACATTTGCTCTTCATTATTCACTATTGACCAGTTATTCCTCATTCTTCACTGTAGATCTGTACTGAGATCCTAACTTAACTCACTGCTCTTAAAAGAGATGATTTATCTCTCTGATCTTGATAACAGCAAGTTTTACTTAATAGAAGGAAATAAATCATACTTCCACCATTTTTGGTAAGAATGCTGAGAATCTTCCTTTCTACCCAGATCCCAACCATACACTCAACAATGTTTTGAAATAATGGTATGATGTATGTTCATCCCACAGGGCATTTAATACAGTATAATTAAAACAATTACATATAAGGCCCTAGTGCTGCATAGTGTGCAGACTAAAGGTTTTGTATGTTCGGTTGTGTTCATACTTACAGTTTAGGTTGCTTTAATCCACTTTATGGAATGAAGTTCTCATGAAAAGTTCAGATATCAAAGTAAGAAGATCTAGCTATTGTAGGTGCACTAGCATTTTCACTGTTGGGATTTATTGGTCACTTTAAACCATAGCATTGTAAATGCATGGACTCACAAAACTTTTGCTTCTACAGAAAAAAAATAAACAGTTTTGTCATAACAAAAAATAGAAATACACATGTATATAGGCATTTAAAAGTTACCCTAATGTGAAGAATTTACAGTTTCTTCCTTATCAGCATTAGATCTATTTTTTCACTAGAATCCCAAAATTTTTTTAAAAGATAAATTATTATTTCTTTTCAAATAAATTACATTTTTCATCAGAGTTGCCTTTCCTGATATTTTTTTCATAGATCTATTACTTCTGCCTGAATATCATTACATAACAAATTCATTTCTGCCTGAAATTCATTACAGTAGCTGACACCATTGCTTCTGCCCATACATTCCAGTCCTTCAGAGGGTTTTTTTTTTTATTTCAGTCATTCAGTCATTTTCCCATGGTTAAGATTGTTGACCACTACAACAATTCTGAGATAGATATGCTAGAACTGTAGCTCCCATTGTGTGAAAACTCTTAGATCCATAATGACATAAATATTGTGAATGGAATGTTAACACTAACTTAGTCCTTGAAAGTATATTTTAGAGCTGTGTCTTTAATAAAAGAAATATTGTCATATGTATTTTTATGTTTTTGTAAAGAATAAAATTGAATGTTAGAACTTGTTATTAAAGGTTTTGATTACTAGTGGCTGTAATTTTTCTTTATTTCCTAGATTTGAAGCAGCTTAAAAAATACTCTTATACTTTCCTACTTCTACCATTCCTGTTGTATCATCATGTTTGCAGTTCAGATGTCTTTCTCTTCTTACCTGTCTCTTATCCAGAAATATCTTCCTCCCTCCTCTCCCCCCACAATGCCACAAATACTGGAAAACCCAGCAATACAATTGAGGGACAAATACTCTTCAGATTACCTGTACAATCTGTTTGTCTATCATTATGTCAAAATATTTTGACATAATGCCTCCTCAAAAATTTCCCAAAGGAACCCAGTAGGCTCATCTTTTCATTTTGCTCAGATAGTATTGTATCTGAACTTACCCCCAGAGAGCTTCCTCACATTTGCAGCAGCACCAGTTGAAAAAACAGTATTTATTCCCTTGATTCTCCCCTGACGGATTTCTCCTTGAGCTAGAGAAATAAAAATTTTGCACCAAGTTAGGCAATAAGTAAATTAACCGCATGTCAAGTTTATGAAATGTGGCTCTAAGATATTTTTGAGTATGGTGAGCTTTGGTATTCCTTAAAAAAAAACCAGCCAGTGTTTCATTTGATGGCAGTGAAGCTGCTCTTTCTATTATTTAATAGGAGGCTGCATATGATTTAACTACCCTTTTTTAAGTCTAGAAGTTGACAAAAGGTATGGAAGGTGATCTTTTCTCTTATTCAGAAATTGGGTATTCAGAAAATAATCATCATTGAACAATTTTAATTTTAGTATCAGTACCATTTCTTAATTTATTATCATGACTGAAGGGATTTTCAGGGATTCTGAAAAAATAAAATCATACTTTAAACATTTACTTTGGAGAAAAAAATACTGGTAGATTTACATACAGTTCTGAAAAAGGTTGTTATAAAAATAACTTAAAAGAATGCTTGAAATAATTTTGTTGCAGTTACTTTTCATTGTCTTAATAAATGAATCTCAGCAGTTAAAACAGAATGGCTAGATTGGTAAGAAAGTTGAGTGATTTCAATATTTTTTTAATAAAATCTTTTGAAAAGTTAAAACACGAAATTACAAGATAATAAAGCTCTTGAATGAGGTGGTGATGACTGTCAAAAGCAATCATTGAAAGTGCTACAAGTAACATAAGATTATAGATATATACACATTCATATACATTATACAACATATAATACAGTATTTTACATATTGTATAACTATATTGTAATTGTATATTATAATTATAATTTGTTGTACATATATATGGGAGACACTAGTCTTCTATAGACTTATGTTAGGTGAACAATACAAAAAATTGTCAAGATAAGATCTTGAAAAGCATTATCAGGATCTAGATGTAGAGTTTCCATTCATTTTTTCCAGCTTGATTAAGCTCTCAGTTCATTTACATAATTTAAAAATGTCACTTGACATTGTGTAGTGGTTTAACCCCAGCCAGCAACTAAGCACCATGCAGCTGCTCACTCACTTCCCTGAACTCAGTGGGATGGGGGAGAGAATCGGAAGGAAAAAGGTAAAACTTGTGCTTTGAGATAAGATTAGTTTAATAGAACAGAAAGGAAGAAACTAATAATGATAATAATAACAATAATAAAATGACAATAATAATAATAATAAAAGGATTGGAATATACAAAACAAGTGATGCACAATGCAATTGCTCACCACCCGCTGACCGATCCCTAGTTAGTTCCCAAGCAGCGATCCTCCAAGGCCAACTCCCTCCATTTTACATGCTGGGCATGACGTCACATGGTATGGAATACTCCTTTGGCCAGCTGGGCTCAGCTACCCTGCCTGTGTCCCCTCCCAGCTTCTTGTGGCCCTCCAGCCTTCTTGCTGGCAGGGCATCCGAAGCTGAAAATTCCTTGACTTAGTCTAAACATTACTTGGCAACAACTGAAAACATCGGTGTGTTATCAACTTTCTTCTCATACTGAACCCAAAACATAACACTATACCAGCTTCTATAAAGAAAATTAACTCTATCCCAGCTGAAACCAGGACACATTGTTAGCATGATATTATGCTGATTTGTGAGCTCTCAGTTCCAAAGGTAAGACAATTAAGCAAAATGGATAATAATGTTGGGTGTTACTTATTGTGTTTTGTGTGTCTTTACCTCAACCACTACAAATTTACAAAAACTGCAAAAGGAGGGTAATGATTCTTGTTTTGGTGTTGATGCTTAAAATCTTGACTCCATAGCAATGAAAAAGTTTTGCATTATCCTCAAGGATTTTTCTTACCTCAGGAAGGTGATCATTTTCAGTTCCTGCTTGTTGATTTGGCATTAAACAGTGCACCAGTTCACCAGTCTGATCAATCCAATCAAAAAAAGATGTAGTTAAAGAATTTAGTTCAGTTGCATCTCACTGTGATTCGATTAATGACAAAATTCTCTGTGATTTGATGAAGTCTTAGGCACTTCAGCTAGCAGCAGACTGTAACTGGAAGTCTGTATGCTTATAAATAAGATTTATTAACTTTTGGATATGTTGAAGTAATGAAAATAAACAGTTTTTCTTCCATTAACAATGAAAACTGGCATCTTTTTCAAGTTCTTTTGTGGATACGTGAAGTAATGCCAAATCTGTCACCATTCTCCAAAGATACAAAACACTTTGCATGTGGTGAAGCTGGTGGAGGTTTACAAGATACTTACTCTGTTGTAAATTAGGTGAGCTAGTTCTGACATCTGTATTTTGTGAGCATAGAGTGACACAATGTGACTTCAAAATCTGAGCACTTGAACTGTGTATGTCAAGGTTGCAAAAAAACCCTAAAAATCCAGCAAAAATTGGTGAGTAGTTAATTTATTTTATGTATTTTAATTGTCATTATATAAATATATATTTTAAATCCTATAATTAGAGAGATAATACAATTTATTAATGCTATATACTATTAATATGTTATTACATATTAATTAAATATAATTACATTCTCTCACTTTTTCTTCCCCGTTTGTGAATGACATTTGGAAACTGAAGGTCATAAATTCAAAATAAAATTAGATTAATAACCCATTTTTGTTTCCAGAAGGCTGACAAACAAAATGGGATCCTCAGAGTACTGCCCAGGCTGTTTAGTTTGTAACAGAATAATAGTCAACATTATAACTTCTTTAAAAAAACCCTACAAAACCTGCATATAATTATTCAGATCATCTGATATCTGTATTTCATCTATCTTCAAATAGATTTTCTGTAATATGAAGTGAAATTACTCTGTTAACCACTGATCTACTTCATCTGGAGCATTATTACTAAAGGTAGTGAGTCACTTAAGTGACTTCATCAAGAGATGATATACTTCACACCCTGGAAGAATCAAACCCTTAATAAGCTGACATAAACTGAAAGAGTGTCTAATTATGCACTCTGCTTGTCTCATTTCTGTTCTAACCTGCTCTACAAGGGAGAAAAAGGAAGAAAAGAGAACTTTCCAAGAAATTTGTCACAGTTAATATGACAGATGTTAAACAGACACATCAAAACATGTTTCTGAAAGTAATTCTGAATCTCTGCAGTAGCTGTTTAGTAAAAAATTATAGGCATATTTCAAAATACTCCTTCAAGATACCTGAAGAATCCAGGTAAGAATGGTTTAGCCCATTCAGATAGCTTTAAAAGTCCTCTTCATAAATTTAAAATTCTAACCAAATATAAAGCCAAGGTACTGGGAAAGCCCTGAGTGACCTTATCTGACCCAATAGTTGACCTTTAAGGAACAAGTTGGACTGGAAGACCTTTCCAACATGATTTACCCTATGATCCAATCAAATGGTATTCTTCTGAATGATTCCTGAAGTTTACTTTACCAATTCACCTTCTCTTCTTTTTCTTTTCATCTCTCTCTGCTCTTACTATTTTGCAAAAATGAAAAATATTGACGTGGAAATGAACAAAAACATGCTAACATGTCATTTAGTTTCAGTGGAAGCAGGATGATTGTAACATTGTGCAAACTGTTGTGCTCTCATAAAATTCCTATTCCTTGTCTACATTCCCAATGTTGAACTGTCATAGGTTCATCTATATATGTCATATAAATTAACAAAGATAGTATTTTTCTTTAGATCACAGCCGTATTTAGAAAGATCCTAACAATGAAAATTATGAAACTGTACAATATTCTTATATGTTCACCATTTTCTGTCTCTCTCTTACACAGACATACAAACTTCAGCTTAAAATACTCACTTTGAAAAGTGTATGTGTAATTTTGAAAGTCTGTCTGAAAAACATGATTTTTTTTACATTGTTTTTAATTAGACCAAACAATAGTATAACTTCTTGTCTGAGAGAAAGTTCACATCTTTGTGCGAAACAGGCATACCAAACTAAAACTTGACTGAAGGCATTTCTTTACGACAGGTAGAAAACATGTGTTGCAGTACCAAATGCATAACTAGAAACACATGCAATAGTTAACAAGTTGATCTATTCAGTTTCCAGACCTTCTAAATTTGTCCATGATGTCTTGTATGTGATTTTGCCATTTTACGTTACCTCTGATATGGTCAGAAAAAGTGTATTCATTTCTTCTTGCCTTTTTTTTTGTGTGTGTGTGCCATAAACATTAAATAAATTAGAAAAAAACTCACTCCTGGATTGAGCTATGGCCTAGATTATGGTCTGGAGCATTTATAAGCTCATATCTATATACACATAATACTATAATGAAGCAGGGGAAAAAAAATCTGGCTTCATTACTAACATAAAGTAAATGGAAAAAAACCCCAGAACCCTTCCCCCCAAAAAAAACCCTCAACAAACCAACCTCCATCCTTCCATGTTAAATGACTTTCTGTGGGCTACTACAGGACAAGACCTTGAGGTTATAAACCATTTATAAATATTAGCTCAATCCTCAGGAAAGAAGATGCAAATTGAGTGTTAGAATTATTAAGAAATAAGTAGAGAATGAGACAGCAAACCTCATTACCCCACTGTGTAAATCTGTGTTTTGTTCATGTCTTCAGTGCAGACCTGATCACTCATTTCAAAAATGATATAATAGAACTGAAAAAGATTTAGAGAATGATGATTTAAAAGTTTAAAAAGGGGACAGCTGATATGAAAGAAATGACTGAGTAGACCGCGATTCTTTGGCCTGGAAAAGAGAATATTGAGTATGGATGCAATAGAAATCTGTAAGCACAGTGGCATGATGAGAAAGGTCAGTTGTTCATTGTCTCTACCAGTACAGCAGAGTGGGAATCATGTACCCTGCTCATGACTCAACAAAACTCATCCCTTTGAGGATGTTTGTTCTGAGTAGGCTGCTTAAACCTGTCCTTTCAAGACTAAATGAGGGATGCATCTTACACTGTAGTGTGCCTGACTGTTCCTTGTATATAATGCTTTCAAAAAAGAACTCAGTCTGATCATTGTAGAAGTATCTTTACAGTGATGAGGTAACGGTCAGTATTGTCACTGATAAATATAAATATAAAAATATTTTATATATAAGGTCATACATGTATTCCACCAAAGAAAAAACACCCTCACTAGTTCAAATAATTAGGGATGCTGGCTATAACAAAATAAACATTCTATGTTTGATAGTATTCCCAAATACAGAGAATTTAACTTGTTCTCTCTTTCAATTAATTGTACCAAGGGTTTGTATCATATGGTAAACACATTCTTGATACTGAGTTCTGGATGTTTGAATAATGGATAATCACACTGTGGTATTTTCCATGGCTCTTATCTGTTTAGACAATATTTATCATAATGCTATTATAATTTGTTTGAAGACGGATTTAGTTGTTCATATGGAGTCTGTGTTACAGTTTGGTTAATAAGCGTTGTGTGGAGTTGAAATTACGTTAGCATTCCACTGTGTCATACTCAGAAGGCAAATATTATTCAAGCTGAAAAATCTTGCATAGAAAATATCTAACAAAGAAAAGAAGTTAGTTTGAAATAGTAAAGAACCTGGTAGCAATGTGTGTTTAGTAAGGCCAGAAGATCATAGTCTTTAGAAAAAAGAGACATACTTTTGTTAGACCCAGATTTCCAGCACAGTTATTATATTTCTTATAATAAGAGCTAAGATTTAAAAAAAACCCAAACAACAAAAAAACAAAAAACATCCCAAAAAAACCAAAAAAACATTGTCAGAATTATTTTAGTGCAGGATCTAATCTTTGGAACAACAGTGACCCCTCCAAATCTATTTGTGATTGTAAGCCTTAGGAACATGAAATACATTGCCTCTGGTGATGTAGACAGGAGAAGCTGAAAGCTTTAAAGACACTTTCATGAATGCCAGCAGGAAAAATCAGAGCTTGTAGTGGTAGCTTCTGCAAGACTGGAAAATCTGTATGGTCTCAAGTGTTCGATAAATGCAAGGCAATAATGGAAAAAAAAAATAAAATTAAAAAGTATTTGTAAATATTGTGTACATAATATAAATAAATTGCAAGGCAATAATAATATTGTTGAAGGTAGGAGAATATCAATAATGCACAGCACAACTGTACTTTGGGTTAACTTATAACTTTCTTAATGATAAGAAGTTGAGTCCACTAATGTGTTTAAATTTTTTGCTGAGGATGGTTCATTCAAGTCAGTTAACCTCAAATTCATATACAAACAGCTTTGATGTAGAGAAAGAGATGTCATTTGACTACTGTAAAAGAAAACTATTCATATACCTTTTTACTGAAGATTGAGCTAAATCATATATTTTAATATATTTAAAATTACCAGGAACAATATGAAACATGAATTCTTACATGCATGACAAAAAGTTCTCCAAAGGCAGCGTATTTGAAAGAATGTCTTAAAAAATAAATAAAAAAGACAAAATACAAATACATTTGCTGTATATTTCTTGCTTGGCAACCACAAATTACAATTTTTTAGCTTGTTTGTAGTCTAGACCTTTTTTCTCCCTTTCAAAGAATCATGGAAAAGTATGCAGTTAGGGAACAGCCTTTAAAAAAAAGAAATATAAATATTTTTTTTTTTAATAGAATAGAGGAG
>JAOBAS010000072.1:37003618-37027921 GCA_025311575.1 Elanoides forficatus
CTCGCTGGCTGGGCTTGAGAAGCTGAAAAGTCCTTGATTTTAGACTAAACGCTACTTAGCAACAACTGAAAACATCAATGTGTTATCAACATTCTTCGCCTACTGAACTCAAAACATAGCATCATACCAGCTACTACCAGCTACTAGGAAGACAATTAACTCTATCCCAGCTGAAACCAGGACAAAAGGTTAACTTATTTTAAAAGTTATATGAAGAAATGACTTAATACTTACTAAATTCATGTTTGTGATGAAGTCTTATCCATCCATTATTGTATTGTGTGTTTCTTGCTTGGTTTTTTTTTTGGTTTAGGGTTTGTTGTTGTTGTTGTTTGGTATTGGTTTTGTTTTGGTTTGGTTTGGGGTTTTTTTTCCCCCAATGTGTATTCATTCCAAATGTTTATGGGGAATACATTTTAAAGATATTTACCAAACTATGTGATATTGTTTTTTCAGGAGCTTCTTACCTTATGGTATTAAAAAAAAGAATTTACAAAGTATGATATTTATTAGTATTTTAAATACAGCATGAATGACATTTTCAGTTCAGAAGTAATAGAAATTTTTTAGTCACTCTGTGCTATATGAAGATAATTTGAAATGTAGTTTGATAGCTGAATAATTATTTCCATATTGACAGATCTAAAAATATATACAACTGATACCTTACTAAATTGTCGTGTCCTTTTCCTTTACTTATTTTGACATCAGTTCTGATTGCCAAGATGTTAATTTGCCAAGCAGAAGCAGTCTCCTTTTGTAATTAGCTTGAACCTTGATTTATTCAATGATGACAAAGGTTTCTGGGAGCAAACAATTCCTTGTTTCGAAGAGGTGCCTATTATAAAGACCAGACTATATTACAGAATTAAATCAGTATTGGTTTAATCCAAAACTTGACAATCTTAAGTAAAAAAAAAAAAAGTACATAATGTAGCTGTCCTGGAGTAGGAACTCATCAATTTTTAAAATAAATTACATATCAAAATTTGGAAACTTAGATCTTGAGAATGAATGAGTTGACTATTGTGGGCACTTCCAACTTCTTTGAGTGGATCACT
Organism: Elanoides forficatus; assembly: GCA_025311575.1. Lineage (NCBI taxonomy): Eukaryota > Metazoa > Chordata > Aves > Accipitriformes > Accipitridae > Elanoides > Elanoides forficatus. The sequence continues at coordinate 37,004,680 of JAOBAS010000072.1, forward strand.
CACTATCAGATAGACTGCCTGCATCAAGTGATGAAGTGTTTTCACCTCTTTCCTTTCCCAGACTGTTCTTCCACTCCTAGTATTTATAAAACACACTGATGAATTAGTCTTTAATTGTTCACTTAATTATATTGTATTACTATCCAGAAGTTTGTTTTTAATCTTTGCACTCTTGGTATTCAAAGGCGATCATTCCTATTTGTATTACTGAATTGTGGACAGGCAACTTCTTGCTTGATCTTTGTCTTGATTTATTTGTTTCTGGATTTGAGTCTTCCTTAGGAAATAGAATGGAGTTTCTGCTGTAGCACAAACATACTAAAATTCACTGATCAAAGGCAAGGGATAAGATGTCCTCCACTGTAGTCATAAAATGTTTTTTTAAAACAGGGTTCACTAGAGTACCTCTGTGGTCACATGGTAGTAATGTTCTCCTAATTTCTTTTTGCTTAGATGAAATAAAAATACTAAATAAGCTTAAGTACTTGCTATCCTTAACAGTGAATTGTGAATTAAACTGTATGTACTTAGTGCCAATTGTAAATGAAAAAGAAAACAGTTCTCAGTAGAATTACTTTTGTCTGATGCAACATGTATTTATATAATTTATAATCCATTTTAGTGGATTAAGAATACTTGTCCAATATGCATCTCTGCAACTTTATGTTTCCTTCATTTAGGTGAGGAATAGTTTTTAGATAGATTTTGGTGTTTTTTACATGAATCACATGATGATTTGGTTTGGCTTTTTTTCAAGAATGCCTACAGGAGATAAAAAAAATTGTAAAGAGGATCCTGCTACTAGAATTCAAATTTACATTTGTATCTGAATTGCTTCAAGTTCTCAGATAGTTAGATCTCAGTTTCAATGCATTTCAAAAGCATTTCAGAAGCAGTTTATCTGTTTAGATGCGTTGTTTTCTCTATGAATATGAAGCTAATTCTCCGTTCCTTTCTGCCTTGCACTTAGTTATTTCCAGACAGAGTAGGTAGGGATGACTAGCAAACTAGAATTATCCACTTGAGACAGCTTTATTTATACCCACTCTACAGCATCAATGTGCACCAAAGCTGGTTTAAAGATGTTACAATATAAGCAAGATACATTACATCGAAATACTACAAAAAGTCTAAGCCAGTAAAAGTTATTCTGTCACACACTTTCCTACGGACTACTTCAGCTTTGTATACACCTAAAAATCATCTAAAATTGCTGTTAAAATTAGTTTGAAAGTAAATCTCTTGCATCACAAATATATAGTCAAAGAACTAACATTCTTATTGTCAAGATTCTTGTAGGAGAAAAGAAGATTTTATGGAACTTTAAGTTCCACAAGCAATGTCTACATAAAAAAAAAAAAAAAAAAGTAAAATTCTAATTTTTCTCCATATTTAGTTATTGCTTTCTTTTTCTACCCTACAGAAAGCCACAAGATGCCATCAATCCCCAGTTTTGGTTTAAAGAATGAGTTTAGGAGCAGTTTCAGTGCACTGTAGAACTCTACTGTTTCTCTTAGAAAAGCTATTCCCACATGTTCTGTTTAGAATATCTAAATTAACAAAATAAAAATCAATATCAAGACTACACTTGAGAAAAGAAAAATTTAGCTGGAGAGATGTGACCACCCATGTACCTGTAGTCATTTGATCACCAATTCCAGGTTTGCAATGCACAAATGGCTCTCACTTCTTCTCATCCTTCAAGCTTTGTCATAAATGTTAGACATAAAAGATATTAAATATTATGGAAGTTATAATTATAGAAGCTGTCAACACTTGTACTTCAGCAAAGCTGTGTGGCTTTGGTTTCATCTCACAAACATGTTGCTGGCATGAGAGCTTTCCTCTAGGGCCACCATGATGAGAAAGTGAAAAGAGAATTTGTTGCTTCTTTCATTTAAGGAGAATAATTTTTAATATAAAGAACTGTACTTCATATTGATCATGCTTCTTCAATGACACTTTATGCAGTAGGCAGTTAATTATTGAAAGAAAATGGTTAAATGTCTAGGATTAAATGTCTTATAATATGGATTTTGCAATCCATATAAGCCGCCACCCATTACAAACGTTATTCTCACTGGTCTGTATTTTAGCTTTAACCCTTACTGACAGATGTACACATAGAGATGCAATTAAATGCTTGTTATGATTACAGAAACTGAAGAGATTAGCATGACAAATTGCCAGCATTATTCCCATATATTGAGTCACCTCCGCTGAAGAAGCGGAGTTATGGTGACTCATGTCGTATTCACTAAATGGAATTTATTCCCATTTACGCCATGTTAAGGTCTGATTCCTGATTTTTAGAGTTGAAAACCCTTGAAAGACCCTTGAAAGATCAAACTGAGTGCTATGTCCATCCTGTTGTAACATTGAGATATTCATATACTTGTGTATTCTTACTCTCAGCTTCTTGTGATGCATTTCTTACTTGATATAACACTATTAGCAGGGAGCTAGATTTGAGTAATATTTGCAGTAACACTAGGGACTATAAATAAATACTTAAATGCCTACCTTTGAGATAAATCAAAGCCAGTATAAGCTGGACTTACAAGCAGTATGCCATTTGACATGACTGCATTCTGTATTTTTAAACTTAAGATACAGCATTTGGGACAACTGAAGTCAAAACATTGTAACTTCCTGATGCAATTTGCTTTTTTTTTTTTCCTTAGCAAACAGGGAAGATGAAATAAAATGTTCTGTACAGGAGATGGGATTAGTGTTCAATGAGGCTGATCCGTTTTAGCTTTTTTACAGAAAGTAATGTATCAGAATTATTGTTAATACTGGACTGGTACCTTGCATTCCTTCTACTTTCTACCAGATAGCCTATTATGAAGAAAGCTGGTGACCATCACGGATGTGTCTTCAAACCGCGAACCATATACCATATTTTCCCTGTGATAAATTGAGTTATTCAAATTTATACCTTCAAAGAAACTGTCATAGTCAAAGAAACGAAGGCATACCTGATACAACAGGTTTGATCTGCACATATGCCACAGGGTGGACAACTTCACGCCGTAGCCACAGAGATTAAAATAGTCTTCTCCCATCTCTATTTGGAGATCTAATTTCATGATATTTCTGCAGAGACCTTCTTTATTCTCTCTCTCCCCACTGTGTGGGCAGCCAACTCACTGCCTGCCCTTCCCATAGCTGATGGGCACAATCATCTCAGTCATTTCTCCTTTCCCTTCCACAAATGTACCATTTGCTGAGGTCTGCAGGTGTGTCCTTTCTGTTCCCTGTCCATCATGTGTTCTTGATTGCTTTCATTGCATGCAGTATTTGCTAGTTACTTGTATTTGCTAGTCATTTATTTGTATTTAAATGCACAGGAGTATAGGAGAGGCTACAGTACCATTATTTTGCTGCTTAGGGTACCCAAATCTGCTGGTTAGACTAATCATGGATTCTGTGTCAGACACAAAACTTCTGTGTGACAATTACCTAGAAACTTGGTATTATTCCATTCACTAGTCAAAAACTCCTACTGTGGCTTTTAGGACACATCCCCTGGGCACAAGAGAGCACTCTTGCAAATGTTCCTAAGTGATCTAGCATATTTAGAGCACAGGCTTTGCAGATATCCTAGTTATGGAATCTCTGCATTACATTTCTGAGGCATCAGATGCCTGCTAGAGCAGCAGTATGCCTGTATGTATGTTAAACAAAGTTAAGTCTCTCACGCTGCGAATTTTCTCTGCTTCTTTTTTAAAAAGAACAGAAGATACAAATGACTCTTACTTTCTGTTTAACATGAGCAAATATTTGTGTTTGTTCTTTGTTCTGTGTTTTATCTTGCATCATCTAGGATAAAGATATTAAGGCACCAGTGGTAAGTCTAGGAAGAAATATAATTGCAACTGATGTTATGAAACCTTTCAGTCTTCAATGAAGCCTGGATTGAGAATGTCTCTTTGTCATGGTTTGACCCCAGCCAGCAACTAAGGACAACACGGCCTATCACTCACTCCCCCCACAGTGGGATGGAGGGGAGAATCAGAAGGGTAGAAGTGAGAAAATTCACAGATTGAGATAAAGGTGGTTTAACAGATAGAGCAAAAACTGCACACACAAGTAAAGAAAATAAGGAATTTGTTCACTACTTCTCATCATCAGGCAGGCGTTTAGAGCCATTTCCAGGAAAACAGGGCTCCATCACATGTAATGGTTACTTGGGAAGACAAATACCATCACTCCAAACGCCTCTCCTTCCTTCTTCTTCCCCCAGCTTTTATTGCTGAGCATGACATCATATGGTCTGGAAAATCCCTTTGGTCATCTGGGGTCAACTGTCCCAGCTGTGTCCCTCCAAACTTCTTGTGCAGTCCCAGACTACTCACTGGTGGGGCAGTGTGAGAAGCAAATGAAGCCTTGACTCTGTGTCAAGTGTCTGCTCAGCAGTAACTAAAACGTTCTTGTATTATCAACACTGTTTTACATAGCCTCATACTAGTTACTATAAAGAAAAATAACTCTATCCCAGACAAAACCAGCACACTCTTCCAAGTACTTTCAGATCTTTTCCCAAACTTAGAAAACTCTTTCTTTCTTCTCCCTTCCCCTCCTGCTCCCCCCCAAATAAGTGAGTAATATTCTTTGAATGTATTCTGATAAAATAGGCCACAGTAAAAGGATTTCTGGGAGGCCAAGTGACATTTTGCTACAGTTTATATCATTTTATTCCCTGGATGCAGACTGCTTTCTTTTGAAAACTTTTCCTTGCTTTGTTTAGTTTAAATTTCTGCATTTCTTTTCTGCTGCTCTGCATTTCCATCTGTGCTCCAAACAGTATCACTACGAAACCATCTCCTACTGCTACCACCTTCAGTGCTGATAAAGGACTTATTATTATTAATAACAGCTCATGACTTTGGGTTACTTTAACTGCTTGTCTCTGATTTTGAAGACAGAACTTTGTTTTCATTTTGTATCCTCATGAATAGCTAAATTCTGCACTTGTGAGTGGAACACAACTTTGCTCCATGATGCCTCTGTCTCCCGTGCTTATATCTCAGGTGTGTTTAAGCACCATGTTCACCATGGATACTGCCAAGAATGTGTGTTGCCCAGTTAGGTTTTTATACCTTGTATTCAAGAGTCTTAATAGACTACAACACACATGTCAAAGTTATCAGTCAAATCAATGATGAAATGTGAACATTACTGAAATGCTTGCATCTGTTTTTTGTGAATGCAAAAAAAAAATATTTGATTTAATTAGATCAAATAAAAAGACAAAACATCGCAGAAAGTAAATCACAGAATCATAGAATATGAAAAGTTTTCTTCCAAGCAGTAATCTTTCTTTATTCGTAAACAGAGTGAAGTTGTCATAGTCTTCTGATACCTAACTGAAATTGTTTTTTGGGGTTTTGTTTGGGTTTTTTTGTTTATTTGGGGTTTTTTTAATGCTCCAAGAAGGAAATAATAGTGCTTTTAACCTGACAATTTCACAATTTCTAATTCAAGCTATGAAGATAATGAAGGCAGCTCAAAACTCATGTTTTATTTTTTTCTCTGAAAGCATGAAAACTAGAAGTTTATTATATTCTGACTAATGAATACATAAGGACAACTGAAATTCTCACATAACCAACTGTCTCCAGGACCCAGGTTTTTCTTCTAAACATTGAATGCTTCATACACCAATCTACCCATATTTTTCATCCCAAATTGATGTAATCTTGCTGCCTACAACACAGAAGAAAGAGGACTTGATGAAAATCAAAGCCTTTCATAGACATAGCAAACCTGTTGAAAACAGAAAAACTATTGAAAAATATTACATACTGAGGTGCACAGGGGAGAATACGATGGTGTTGACCTGCTTAATCCTTTGTACATGGTTACATTAGGCAAGTGAGAAGTTTTAACCTTTATTTTTACCTGAACGATCACTTCAGTACCTGTATCAATTCCATATAGCTCTAATTTCACTTTGCCTTTGTTTTCTATAAAAGTCTATTAAGTAGTCTTAGTGTGTTTCCATGCAGATGTGTAAAAGCAGAATAAAAGTGGTCAGGTAGAAGTTTGATTAACTAGATGAAGGAAAGTTAGAGAGTGTCATCAGGAAACTTGAATTTGGGGGATTATCCTGTTGTCCCATCTATTTTTAATGTGGCTACCATGAATGCTGACATTTCTGGAAAACTGGATCTCTGCTTTTGTACTCCAGATGTTCTTAACAAGAAATATTTTATACATTGGATTTAATTTTTCCTATTCACTGATAGCTACTTCTGAATGCAACCTTAGTATACATTTGCTGAATATTTCCGCTAAAATTTAATATGGAATTAGTATTAGTATACAGAAAGGTTTTTGAGCCTTATTGTTTACAGTCTATCTAAAAAGCTTAATCTCTTCAGTGAGTTTCCCTGGGGTTTCATTTTACAGTGTCTTTCAACAGCATAAAACAAACAACATGGAAGCTGCTTGCTTTTGAAAGGCTTTCTTACAAACACAATGGCAAGCATTACATAAAAAGAAAAGTTATAATTTGCCACTGAAGTTTTTGGTGAGATGGGTGAAATATTTGACTAATTTGGAAGTTATAGGAACATAAGAAACTGATTGTCATTATGTTAACTTGGTGTGTTATACACTATTGTGAGTCCATAATGATGAGTTACAGAAGAATTCATATACAGGCATTTCTCTGAAGTTAGAAATGGTGAGACTTTGTATAGGAAATCCACGGAAATAAATTTAATTGAACTCTTTTATTGTCTATGACCCTTAGGACATAAGAGCTACAATGCATTAGCTCTGCCATTTCTATGTTGCATAGTTAATGAGGTTTCCTTCCTTTCTTTCTGGTCATTTAATTTCATTTCAGAGCAAGTGTGAAATTGTACGCAAAAGAATGTTACACTGTAATATTAAGACAGGTTTTTTTATATTGCTTTGAGCAAACAGGATTCCCACATACTGTTTTGACATTTCAGTAGATGCACTGCTGTTGCATCATAGCTATTTTAGTTATAAATTACCTGAATTATCTTTATTTATTATTTCTTTCTGGTAGTATTTGTGCTATACTATGTACTGTGGAAGTAGAATAATGAATCATTATTCCTACCTAAATTTCGTATAGTAAGAAATATACTAGCCCCCCAAATTTTACAACTTTTAACAATTAAATATGTGCAATAGACAGGTTAAATAGTTTACTGCTCTTTGAAAACATTTCATAACAATTATGGAGCTTATTATTTCTAAATGTGTAAACTTATTTGATTTGACACTCAACATTAAATACTATTAGTAAAAACATTTATTTACCCAGCAAAGTAGTGGTTAAACTTCAAGCTGATATGAAAGTAGAAAGGACAGATACACTGTAGCCCAGACTCAAAATTCAATCTGTTCATATTTTACAGATTGTTTCAAATGGATTTAAAAAAAAAAAAAAAAGTTGAAAATAAATTGTCATAATATTTCCATTAAAAACTACTGTGGTTGATACCCTTGGAGATTATCACAGTTACCTTTAGAATATCAGAATCCAAATTCATGGACTACAGTTCCACATTTTAAAAAGTATACACATATTCATCTCAGATAAAGAATTAGCTTATCATTGAAAGTTGTTGAGGATAAAGATTGTTTAGAATTCCAGTAATACTATTATGAAACACATACACATTTTCAGTTTTCCGGGAATATCTGTAAGGTACATGTGCTTAGTTATTAATAAATAAAGCATGGTAGTTTCACAATTACATATTGAAAATTAATAAATAAGTGTTGTTATGATAATTTTTTAAGGGAGGATTAACAAACCTCAATGTTGTGCCCAGTTGTGTTAATACAAGGGCTCCCTCCAATGGCGACAAGTTACTTCACATACAATTTATTGCCACATATAGATGAATGAAACGGAAATAATGTACATGGAAGAATTCAAAAAAGTACTTGTCTCTGGTAGTTTACATTAAGATATTTTTAATGCATGCATGAGTCCCTACACTGTGACATCTAGGCAATGAAGTAACTTTTCATTTCAGATATGCTGAACATGAAAAAAAAGAAAGAAAAAAGACATTTTTTATTAACCACATTTCCAAAGGAGCATGGCTAATGGGTGATAGACCTCTGCTGGCTAGCAATAGCCATTCAAGGGCCCTAGATTCATACTCTACCTACACACCCCTGCAATGCTGTTGAGTAAATGGGGAATCTAACTGCTACTGCTGCAAAAAGAAACAAAACCCACAAATTTTTGTTGTTAGCTTATTTTTCAGATATTAAAGTCTTTTTCTTCTATACTAATATGAAAGCAAACTGTTTCAAATTTTGTTTCTTGAAAAGAAAAAGGAAAACCAAAACAAAAACCTAAACCACAACACAGAAAGACAGGAAGAATTCCTAGCACTGGGTCCCTTCACAAATGTCAGCTGTCACAAGTTGATAAATTACCTTGTAAGTGCGGTCTCATCCTCTCTTCATCTCCTACTTCTGGAACTGTTCTGTTATGGAAAGGTATGCTGATATTTCGCTCACATAGTGAAAGGCAAAAACAGAGAAAGAAACATGACATAATATCCCAGTGGATAAAACACTCACCCAATGTGAAGAAATACCAGAAAGACAGACACTGAAAGAATATTGGTACAGTTTACCCTAGTATCTTGCTTCTGTCTGACACTGATGGAAAGCTGTAAGAACAGCTTGAGGATTTAGTGAATGCTCACCAGGTATGGTCTCCAAGCCAGCTGTGATTCATGGTTTACTACTTCCCAGGAAAGGAAATTGGTAAAGATAACAGAAGTGGCATGAAACTGCACCACTATCACCAACAGCACACACCAGAATATCCAAATCATTTAGCTTTAAAATAAGGATTGAAATAAGAAGACTGAAGAGGAAAGATAGGCCCAGCATTTTTAGAGAAGAAAAACAAAAGTTTAGGCAAAGGAAAGAGAAAGGAGAAGAGAGGACTGAAAAGGGAATATTTCACATAGTCAAACATCAACTTAATACCAAGAGAGTGTTGAAAGGAATATATATCTCTGAGGGATGGTTTGTCTGTCAAGCTTTTGTTGCGCTCCATTACATTGCATTGGAGATGTTAACAATGTTAGCCCCCACAGCACAAAGAAGGTGGACCTGGAGGTCTGAGCCTCACAGAGGTTCCACTGGGATTTCAGTCTGGCGTCATGTTATGAACTCTGTTCTTTTGCGTCCCACCACCTGGCTCAAAAAAAGTCCACACAAAAACTGCATTTTGTAATGTGAAACCAAATACCACTGAACCACAAAATGGTTGAGGTTGGAAAGGACCTCCTGAGGTCAACTAGTCTAACACCCATGATTAAGCAGGGTCACCTAGAGCTGGTTGTCCAGGAACATGTCCAGAGGGATTTTGAAGATCTCTAAGGATGGAGACTCCACAACCTCCTAGGGAAACCTGTTCCAGGTCTCTGGGAAAAAAAAAAAAAAATAATCTTTACAGTTAAAAGTTTTCCTTATGTTCAGACAGAACTTCCTGTGTTTGAGTTTATGCCCACTGCCTCTTGCCCTATTGTGGGACACCACTAGAAACAGCCGAGCTCCATCTTCTTTATGTCCTCTTTTCAAATATTTACATACATTGATAATATCCCCCCCTGAGCCTCCTCAGGTCTATGCTGAACAGCTCCCTCAGCCTTTCATCCTGTGGGTGGTGCTCCAGTCCCTCCATCATCTTTGTGGCCCTTTCCTGGACTCTCTCCAGTGTGTCTATTTCTCTCTTGCACTGTGAAGGCCACAACTGGACACAGTAATCCAGGTGTGGCCTCAACAGTGCTGAATAAATGGGAAGGATCTCCTCCCACCACCTGCTGGCAATACTTTGTCTAATTCAGCTGAGGAGATTTGTTTGCAATAATGACACAATGCTAGCTCATGTTTAACTTAGTGACTTTGCACTTCCGTGTGCTGAATGTTATGAGGTTTCTGTTGGTCCATTTCTCCAGCCTGTTGAGGATGGCAGCACAACATTCTGGTGTACCAAGTGCTCCTCCAAGTTCTGATGTCACCAGGACACTTGCAGAGGGCACAGTCTGTCCCATCACCCAGATCATTAATGAAGATGTTAAACTGTATTGGATCCAGTATTGACCCTTGGTGTACACCGCCCATTATTGGGCTCCATATAGATCACTGGTCATTACCGTCTGGGCCTAACTGTTCATATTTTCAAATATGGCAGAATTAAAGTCACCAGTAGAGTCTATGCTTTTACTGCACTTGTGTACAATAGCAAAGTGTTTCTTTTGTATCTGCTCAGAGTAACTAGTAACTTTTACAGCCACAAGTATTAGAAAGCTCTGCCTAACAACCCCATAGTTCTTCTTTCATATATTCTATTTAGGCATTCCGTTCTGTTTTGAGGTTTGATGCATCACTGTCAGGAAAAGTGATGAAATTTAAAAAGTCTGTCAAAAAGTCACAGATGGAAAGCTTTATATAAGAAGGATGGCACTAACAGCGGTATGCAGCATGTCCATCTGTTTGCTGGGTCATTTTACTACAATGGAATAACATATTCAAAATTATTTAGATAATATTATATCACTATTAATAATTACCTTAGCATTAGCATTACTAGACTTGGTTTACAGAGTGGAGAAATGAGATTGTTCACAGGAGACCTAGCACAGAGAGTCCACAGAGATGTTTTCAACTGAGAAAAAGTAGTTTCTGAATTTCACTTTTTACTTTCATTTAAGCTTGTGATATTCACCATTTAAGAAAAATTACAGGGACAACAGTCATCCTGCTTCCACATTACCACTGCCAAAGAGGAAATTGCAGTGATTTAAGTCCAGGAGGTGGGAGATAGTTTTACGTAGATAATTGACCAGCTATTTCACAGCGTGCTGAACATTTAACCTGCTATCTGAGAACTGGTGATAATGACAACATTTTTCAAGTGTTTTGATATTTATAGAGGTCTCATTAATTTTAATAGTTGTTGTTTTCTTGTTTCTTCCTATTCTCTAATATATGTTTGCAAATGCTCTTAGTTCAGGCTGTTTCAAGATCATGCATCTTCTTTTTAGTTAATATTATAAGTGAAACATATATTCACTGCTTACATAAATCTAAGTATCCATGTGACTTTTTAGGAGGATATTGTCAGCAAAGAAAGTACAAAGTAGAATGAAAAATAATATGGCATAAAATATAATCCAGCTATTGGTTGATGGTATGTCATGGCTTGCTGATTCCATTATTTTGTTTGAAGTTTAAACATTTTGGCTTAATTTGGTTTTAATGTTTACCTCTCCTTTAGCACTTTTAGATGGAAGATAGATCTAGTTTGCAGGCCTTTGGGAAGAAGTTCATTTTAAACAGTGCTCAAAAGAAGGAATTGCAAAAGGAATAATTTATCTTTACAAGTTTGTAGAGAAATTGAATGTAGTTGATGTATATTATAGAGGAATTCCACTGGTCATACCAGTCTTCTTGCTGACCATTTCAATCGTATGATGTATTTCTTGCATCCTTAACTGCCTGTTGTCTTTTATGCAGTGAATTTTAGGAAATTTTTGCTGTTTAAAAGCTAGAAAACATCCAGGACACTTCTATGGTGCTAAATTTTGTCATTATTACAAAAAAAAAAAAAAAGTCCTTAAAGAAGTTAAGAAGTATGAATAGGCAAATGACAGGACCATGTAATGAGACACGGCTATGAGCTAGGTAATATAAACAAGAATATAAGGAGCGTGAGTTTTAAATCTAAGAAGAAACATCTGTAGACAGCAAAGTGGATTAGGTCATGGTCATAGTGGTTAACCAACAAGTTTAATGCAGTAAAGCATTCCCCTTAATGTGCTGCCATAAACAGGAGAAGATACTACAGGTGGGAATTGATACCTTGTCCTGGAGTGTTTCAGAGAATACTTTTGGATACTGAATAATTTGAAATATCTATCTATATATATAGTAGCTACTGTTTTATTCTTCAAAAGATATCTACTCTCTTCCTGCTTTTCATCATAATATATGAGAATAATTCACCTTGAGGTGTTCTATAATGAGCAGAGACACAGATTTGTAACTTCTTATAAAAGGAAGTTGTATAAGGTAACTATGTACAATGTAGTATTTAATTAAATAAATTCCCTTTCTAAATTTCTAGCTCAACATGTATAAAATTATTAGTAATGCCACTGCAAAATAAACAGTGTTTTGAAACATTCTGAAGAGCACTCAATAGTCCGTTTTTGTCATTTGTAATTTTAATAACACTCAGAGATGACTAGTAATTAAATAGCAGATTTGTCTTCCTCTTGGTAAGTAAAATAATTTTCTATAAGAAAAAAAAAATAATTTCAGTGCTAAAAGCTATAAGATTCCTATTCTGAACTCTTGATCTAAAAGTACAATAAATTATACTCTAATGACAAATTCTACAGCACAATGAATGTAGAGATATTTAAAATACAATGTTGAATGGTATTCCTTAAAACATTCTTAATGGACTGCAAAAACAATAAGTGAAAAATATAATTATAGATGAAGTAGTCTTTGAAATATCTTCTTTCAGAGGTTTTTTTTATTATTATTATTTTTGTTTATTTTTCAAATAACATGTTCCAATGGAATTGTACTTTATGAATTGCATTGCTTAAGTTTATAACATTAAATGATGAAATCAGTATGCTGCAAACATTTGAAATCTTTTAAGCAAGCACATTAGAAATACCTATATAATAAAAACCCTAACAAATAAACAAAAAAGCAAACAAGCACAAACTCCAATCTAATTAAGGAAGATGATAGATTCAGGGAACCATTGAATGAAAGGGCAAACATAATACTTTGCGCATGACATCAATATATCTGACACTAATTAGTCATGGTTGCAGCGTGGCAATGATTTTAAGATCCCTCCACCGTTTTGCTTGGAAATCATGTCATAGCTATAGCTGATTAGACATTTTTCTTTTGACCATAGGATTGGTCAGATGACGTGCATAATGTGCAGATGATGTACACAACGTACAGACAATGCAAATGCATCAGAGCTTGCCAGATGGAGTATGCTCCTATGGAAATAGCAGAAGATGTTACAAGCAGTGGACATTGACTGGAACAAGATGTTTTTCTAGACAGGTTTTTTTCTACCTATCTAGTCTATATTAATCATGTTGTCATTAATACACACCATCCTTCTTTACAAAAGAGTTTATGATCAGTGAAATTTATGAATATGTGCAACTGCCATGTGTTTTTGTCAATTTCAGATTACTCTAGTATAGTTCAACTATATCTTCAAACAATTCAGAGACAAGACCTGGTGAAAAATGCAGCAAGCGACCTACAGCCCAGGGCTCCTCCCTAGGATGCCACTGCTAATCTTTTATAGCCAACAGATCCGTCAGTTTTTGCATTAATCACTGATTATAACCCATAAAGCCCTAACAATCTGATAATTTTATTTATGCAGTCATTTTCTCCTAACCATAATTCCAATCTGGAAATCAAGTAAAGGAGGCAGTTGTCTGTTACAGTGTTTTCTGAACAGAGAAAAGGAAGTCCACACTCTTTTTTTTTTTCACTTTAACTGAACAGGTCACACCCATTGACTTTCAGGACTAACTGCAAAAGACTAACAATAGCTTCCCAAAGTGGTAATAGCATGAGAAGGAAAAGTCTGAATGTTTAGGTTCTTGTGCAGTGAATATTTCCTTGATGCTGAGGTTAATTTTACCGTGTGCTAGGTTAGCTTGAATAGACACTCCTTTTGTTACTGAGATGTAAATAGTTAAACTACTCTATGAACTTGGATACAGTTTAGAAGTTATGGGAGAAAACAATTTATACTGAACTCCCTTAGTTCTCAGAAGAGCTTGAGATGGGTTAATCCTGCAGCATTATTAGAGTAGTTTGAATGATGCTCTAAGCTGAATAAATTGCCAGTAGCCTGCTGGGATTTCTATTCTGTTCTTGATGACCCTTGGCACAAATACCAACTACAGTTTTGGTGTGTATCATAAACAGAAATACTTGTACAGGCAGTTTGGCATGACAGTGTTTCCAAAGCATAACCAACATCATGCAACAACAGCAAGTATTTTATATGAACAGCTCTTAGTTACTTCACACTGATTTTGTCAGCTACTTGTGTTTGTTTTTGTAGTAGAATTCATAAAACACATGATGAAGCTCTTGAGGTACACTAGTACTTCACTGCTAAACTTTCTCTTCTGACAAAATTATCCATGTTGGGGTCCTGTTCCAGTTCTTGTCAATAAACATGAAAGAAGAATTTGCATCTAAGTGTACTTACTTAACATAGTAATATTTGTATTTAATATGAAGTAATATTTGTAATAAATATAATATTTCTTACAATGGGTACACAATATATGTAAAAACATTGAGCATATTATTTACTCCTATAGTATATTTTTACAGTGTATATATAGCATATTATATGGTTAAAGTTGCATTTGTAAACAAGCATCATCTGTTCTAGCTGATCTGAAGTATGTTTCAGTATACTCAGTGCATGTCTCATACACAGCTCTGCCTATGGGGAACTTTTTGACTGGCTGAAGAAGGTTTAGACATGATGCTGGTATTATCCCTGGTCTAAAACCACATTTGCTTTCTAGATAGCAGATGGAGAGGGAAACAAAGAACTTAATTTTTACCTATCTTGATTGATGTAAGATTACCTTCACAATCGTTCTGAGCTTGGTGATGCCCTTCTACACACAGGATTTAAATTCACTGATACAATCCAGAGCACATGTGTGATTTCTGATGCCTTAATGAACTGAATAATTCTATCTTCAAAGCAGGGTTAAAACAGCTTCAGGTAAAGAAACTACAGGGTTAGAAATTGAGTAGGATGATTAAAACAAGTTTGAGAGTAGGCCCTCATTTCAGGCTTCAGTACAGCCCAGGGTACTTTTCCTTTGTGGAATAAACCAGGCCACGAAGAGCTATCTACTTAGACATCTGTGCTGCTTAGTGCCCCTGCTACTGGTTAAGGCTAAACTGCAGTATAGTATTTCCATGTTTCAGAAACGGCATCCTTTGAGAAAGATGGTGTGTCTTCATGCTATTAAAAAGCAGCATAATATAGTATCTGTAAGAGCATCAACTAAGATTCATTAAGCAGTTATATTGGAGTGGTTAGCCTATTTATGAAAACAAAGCTTATTATGTGTAGAATTCGTATTAAATAAGGGCCAGATTGAGTCTTTTTAACCACCAGATGCCTGTGTATGTTGTGAGGACTCTGTATAATCTAGAATAATGGCATGTTCCCTTCAAGTGATTTGGCACAAAAATGAAGTGATGTAAACAATATGAAAAAAGCAGGGGTAGGAGGAAGGGAACTCATTATATAGTTATAATTGTTGTGTGCTTAAACAACTGCTGGATTGGACCGTAAAACAGTAATTGAGTTCTACTGTAAGGACAGGTGTGTATCTGTCACGTTGAATATGCTTGTCTTCTAAAAAGCTTACAAGCTTCTTCCATAGGCTTCAGGTATACCCTTAGTATTTGTAGTCTGGAGGAAAAGCTGTCTGATTGCCTCCCCTTTCTCTTTCTTGTGAAACTGGAAAAAATCTCAAATTATGTATTTTAACCTTTAGAGTGTTTAAAATCAAGCAATAAAGACCCATTATTCAACTCAATACACTTTAAAGTGTGTTCTTCCCAGATAAAAGCTTTGTAAAACGACAGCTAAAAATATTGATTTCTAAACTGACCATTCTGAATGGTTTAAGGAGCAGTTTGAATTACTTTTAAGCTGTTACTGAAGTCAAAAACCTGATTTTAAATTAAGAACACATGGCTTAAGTATACCCTGCAGTAAAAAATCAAACAATATGCATTCTGTGCTTAAAACTTAACAAGTAAATTTCATGAGGTGGCTGCCCTCTGAAAATGATTTTGGAAAAAATTTAAATCTTAATTGAACACTTCATTTGCTTACAGTACTTCAACTTCTGAGGCCTGGGTTCTGGTTCAGTCAACAGACTAATTGGCACTTTCATTGGTAGCTATATGTGTTACAGACTGCAAATAAGGATTTTATGGGACAAGAGATCTGGAAGCATCTTACCCTCCAAACAGAAACTCTTCCCCAGTGTTTGTTTTAGCATGTTTCTACCTTCACTGGCTGCGATAGTGAAACTTTGAAGCATGAAGCTGAAAGTAGTGTGGACATTCAGAGTCACTAACTCTCATTGCTTATTACTAGCTTAACAGGTTGTCTTTAATGAGCTCTTTCACTAACTGTTTTCTTTTTTATTTTCTTTTTTTTTTTTAATTGAATGTTCAGACCTTAGAATTTATTATTTTTTTTTTTTACTAGGACAGGGGATGGAAGGTGCAAAGATTCGTGTATTGGAAGGTAAATAACGAATGCAATGAAGCTCAATGCTTCAAAAACTTATGGAAAGAGAAGCTGCATACCTAAAGATCTTGGTTTCTATATACTTCTGCAGTCACATCTATGGCTTATACCCATAGCAACAGTACTGTCCATATATCCAGAAATGTGTAACCTTTTAAATTCTTGTCATAAAAATATTTCCAAGAGCTATTTCTGTCTAATTTATCAGATATTTAGATCAAAAATGTTTGAACCAATTATTTTCCTTCACATATCACAAACATGCAAGGAGGAAAAAAACACACAACACCTGAACATGTAACTAACACAATCAGAATATATTCTTCAGTCTTTAGGATGTTAAAGTTCATCATTACAACTCTTTAGATTTTTTACATTCTTCTTTACATTTCTTTATGTTTCTTTATGTTTTCTTTATGTAACAAAAAGGGAAAGTAGTCTTATCAGTTAAATACTGACAAAAAAAAAGTTGCTATGATAATACTTTTTTTTTTTTAATCTCTCACATGGGAAGAAAATTTGAAATTTAGATTTTTCTTTTTCAGCAGAACATTGAATTAAAATCCTTTTATAATACTCTGGATTCTTTAGTTGGAAACCAGAGTCTTCCAACATCATGGTCTGACAGTATAAGAACTTTTTAGATTAAACATATTACACATTTAAAAGACAGGTTTGCAATAAAATTTATCTAACCTTTTGGTAAAAACTTACTCTGTTGTCTTACGAAAAAGTATTAGATGATACAACACATCAAAATGCCAGGATGTTCCACACATTTTGTGAAAGGAATACTTGGGTTTGAAATGTTTCATTCACTTAAATTTTAGAAGGTGTGAGATTTTTCTATGAGTGTGGTGTCCGTACTAAACATACAGGCCACTTAACCCTTAATCCAGAAGAATAATTAGGATTGATTCAGCAGTTGTTCCTGTGGAGTTCACTGACAATTATATTTTATTCCTGTGCTTACCTGTTTGCCAGATGAGGGTATAAAATGAAAAGATCAGCAATACTTCCATATATTTCTGTATTCAATACGGTTGTGGCTGATCTCTTTTTAATTTTCTTCTAGGCCTTTTCTGGAAACACAAATGCTGACAGTGTCGTATACTATAAGCTTCAGCATTCCATTAAAGCAAGATTTCTCCGTTTTGTGCCTTTGGAGTGGAATCTGAATGGCAGAATTGGAATGCGCATTGAAGTGTATGGATGCACATACAGTAAGTGTTTTGCTGAATCAGCTAAATGAAATGACTATTCATCATTGCCTTTTGCTGCCTAAATTACACTTGAAAGTAGATTTCTAAGGTTAAATTTAATCTTGAATAAAACTGATTCAATAAGTCTATGTGCAGACTTCACTATTTCTGCATCATCTAACAATATGTGATGCTTATTTTCCAGTGCTTTCTATATTGGAGTGAATGGTGTGGACATAATCCGATAACTGATTTGCTGCAAACTCTATTTTTGACAGTCTGAAAAACTGCATCTTAACATGGTGTACTTTCTACATGAAGGGCGAAATGTGAAAAATGTTTACCGTTTTAAATATATATGGTCTTGGTCCTGAGCCAATAAGAGTAAAAGTAGATAGACCCACAAATACACAATTGAAGGATACTTCAAAGTTGTTATATATTTAAGGGATATTTTTAGAATAATTTTTGTGTCATTAATAAAACATTAATAACTGATATAAGCATTTGGAAGACAAATGTATAAGTGTTATGGCTGTATTGATCTGCTGGACAATATAAATCTTTCTGTTATCTTCCTGTTACAATTCTTCATCCCCAGACTTTTGAAAAAATATTCCTCTCAGCAAGTTGTTTATTGTTTTTTATTCTCTACATCTTTCCTCCATAAGGGAAAGAGAGCTTAAGAAACCCCTTTAATTGCCTGCTTTAAGTACTTTCATCTGTTGTTTTTTGTAGGATTTTCTTTTTCAACTTTTATGCTTAAGTCATGCTTTACACTGCTGATCTCTTCTGAATGGTCTTCATATCTCTCTCTTCTATTTCCATTCATTAGTATCTGACTTTAAACTGAATATCAGTAAGACACATCTGGGCTTTCTGCCTTAAACTTGGCTTTGTAAAATGAGTAAAAGACCATAAACCAAGGATAATGAAAATTTCAACCTGGCTGCAGGAGGTTAGGTCACCTCAGAAATTAGGTTAACTGCCCCATTGCAGAGGACAGACAGTTCGTGCCAGGAGAAAGGTATGAGAATCTAAAAACACACAGAATTCCTCAGTGACATCTGCCTGGAGACTGGCAACATGACTTATGATTCCTAGAACAATCTATTGAAACTGCTGTAACTGAGGAATAGGGCCAAGATTCAACTTACCCTCTACTATTTTAAGTACCAGGACTACTAAAAGTAAAAAATGGAGGCTAAACAGATGACTTCATCATTCCCAGCTGAAATCTCATTTAAGTCTCACATTTGAAGTCTCACCTCTGTGGTACTTGATGAGACTACATTCTTTCCTGTCTCTAAGCTTCAGTGAAAGTTAATTGGCTTTCCTTCTTCCAAGTCCTTTACCTTGTGCCTTCAACAATTTTTAAATAGTTACTCCATGTCTTGTTGCCAAACACTTCCAAACTGAAGAGCTATCTTTTACACATGCCTAAAATCTAGATTTTAATTATCTATATTCACTACTGTAATTTTCTCTATCACACCCTGCAAAGTATCTTATAGCTTTCTTAGGTGATATAATTATTGCCATGCCAATGGAAAATCTAAGAGTTTAAAGGACAAAAAGAGGACAGTGTCCATGTTACTAAAAATAATAAAACACATAGAATAAGCAGTTACACAGTTAAAATATTTTTTGTGTGGTCAGTAACCACTTTTGAGGAAGATTATGTACTTATCTGTATTTTAATTATTTCATACAGGATCAATCCTATAGATAGCTTATGGAAACAAATAAATTATAACTATTTTCTAAGATTAGGCTGAATTTAAAAGGAATATTTACTTCATCCATTATCCACTGTAGTGCAGTACATAAAGAACATGATAGTGTTAAAAATACAGAAATGATTTCTTAAGGATTTAAGGGTTTTTTTAAGGTGGTTAAAATTTTCTCTATATTAATGATATTGTGATTCTTAAAATGCTTATTTTTTCTATGTATGAATGCTTTCCTTTCAAATGAACTGCAGGTTGTTTATCACCTCTTTATTTATTTTGAACATCTAGAATTACCATGTGCTTTTAGTAGTTCAATTCAGTGGTTACTGTTGAAGACAAACCAGGCGATTATAGTCTTATAGTTCTAAAATGTATTTAATAATTTGAAGGATGAATTCTTTCTCTCCAGTCTTGTCCTCCATTTATCAGACACATACAGGACATGTAGTTATTGTTACAGTAATTATGCCTGGCTGTTTCTGAATTGTTATGTACTCTTCCAGGCCAGACCAGAAAATAAAGAAAAGCAGAAATGCCAATGATACCTACTTTAAGTTTGATTCACACTTTCCAGATTTCCCATTTCTCATTCTTCCCTTCAGAGAGATCTCACTGGGTCTTATATTGTAAGAGTAAACCACTTTCTTTCCATTTACGATCGAATAAGTGGATGTGTTCTGTATTCAATTGCAAATGCAGTAATTTCTTCCTTCAGTCTTATCTGTTGCAAATTACACAACTAAAACTAAAATTGCAAGAATCTATAAAGTTGATCTCACTTTTCCATAAAGTGGTACCAAAAAATGCATATCTGTTACATCTAAAAGAAGGCATTACTATCTCAGTGAAGTAAAACTTACAGGACAACTGTTGGCACTCCTTTCAAGTTGCTGCTCTGTTGTCTTCCAGCCAAATACGTGCTCTGAATAACTTAGCCTGGCATCCTCAGAACTAATGTTTCCCCTTTATTACAGTCTCAATGAGGTTTGGTAATGTCCATTATAAATGTCCATAGGATAAACCAGGTTATTGTGAGTTTTGTTTCCTTTTTTTATTTTTTTTTATACAGAACTCCCTTTTTGCTATAAACATTTTAGGCCAAGGACTGTCACGTTTTTTATGTGTTTAAAGCATGCATCCAGAAGAAGTCCTTTCATTTTTGCCTCTTAGCGCTTATGGAATAGAAAGGCTAAATAAGGGTAGTAAATTATGGAGTTATATGAAACATTAGAAGAATTCCCCTGTATTCTTTGTGTTTAGTTCTTTTCCTTCCTCACTCTACTACCTTTGCCACATTCCTCAGTTCTTACTCCTGTTCTACAGTCTTTTTCATGTAAGAAAGAAAGAAAGATGTTTTCTACCTCTGGTTGATCTACTTGGCTTCATGTGGAGTGATGTAATCTTTTTGTGCCATGGCTACACAACAAACAGTCTGTGCTGCCAAAAAAATCCCACCCCAAAATCTCTCTTAGCCTCTGCCCGATAGTTCTTCCTATTTAGTGTGTGAAAAATAGAGTGATGAATCTCTACATACATTTCCTGTGCCATGTCCCTGAAATGTCAGATTGTGACAATTAGGCCCTGTAAAACAGAGTTCAGGTTAAGCTATCCTCTGGCACTACAAAAGGGAAATTGAAGGTCTCTTTGGCTTACTCTTTTCTTCCCTCATTACAATGCTTTCTTTCTCATTCCATCCTCTGAAAACCAGTAGGCTAAAAATAGGGGGGAAAAAAAAAAAAAAAAAAAAAAAAAAAAGAGGCTTTTTCATATGACAGACAGAAAGATGAGTATAAATGTGAAATGACAACTGCAAAAAATTGTAGGAGAAAGATAACTGCAAACTAAATACAAGTTGTACATTAAAACATCATTAGATGCAGTGCCTAACAACAGGCACTGCAGACACTGTGATATCAAAACCCTCTTCCAGAGTCCTCTAACATTGTTAAATGTGTTGAGGGTTTCTAAGCATTCCCTTCATGCCTAGAATGTGAAAAATTGACGGCAGTTACATCAGCCAAAGAAAGGACTAACCATCTTCATAACTGTCATAATGTGCTTTCAAGGGCTTGATGTGAATGTGATTGTAAAAAAGTTCATTTTAAATGCGGTTGATTATGAACAATTTTAACGTGATCGCTTTCTGCCTTTTTTCCCCCAAAAAAAGGTTTTGTTTAAAGCAATACCTAAGTCCTGATTTACCTAACTTTTCTGAACACCATGAACCTTCTCAGGTCTGCTTTCCCCAAAATTGGAATGGGCCAGAAAGCAGATTTCTCATTTTAGTACAATTGGCCAGGACTAAGTATGTCTAAAAACAATAAAAAATGCCAAATAGTTTGCATTGTTTATTTTTTTTTCTTATAAATCATTAGCATTACTTTAAATTAATTTAAAGATCAGCAAAAATGAAATAATTTTTCAAATAAAGATATTGTAAGTAAAACTTTTGCTTAGGATCACTAGAACTCTTGATCTTACGGTGTGTGAGGAGGCTTCCAGAATTTCCAATTTCTGAGGCATATCATCACTTCCAAAGGTATTCTCACAGTGTACTAAGGATTTAGATTACATTAGTTTGAGAAAGACACATTGTAAATTGTGGTAAGAAAAGATAAGTGTTCAGAAAGCAAATCACCCTGTTTTATTTCCTAATTTATAACAGTAGAGTAGAGAAAACCCATGGAGACTGTTGTTCATGTCCAGGGACTATTAGAAACTGAGAGTAGTTGGTAAATATGAAAGAGGAAAATATTATGGCACCCTAGATATTTGGGCTCATTCTTTCTATCCTGATAACCCTATAGGAGACCCAAGCTTTATCTCTCACAACTCTTTCAATTTATTTCTAGTGGTAATGCATAGATGGTGAAGACAAAACATGTGTGAGAAGTGTTGTAAGAATTTTGATTAATATCTGCAGCCCTTTCATGATCTTCATTCATGCATGGTGGTAGTGGGAATTTGGTGTTTTATTTTTCACATTTGGACAGAGTAGATTTTGCTTCTTAGGAGCTAGTGCTGCATAATAGAGAAAGGGATTTTGGAGACCAGTGCTAAATGTTGTTTATGCTCTTGTCTTGATAAATAATAACAAGAGTATGATCCCAATCAAAAAAACCCTGCTGTTAATAGTACCTAATAAGAATATATTTAGTTAGCTGGTTTGATAGATACATAATGATGTACAGGTTCTATTACTGAAGTTTTTATGGAAACTATTAAACTTCACATTCATAATTTTAATTTAATATTGATTAATGTTTTTACTGTCCAAATTCATTCAATGACATAATGAAGTAAAATAGTTAACCTAAGATTAATTTTTAGGTAGAATGTCATGTTTATTCATTGTACATTTGGTAAATGAATTCTTCATAAGAAGTACATTATCAAGATGTGAAAAAAAAAATCAAGAAACTATATTTAAAAACATAGCTGCATTCACTGGCAAGAGTTTTTGAAAATGGAATATAAATGACTGACTTTAAGTACCTTAGTTAATTTGAATTGAGCTCATTTCCATGCTGAAAATGTGGATAAATATTTTTAGTGAAATTAAATAAAATTAGTAAATAGATAACAGGCTTCTGTTGACTTAAAAGAAGTCAACCAGTCAGTTGAAAAATAACTTCATATTTTAGTGAGTGTCCTTTATATCTTCATTTATTTCACAGATGTATCTTTCAAGGGTAATTTCCTTCTTCTTCTTTATTTATGAACTGTGAATAGTCTATGTGCTTTTTATAGTGTTATCAGTTCCTTTGTGTGTGTCTCGTTCAATCTGTTCTGATTTTGACAGATATTCTTTTACATTATTGGGATAAAATCAGTTACTCTCCTTTCCTTTCCTTTCCTTTCCTTTCCTTTCCTTTCCTTTCCTTTCCTTTCCTTTCCTTTCCTTTCCTTTCCTT
>JAOBAS010000072.1:37028138-37044151 GCA_025311575.1 Elanoides forficatus
CTTTTCTTTTCTTTTCTTTTCTTTTCTTTTCTTTTCTTTTCTTTTCTTTTCTTTTCTTTTCTTTTCTTTTCTTTTTCCTTTCCTTTCCTTTCCTTTCCTTTCCTTTCCTTTCCGTTCCTTTCCTGTCCTTTCCTTTCCTTTCCTTTCCTTTCCTTTCCTTTCCTTTCCTTTCCTTCTCTTTTCTTCATCTGTAAACTTAGGAGTTTGTTATTTTATGTATTATAGTACAGAATCAGGCAGGTCAAGGGATGTGATTCTGCCCCTCTACTCCAGTCTCGTGAGACCCCACCTGGAGTACTGCATCCAGCTCTGGGATCCCCAGCATGGGTCCAAAACATGGACCTGCCAGAGTGTGTCCAGAAGAGGGCCATGAAAATGGTCAGAGGGCTGTTACACCTCTCCTATGAAGAAAGGCTGAGAGAGTTGGAATTGTTCAGCCTGGAGAAGAGAAGGCTCTGGGGAGACCTTATTGTGGCCTTTCAATATTTAAATGGGGCTTATAATAAAAATGGAGAGAGAGTTTTCCAGGGCCTGTAGTGATAGGACAGTAATGGTTTTAAACAGAAAGAGGATAGATTTAGATTGCACATAAGGTAGAATTTTCTTTTTTTTTTTTTAATTATGAGGATGGTGAGACAATGGAACAAGTTGCCCTGAGATGTTGTAGATGCCCCATCATTGGAAGTGCTCAAGGTCCGGTTGTATGGGGCTTTGAGCAACCTGACCTAGTGAAAGATGTTCCTGCCCATGGCAGGGGCATTGGAACTAAATTATCTTTTAAAAGTCCCTTCTAACCTGAGCTATTGTATGATTATATGCTATGAAGATGTCCTTTGAAGTGTGTCACCAGTTCTCCCCATTGTAGGTATTGGAGGCCTACCTATCTACCTGTCTGACCTGCTTTCTCGGGTGGTTTGCTGCTTGCTAGGGACATGGATCCAGGATATTGTGAAAAGACTGTTGAGGCTTGTCCAGCCTTCAGACTTTTCCCTTTTGCTGCTCTTCCATGTAGGCACCAACAGTAATTCCAGAGGAGACTTGGTGTGTACCAAGCATGACTACATGTCTCTAGAGGCAAGGGGCAAGGGCATAGGGTGTAAGGTGGTGTTTTCCTTGTTCATGCTGACAAGAAAGAAGAGCTTGTGGAGAACTGAGTGGATCCTTTGGATCAACAACTAGTTGCACAGCTGGTGTCAGCAGCAATTATTCAGATTTAACAACCTTAGGACACTCTTTGAGGATCAAGAGTTGCTAGGAACAGATAGAATCCATCTGACCATGTAGGGCTAAAGCATCTTTTCCAACAGACTGGCCAATGTGGTGAGGAGAGCTTTAAATTAGTAATGATGATGGAGGGAGATGATGGCCCGAAATCAAGTGGGGAAGTGGTGGACTGGTTTGAGAAACAAAGGCTTCAGGGCAGTGTGGACAACAGAGCATGGAAACAACAAACCGGGGCTGAAGTGCAAGCACTTGACCATGTCAAGTGCAAACACACAAATAGGGAAGTGCTGCTGTGAGGGCAACATTATGGATGAAGTTCTCACACTTTTTCTGAGAAATCAATACAAGTGGATGCCTTTCTGAAGTGCCTGTATGCTAATGCACACAATATGGAGAACACACAGAGAAACTGAGGTCTTCATGCATTTGAAAGACTATGGTCTCAACGTGACCACAGAGACATGGTGGAATAGCTCACACAACTGGAGTGGTGCCACAGATGGATACAGGCTGTTTAGAAAGGACTAGCCAGGACAATGAGGAAAGGCAGTTAACATTTATGTGAGAAAGCAGCAGGGGTGCATGGAGCTCTGCCTAGGGACAGATGATGAGACAGCTCAGAGTTTATAGGTTAGGTTTAGAAGACAGACCAAACTAATAACCTTCCACAGTGATATAACTGGTTTGGTGAGTGGAAGGGAGCGTTTGGTGTTGGTTATCTTGAGTTTAGCAAGAGTTTTGAAGCTGTCTCCTATAACGTTGTCATAGACAACTGATAAGCACAGGTTATTGAGGTGGAAAATGAAGTGGAATGAAAACAGACTGAACTGCCTGGCTGAAGGAGTTGTGATCAATGGCACAAAGTCAAGCTGAGTCTATTCAGTTGTGGTGTATCCTATGGGCTGATGCTGGTTTCTGTGATGTTTAACATCTTCATAAATGACCTGGATGATAAACCAGAGTATATGCTCCACAATTTTGCAGGCAATAAAATTTTGGAGGACTGATTGACACACCAGAGGGTTTTGATGCCATTTAGAGGGATCCAGACAGTATGGATAAATGGGCTGACAGGAATATCATGCTCTTCAGTGAAGGGATGTGCAAGGTCTTGCACCTGTGAAGGAATAATCCCAGCAAGGGTTTACCAGTACACACTGGGGGCTGACTGTGGCCTTGAAGAAAAAGATATGAGGGTTCTGGTAGACACCATGTTGACTATGAACTGAAAATGCCCTTGCAACAGAGAAGGGCAATAGCATCCTGGGCTGTTTTAGGAAGGCTGTTGCCAGCAGGTCAATGAAGGTTATCCTTCCCCTTTACTCAACTGTGGTAATGAGACATGTCTGAATTGCTAGGTCCAGTTCTGGGATACCTCCTACAAGAAAAACTTGGATGTACAGGAGTGAAACCAGTAAAAGGCCACACATATGATTAAGGGACTGGAGCATCTGTCATATGAGTAGAGGTTGAGGGAGCTGGGACTGGAGAGTAGAAGGCTTGGGGGAAATCTTACACATATGTATTAATAACCAATGGGAGGGTGTAAAGAAGACAGAGCCAGGATCTTTTCAGTGATGCCCAGTGACAGGATAAGAGGCAATGGACACAAGCTGAAATATAGTTTTTTTACTGTGAGGATGGTTGAACACTGCCATGGGTTGCCCAGAGAAGTGTAGTCTCTGTCCCTGGAAATACTCGAAATCTGACTGGACACAGTCCTAAGAAACCTGCTGGAGCTGATCCTACTTTGAGTGGGGAAGTGGGACAGGATGGTCTCCAGACATGCATGGCAACCTCAAACATTCTGTGATTCTATGATGCCCATACTAGAAAACTGATGATACAAAGTCCTGTATTCCAGTACTAAAACTATAATTCAGCTTAATTAAAGTTGTAATTTGTTTATGATGCCAGTAAAAAAACACTTGATGAAGAGAACCTGGCCCTACTCACAGCTGACAGGTTTTCATTTTAGAATATTTTTGTTTCCTAGGATAGCATGCCATGATATTATTTTGAACTACTGTACAGATATCCAGATTGATTTTAATGGTGGCTTAAATCTACAGCCTGCCTGAAGGCTCTGAAAATCAGTTAACTGTAATGGACATGATTTTTCTCTTCTTTATTTTGTTAATTGGAATTAATTGCAGATAAATTAATAGAGATTTTCACGCTAAGAATACAGTAAGAACAGAAATGGTCAAAGTACTTCATGGCTCCAAAACAAGGGAGATCTTTCAGCATGTGAGATTAGTACTAGATTGGAATAGACACCAGATCTCTTCTGCTTACCTTGCTTTATTATCTAGTGATAGTATCATCATTAACACAGGACAGTCTTAAGATTTGGGGAAAAACAGGAATAGCAGAAATAAGCTACACTTTACTGGGCACAAGTGAATCTAGGGATGTTAGTAGTGGGACTTCATATCATATTGAAGTAACATGCAACTGTTTCTTTTAGACATAGCATTATACATTATCTTTCATTTCTTTACTTCTAGGGTCCGAGGTGGTTGGCTTTGATGGGAAAAGTTGTCTAATTTACACATTTAATCAAAAACTCATGAGTGCACTGAAAGATGTGATTTCTCTGAAGTTTAAGACAATGCAAAGTGATGGAATTCTCCTCCACAGAGAAGGAAAAAATGGAGACCACATCACCCTGGAATTAATTAAAGGGAAGCTGTCCCTACTCATTAATTTAGGTAACAGCTAAAGTCTCATAAAGGCTAATATAGTTATTAGGTATTATTTGACTAAAACTTCTTTTAATTTAAGTGGATTTTAATGTATAGAGTATGATAAACTAGCAGTGTATATTTGAATAATTATATTTTTATATGGAATTAATAGTTTTTATTTTTCTTCTTTCAAGGTAATACTAAAACTCATCCTTCTAATGCCCAAATTAATATTACGCTGGGCAGCCTTTTGGATGATCAACACTGGCATTCTGTTCTCATTGAACACTTTAACAATCAAGTAAACTTTACAGTGGATAAACACACTCATCATTTTCATGCAAAAGGAGAATTCAATTATTTGGACCTTGATTATGAGGTGTGAAAATTACCTTTCCTTTATTACATTTATTAACTTTGTTATGTAAATGCAGTGAAACAAGCAAAGGAGACAGAACTGAAGGAAGTTTGTAGTGCTTAAGAATTTAGGGATATTCTGCCTCCTAAAGGAATTAAACAAAGAGAAAAAAATATTCTTAGATTACTAATGTTCCACTAGACTTCAACTCAAAATTTTCAGAAGACCATCTTTTTCATGTCAGAATTCATTATTTTAATATTTTTTTTCAGTAGTGCTGTGAATGTGATAAACAGTATGTAAACATAACAAATGACCCCAACTTAAAGTTACTATTTTATGGCTTGATGAAAATTATAGTAAATCAGCATAAAACCATTTTAGGAATGTTTAGGTTAAGACTTAAATTCTTGTTTAATCTGGCAAATGTACTGTGAAAAAATCTTGCTTACACAAGTGGTAGATTCATGAAAAGGAGTAGATGTAATTTGCTGTGACAGTTTCCCACGTATGGTTAAAAATACCACTATTTCACAGTTGTAATGTGATGACTGGCTGCTTTATGTTTGCCCCAGTCCTGTTTGTTGGATAAGATAATAAGTGACAGAGCAGAGTTTCTGCAACTCTATATTACTTTATTCTACTCATTTGAGTTCTTAAGCAGTTTAGAGTAAGATTTCATACTGTTCCATGTCTGCAATACTCCATTTCAAAATATCATTCACAAGACTAAAGTCATGATTCTGCTTAAAATTTCTGAATCTAAGCCACAATGCCAAGGCTTGTAGGTTCATACCAATAAAAAAAAGTAAAAGAAAAAAAAAAAAGAAAAAAAAAAAGAAAAAGGAACAACAAATATTAGTTTTAACTGATTGGCAAATAGATTTATTTTACTAAATCAACCAGTATTGCAAATTATTTTTTCCCCTCTTCCACATACTGTACTTTGAAGTATGTGTTACCAATACAACGTAGAAAGGAAAGCAAAAGCTGGAAAAAAGCCTAAAAACTTCCAAAAAAGTATGAACCACTGTATATAGAATTGCATCTGTGACTACAAAAATGTCTCAATTTAATAACTTAATGAAACAATATATTTATTTTTTTAAATGATTTTTAAATATTAAGTGAAATTTCAAAATTAAAAGAAATAGTTTAAACTGATCTTTTCTACAATGTCAACTAGAATAGCTTTGAAATGGGTGAGTTCAAAAGTTCACTTAAACTGGTATCCTGTTTCTGATGATGCCCAAGAGTGTGGCAGTGCTTTTCTAAAATAATCTACTACTTTCTAACCATTTCTGCTTCAGGGACTTATTAAGACAGAGTGATATTCTTGAATTTAATAGTTCTCCATGGATTTTCATTTTTATTAAATCTTCCAATCTCTTTCTGAACCCAAGTAAACCTACAACATCACATCAAGGGAGAGCACAACCTGAGCATTTTGAGAGGGAAAAAATATCTCTTTTAATTTGTTTTGAATCTGCCCTAGAATAATTTAATTTGATGTACTCTTGTTCTCTATTTGTGCATAGTGGAGAAGTCAAGCTCAAAATTCCTAAAGAAATTGTTTGCAAATTCTCTTCTCCCTTTTCACACTGTCCAGTGTGGTCTGCATGTACTGGGCCTTGTCCTTCTTCTCCTTGGTTTTGCAGCTGTACTGGACCCTGAAAACTGATAAGACTCTGTACTAACCAACTATTAAGAGGCATCCTCAGAAGAAAAAAAAAAAGCCAACATTTCAAAATATTTCAATGCATACATATGACTTGATACAGCCTAATTTTTGCTAGCTGTTCTTTTAATGAGTAAATGTGATACAAGGAAATAGCCAAGTAGCAGATTCATTACTGGCCAGTCTTTCACTTCTGCTCTTATGCTATTGGCAACTTCTTTCCTTAGAAAATTACTTAATAGTATCAATGATTTCTCTTCTCTTTCTAAGCTCAGCTTTGGAGGGATCCCAGTGCCTGGAAAAGCAGGGACATTGTCACACAGGAACTTTCATGGGTGTTTTGAAAATATTTATTATAATGGAGTGAACATTATTGACCTGGCCAGGAGGCATAAATCTCAGATCTACTTTGTGGTAAGAGATTCATAGTTAAGAAAGAATAAATAAATAAAATACAGAAAAGAAAAGAAAAAAAAAAACCACAGCCATTTTCATAGGCAACACAGTTCTATTAAAATCTATGTTTAATGAAAGAAAAATCAGGGAATTACCTAATCAGGTTATTTTATTTTTGCTGCTGTACAGACTCATCTAGTAGACAATGCAGGATGCATTTTATTCCTCAGCTCTTCAGCTGATATTTAGATGTGTGTGATATCTCACTGTTGTGTGGTATCTCACTGTTGTGCATATACAAAAGCCAGTGAGTACAGTAAGATGTATCTGAAATCATCGAAGCTCCGGCTTTGACTTCTGTACCTGACTGGTAAGAACACCAGCAGCACGTTTTAAAAACCTTCTATTGCTGAGGACACTGATCCACTCTTTTTTCTCCAGAGCATTAAAATTTTGATAGGTAAGTGCCGTTTTTCAATTTATACTGCGCTTTGTCTGAAAAGCTGTAGTTTAGGTTGGTGGGTTTAATGCATTTACTGTGACATGGCCAACACTTGTATTAGCCAAACCCCTACCATTAAAAGAAATGGTTCCAACAACGAATCAACTTTCTTCTGTGTTACAGAAGGTTTTCTATAAATTTTACTAAGTCTTTTGTTTTGTTGTTTTGTTTGTTTTTTTGTTTTTTTTTTTTCAATAGTACTAGAGCCATCTCTATTTGCAGTATTTATTTATTTAGCAGCAGGATATGTACAGATATGATGGAAACAGTCTGTTCAAAATAATTAACAAAATATTAAATGCTTTCAAACTCCAAATCTTTTGATTTGGATTTCAGTTCAGAATATGAACAATCAAATTTGGTTCTCTGTCCCAGAAAAAGTGGATGACAGGTATCTCTCCTCATGTGAAGCTCATCGGAAGTATTCCAGAATTAACTAAACTGATACTTCTGTATAATATCCTGTCCATGATGCTGATGGATGTTGGGGAGAGGGCAGTTATAGGAGGTTCTCTGTGGACTAATGAAAGGGTAATTATGAAATTACTGCCATAGGAAATTTCATCATCTTCATCTCAAATGACTTAAGATGTTGTGCTACTTTCAAAACTATTTAGGAGAAGTTTTTTAATGTAATTGTGCCAGAAAATACCTATGTTCCCATAGAATCCTTGTTAAATAGCCACTTTCCTGGTCTGATACAGTATCAGGCAGCTGTCCAGATAACATGGAGGGGGAATCTGCAGATGGTAAGCTTATAACATTTAACAAGGTTTATTTATCTGATGACTTCTTTTTCAGTATGGGTCAGTTCATTTCTCTACAGCTGAGTTCATAAGACAGAGCTTTAATTTATATATATTTTTTCCTTTAAGAAAATTAAAAGAGATAAACTTTAATGTCTTGCCGTACCAGGGGCTAGTGACTATTTTTCTTAAACTGATCTTTTAGCTTTTTACTATAAGGTCAAATTTTTATGTATGTTTAAAAGTTTAAAAGCTTTTTATGTTGAAGAGAAGTTCAATGTACTTTAAATTCTGAAGACATTAATCCTTTAGTAATCATCTGTACAAAACAAATTAGTTACAGTTCAAATAGCGCCAGCAAGTCATTAGATCAAAGTGCATATTGTATCACTATCAAGGTTCATAAAGTACTCACTAATTCTGACGTCAGATGAAAAAAATGTGTTATTGCTGTGCCAGTCTTCTTATCTATATCACTTAGTACAACCACAGATGCAGGTTAAGCTCAGAGTTTGTCAACCAGCTCATCCACAAATTTATTTCGGTACCTAAGAACCAGCGGTTTCCAAAGCAATTAAGCAGAAAATAAAGGCTAGGTGCCTAAATACAATTCATGATCTGGTCCATATGGGTCTGTCTGGAAACACATTTCCTTCTGATTTATGATGTGTTTCACATTTATAAGTAGTAAGACTTTATATGTGGAATTTTCTCTGAATATTTGTGAAAACAAATACTGGGGTCAGTGCACATCTCCAGTTGCATTGATTTCGAAAGATTGCTCCTTGGTCTGGCAAAATGTTTTTTTATCAAATTTAACACTGTCTTAAACAATCAGTAGCCAAGCTCAACATTTTTCTCTGCATACAAGCATTTAGACCACTGCAAATATTTGTACCAAACTTTGCATTCAGTGGCATTTTATCTGACATTCAGATATTTGTCAAGTCCCTAATGCTTCCTGAGGCTCAGACAAAATAGAAACAAAGCA
This sequence comes from Elanoides forficatus, assembly GCA_025311575.1. Lineage (NCBI taxonomy): Eukaryota > Metazoa > Chordata > Aves > Accipitriformes > Accipitridae > Elanoides > Elanoides forficatus. The sequence continues at coordinate 37,036,724 of JAOBAS010000072.1, forward strand.
GGTCGGTCTAACTACCAAAGTATGATTAAATCACCCATGTAATTTTGGATCTTACCTCATTCACTCAGAGGTCCTTGCCACTCTTTGCTCAGGCAGGTGTGTCTGTTTTGGTCAAACAACTAGGTAAACATTTCTCAAGCTGATGATGTTCTTGTGTAGTAATACTTGATTTTTAGACTAACACACTCAAGTATTACAAATATTAGGTTCTATGCACAACGTTTTGAAACTCTGTAGTTTCCATACAAAAGTCCTCATGACCCTTTTTCCCCAAATGTTCCTAATGCCATATTTGTTTCATCTCTTTCTAGGGCAACATGTCCTTCTCATGTTTAGAGCCACAGGTGGTTCCTGTTACATTTCTGAGCTCCAGTAGTTACCTGGCACTGCCAGGCACATCAGGACAAGACGAAGTATTCATCAGTTTCCAGTTTCGCACATGGAACAAGGAAGGACTTCTATTATCTAGTAAACTACACCAGGCTTCAGGTGGTTTCCTCTTACACTTGAGTGATGGGAAAGTTAAAATCAGTCTTCATAAACCAGGAAAAGCACTGAGTGACATCACTACAGGTAACAGAATTGAAGAAAAAAAAAAAATAAGATTCCTACAAATAAAAAAATAAGCTAATGTAAAGTCATTGAAATTAGTACCCACATTCTTGACTTTGTTTTATGACTAGTATATTTGTAACAATGCTTTACTTTTGTGTGAATTTTAATCCCAAATGTTTCTAAATACTTTCTTTTCTCACAAACATGTATCTAAGCTTTTTTCCCCATGATTGAGTAGAAATTACTTGCGATAATATAGGCTGCAAAGTTGAGTCCTTAGGTTTACATACTATATGTCTGTAAAGCTCATGTGTATAATCTGGGAAATTTGAGATATCTAAGCAACTTTTTCAGTTGTGAAGTGTAAACAAGTTAACTTCTTACTCTGTCAAGCTACACCATTAATGTGTTTTTCACCATTTGCCAATGCCTTCACGAGATATCAAGTAACTAATTTTTCTGTAAAGTTATACATTATTATAAATATTATGTTTGGTTTTTTTCTAGAGATCTCAGTTACAGAGGTGTCCATTAAATTTGGACAGTGGATACCCAATAACAGTTTGTGTTCCAAAAGCTGGGGCAAGTTTGAGTCTACATAAAAAACCTAACCCAACCCAACCCAAACCAAGCCAAACCAAAAAAAACCCAAACAAACAAAAAACCAAACCACAGTAAGGACAAAAAGAAATGCAGAAATTGAGGAGACTAAATAATTGAGGGCTAAAGGGTCACTTTTGTAGTTAAACACTGAATTGAGACTAGTGTGCACTGCTAGGAAGCCCTCAGGGTGGAGCTGAGATTTCCAAAGGCATACCCTTCAGTCTTCTCCTGAGCCACTTCCCTGTTGGTAAACAATTATATAAGGACAAGAGGATGAGGCAAATATAGTAAGATACAGTCATATTAGCGAGTATCTAACCGGGATTCTGAGAAGCAGCTCACGGCTTTCACTCAGTTTGGGAGCAAGGGGACTCCCCCTTTCACAAAGAGGCTGCTCAGTTTTTCTGAGTGCTGTTTAGCACTTGATGTGAGAACAGCAAGACTGCTGGCCCAGCCAGAAATCTCCTTTCATGAAATGTGAGAACAGGGCGGAGCTGACAAAAACTCTATCTTGCACGACTTTTTAAAAAATAGTGAGAAGCAATAACATCACCATGTGATAATATCAATACTTTCACCTAGCAGCACTTTGTCAGTAGTATACTATGCTCTGACACTCCATACATCACAGCTGCCTCAGAGTTTCTCATCCTTTATGTAAACAAATTGAATTTTGCACCTTTCTTACAGAAGGATAAAATGGTTGTTCCAGAATGAGTTCTCAGACAGGAAAAACAGGACTAGAGCTATTAGGCAGACAAATGAGATTCCAAAGGATATCTGAAGATGAGGAAATGCGGCTGGGATTGGAGTGGTTTCTGTATGGATAAAGAAGATGACCAGAGACCACTAGTTGGAGGAATGTGTCATAGAAGCAATGGGTAATTTGGCTGCAGAAAACACAATGATATCCAAAATATCAGTTGATCCTAGATTTATTTTGAACTGTACACAGCCATATATTTCATGTTTCATATTCATAAAGCAGGAATACTATCAGTGAAAAAGAAGCCAAGTTAGTTCCTGTAACGTAATATGTAAACAGAATTAACAGATAAATAACAAGTAGAAAAACTGCATTTTGCATTGGTATTTAGAAAACAAGTTAAGGATTTGAATGTGTGAAGAATTTAATCTTGTATAGAGTATATTAATGGGACTGATAGCAACCAAGCCAAAGGCATCTTTCAGGGGAGTTTTAAAGCCAGAATATAGACAGCTTAATGATGCTGTTTAGTGCTAGTTTGTCTTGAGCAATAACAAATACAGTAAGTAAACTAACCAATTACCGAAATAAAAATAAATAACAAATAATAAAATAATTATCATAAAAATTAAAGCCTCCAAATCTCTTTCATACCCCACAGAATTAAAAAAAAAAAAAACAACACATAAAGGAAGGATAACATTTCATAAAGATATTTTAATCGGTACAAACACAAAATAAGCATCAGTTACCTAAAAGGTTCACAAATCATTTGCTTGGCAGTGTAACGAAGAGAAAGAGAGAAAAGCAGAGCCAAGCAGAACAAAGAAACAGCCACAGGATTTGAAGATGAGGCCTCCTTAATCTTAGTTCTGTGCCCCTGTTTCTTTTAGATTGATTCCTTACTTCAATTCCTTGTATAAAATGAAAATTCCTTTGAGGGGAAAAAAAAAAGGAAAAAAAAAAAAAGGAAAAGTTAAACATAACTGGAGCTCATTATGTTTCTACGGGTGTATAATGATTAAAAGTAAAATTTTAAATGGTTGATTATTTTAATTCAGGAAAAGACTGTAAGCCAGTAATGACCAAGAATAATGCGCTGAAATTTACATAAATACTTTGATCCTGTTTCTCTGGGTGATAATAGGATCAGCCCTGGTATTTGTTATAATCTAAAATAACTGATGCACAAAAAGTACCATTTTAAAGACAAGAGGTTTCCCTAGACTCACCATTTGAAAATGTCAATTCCTTAGTAAGAATGTCAGTGGTATGTAGTTAACAGTGATGAATTTGGCTTTCTAGGAGCTATTTCAATTGCAGTTCAATCAGATGATGTATGTTAAAGGAACTATTGCCATGCAGCATCATTCTAACAGAACACCTGAAGGTGGTGGCACTTTTAACAACTGTGGACTTGCACATAGAGCAATTTATTCAATTTCAAAGTTACAGCACAATACACAACATATTAGCTGAAACACCCTTAAATAAATCTTGACAGTCTATGCTGAAACAGAATTTAATGTACTTGTGCTATGTTAAGCTTACTCTTCATAAAGTCTAACAGGAGGGATTGTGTTTGTGAAGACAGAAACTACTGCAAAAACATCTTATTCTCTTCTGAGAAAGAAGTTCTCTAACAAAACCATGTGGGGAATTTTTTCTTGAGTTTTTGAAGTGTTTATTGTTACACTCGCTGAAGCAATTCAAGTCTGCTTTTTGAGATTGAGTAATTAAATTATGGATGGCTGGACAGGTTTGTTCCCCTACAGGCAAAGACTTATGACCTGACTTTCACACACACACACGATACCTGAAAATTAAATCAAAGCATATTTCTTTGTGCAGAGTTCTTAAATTATGTGTTTTTTAAAGATTTCTTCTACCACATAAAATGAAGAGAATGTCATGCTAATTCATGAATGATTAAGTTATAATAAGCTGTATCCTTCTTTTACAGAATGGTTGCTTAATGTCTTTCCTTTGTAGCCTCTTCTGCAAGCTGGTCATCAAATATTCACAAAGAAATAACACAGAATAAAAAAAAAAAGAAATTAATACAAAGTTAATTTGTGTTGAATTATGAGACTAAATTGAATTGCAACACATATAAATGTTTGAGACCTTATTACTCAGTTTCTTCACATGACCCTGTCTTTTTATGCAGTTTTTAATTAAATGATGTTAACAATCATTGCATTTGGTGGTTATACTTCAGACTAATTATAAATTACTTTCTCTAAACTAGGTTTTTTTGTTTCTCGATGATCTCTTAATAAACTCTATACATTGTTTTTTTATATGTGTTCCTAAGTTTGGATGTCAGTGTTCTGCAAGACCTCCCACAGACCTTTTTTTAGTACTTAGATATTAAAATGATGGAGGTACTACTAATGAGAATAAATGGATATCTTGTTTAATAGCTACCTTATTATGCACTAAAAGTTTAATTGCTATTTTTTCCTTACTTGTTTCTGATGAAGAATTTTTAAAATTCCTAGTAGAGCACCAGACAATATAATTTTCAGATGGAATGGAAATGTAAGCAGTCCATTGGCCTCCAATATTTGTATGTCATACCAGCAAATGTAAATTTAACTGAAGTTTTTAATTCGAGAGCTACAAAGAGCTCTTTTCTCAGGAGTGTTTTGTGCTCCCACAAAGGAATTCCTCAGTTCCCAGATTTAAATGAAAAAGACTTTTGGGAAGTCTTAACTTGAGCTAGATGAACATCATTTATCATCTCTAATCATGCCAGCCTGTATGAAGAGAAGATAAAATATCCGTCCCAAAATCATTTAGTAGGTCAGTATGATGAACTAAGGTAAACAAACCAAAATGTGCAAAATTCATATAACTGATTTTCCAGTAACCAAAAATTTTTCTACTTCGTTCATTCATTCAATCTCCTTTATGTTAGGGCATTCTCTGACCTACCTTGACAGTCAAATATTGCAATATTTGGAGTATGGTTTTTTCACCAGAACAAGATGTTACTGAAGGAGGAAGTAAAACTAAGAATTAAAAGCATTTTTCCTTGCAAAAATTGAAATGAAATTACAGAATTTGTTAGATTTCATACCTTCAGTAGTGACATAGATAGTGGGATTGAGTACATGCTGAGCAAGTTTGCTGATGACACCAAGATGAGAGGTGCAGCTGATTCACTAGAGGGAAAGGATGCCATCCAGAGGGACCTTGGCAGACTTGAGGAGTATGCGCATGTGAAGCTCATGAAGTTCAGCAAGGTCAAGTGCAAAGTCCTGCATCCACATCAGGACAACCCCCAGTATCAATACACACTGGGGATGAACGGGTTGAGAGCAGCCCTGAGGAGAAGGACTTGGGGATACTGGTGGATGAAAAATTGAATATGAACTGGCAATGTGTGCTTGCAGCCCAGAAAGCCAATTGTATCCTGGGCTGCATAACAAGAAGCATGGCCAGCAGGTCGAGGGAGGTGATTCTGCCCCTCTATTCCGCTTTCATGAAATGCCACTTGGTGTGCTGTATCCAGATCTGGGGTTACCAACACAAGAAAAACATGGACTTGTTAGTGAGTCCAGTAGTGGGTCACAAAAATGGTCAGAGGGCTGGAACACCTCTCCTATGAAGGAAGACTGAGAGATTTGGGGTTGTTCAACCTGGAGAAGAGAAGGCTCTGGGGACACCTTATTGTAGCCTTTCAATACTTGAAAGGGGGCTTATAGTAGGGATGGAGAGAGATTTTTTTTTTTTTTCTCAGGGCCTGTAGTGATATGACAAGGGGTAATGGTTTTAATCTGAAAGAGGTTAGATTTAATTGTCCACCCCTGGAAGTGTTCAAGGTCAGGTTGTATGTGGCTTTGAGCAACCTGATCTAGTAAAAGAAGTCCTTGCACATGGCAGGGAGATTGGACTAGATGATCTTTAAAGGTCCCTTCCAGCCCAAACTATTCTATGATTCTCTGATTACTAAAGGAAAAGATAGCATATTGCAAAGAGATGTTTTAGGAAAATATCATTCACATGAAGTACCTCTACAAATAAAGAAACTCCTTGGTTAAACTTAGAGATGAAGTGAAAGAAGCTGGAGCTTTTGTTAGCTGGGGATGGAGGCTAGAAAGAGGGAAATAAGTGAGTAGGGAAATAATCCTTTTTTAAAAATTATTTTCTGAAATAGCTAATCTTAAAAACACAGTGTAACTAGTGGTGTTATAAACTATATATATTTTACAATTTAGTTTCTTATTGCGGGATAATCTTACAATAATTTAGATAAGAAAATTAAATGTATTATTGGGAACTGGGAAAAAAAACTTTCTTAGACTTAATTTTCTGTGCTTTAAAAAATACATTATTCATATTCTTTGTTTTAGTACAAATACTTATTATTTAGTACAAACACCTATTATCTCTTTGATGAAAAAGTATAGTTCATTGAGGTTCACAGTGGTACAAAAAACCTAAGGATGCTTTATCTGTTTGTTATTATTTGTTGATTTTTATTGGAAGTTAGTAAAAACTTTTGATATATTTGATGAGTTTTTGCTGTAAAATAGTACTAAAAAAAGGAGAGATAAATAATAATATTCATTAAGTCTAGAAACCTCATTATACAGTGTGACTCATCTATACCCATGATATTGCAAGACAGCAATAATATTTTTCTGATGCTTTATCTACTCTGTCTTTTAAATATCTGTTACACATTGTATTATCCAGCCAAAATAAAAGTAGAGCCAAAATGGCTAGACTTTAAGGCTTTTTCTTGATCCTCAGCTCTATACCATGCCAGCCTTAACATAAAATACACCAGCCTGAAGGCTGCTCTAAGTTATATTAACTGTCACCGGTACAAAGGGACTTCTTCAGCAGTTGGACACCTTGAAAATATAGGGAAAATCTAGTCACTCCCACCACATTGCCTGTAGGACTACGTAAATCCTTGTTACCAAAAGATTACCCCTCTACATGCTACCTTTTGGTAACCAGATGTAACAGCATTAATACTATTTTATATTGTGTGATATAAGGTTTCCAATTTTTATTTTAGTAAAAACTCTATCTCTATAAATATCATGAATATGGAGTTCTATAGAAGCAGAAGATACACCTGTTTACTCATAGGTGTAATTATTTACTCTAACTGTAAGTGTACTGCTTTGATTAGCAAACTCAAATGCCACTTCTCACAGAAGATTGCAACCAAATAAGTAATGGCCAGAATGGCATCAGAAAACATGTGACTGCGACCCTGTGCTTTCTGCTGTTATAATAGAAAGGTGAATTGTTCCTGAAAGTGCAACACAAAGATAAGAAAATCTTTTAGCCATAGCTTTTATATAATTCCACTGAGGCTAGGGATAAAGCAAAATGTTTAAGTTTTCTTATTTTGCAGTCGCTAATAAATAGAGTGGTTCAGGTAAGAAAACAAATAATAGAAAAAGTGTATAGGACTGATATTATATTAAATACATTAAAGTTATTTTCTAGATGTTAATTTATCTAAATTTTGTTGTGGCTTAACCCCAGCCAGCAACCAAGCACCACGCAGCCGCTCACTCACTTCCCCCCCGGCC
>JAOBAS010000072.1:37044229-37065885 GCA_025311575.1 Elanoides forficatus
AGAAGATAAAAGAAGAAACTAATAATGATAACACTAATAAAATGACCACCGTAGTAATAAAAGGATTGGAATATACAAATGATGCACGATGCAATTGCTCACCACCCACCAACTGACACCCAGTTAGTCCCTGAGTGGCGATCCCCCCACCTCCACTGCCCCCAGTTTATATACTAGACGTGATGTCACATGGTATGGAATATCCTCTTGGCCAGTTTGGGTCAGCTGCCCTGGCTGTGTCCTGTGCCAACTTCTTGTGCCCCTCCGGTCTTCTTGCTGGCCAGGCAGGAGAAGCTGAAAAATCCTTGACTTAGTATAAACACAACTTAGCAACAACTAAAAACATCAGTGCTATCAACATTCTTCTCATACCTAACTCAAAAACGTAGCATTATACCACCTACTAGGAAGACAATTAACTCCATCCCAGCTGAAACCAGGAAAAATATACAACACATTCTAGAGAGGACTATAGAAATACAAGAAATTTCAAGAGGGAAATCACAGATCACAAATCATAGGCACTCTGCAGTCGAGAAAAGATTTTACATAATTCAAAGGTTGTATTCTTTGCTCTTCACCAAAAGAAGTATCTCTGTTTTGAAGAACATTTAAGAATGTGATTGACTTAAAGTACTTCTTAAAGATAATAATATGCTTACATACTGCCCTGTAAAAAAAATATTTCAATATATATTTGTAAGTGCTTTCCAGAATCGAGGCTTTAGGTTTATTGCTTTGTAGCACCTTACACCTACACAGCCAGAGGTAATGTAAATTGGTGTTAGGGGCTAAACTCTCAGAAAATCTTCCCATACATTTCCAATAAAGGAAACAACTAAAAGAAGAATAACCTTGCAACATTGACGTGACAGTTGCTGAAACTGTTAGCATCTACAGGATTTTGCTATTTTACTGGGTTGCAATAAAATGGATACCTTTAATTTTAAAAGATGAAGAAATCCTTTGTAATAGTGCAGCAAAAATGTTTGTTATGTGTAAAATACTGTATCAGTCACCACAATGATATCTTAATGGTAACCTCCTTAGATTGGGAGGATACTTTTCATAGTCACTACATTAAATGGATGTATTACTAATAATTAAGAGTATTGCAACAGTAAGTCTTATTCACTGAAGTACTTTTATTTTTTCTTTATCAGATGTGAAGCAAGGGAAGGGACAGAGACATTTGTGTCCTTTATTAATATTTTTTCTTCTTTTCATTATCACTTGGAATTTTTATGTGGGCTATGATTGCCCTACCAGTCTCTCCTCCTTTCAAGTCTATAATATTCAGGTAGCATAACAAATAAAGGATGTTCATAGTCTGTTTTGCTTTTTCTTTTCTTTTCAGGTGCTGGATTAAATAATGGCCAGTGGCATTCTGTATCCTTCTCTGTCAAAAGGAATCGTATCAGTGTAATAGTGGACAATGATGTGACCTCATCTGCTCATGCCTCCATACCTCTGCAAATTTATTCAGGAGACGTTTTCTACTTTGGAGGTGAAATATGTTGTTTATTTATGCTGGCAATATCCCACAGTTAAACATAATTTTTTCCTGACATATCTAATCAAATCGTGAGAATTATTTGACTTGCCTTAAATCTTCTTTGCCTAGCTTGGATATCTTTCAAAGGATCTAGTTTTCAGGTGCTACTATGACGTTTTTGAGTTTTTGTTTCCTTAAAATTTTATAATGTTGGATAGAATAAATTACCACTCTAAGCCCTTGGTCACTTTTTAGAACATCTTTTTCTGGTATCACGCTCTGATAATTGAATATAGCCTGGCTGACAATCAGACAGACACACAAAGGTCTCTTTTGAGCACATCTGTTGTGTTGCTAAATCAATTTTTTGTAAGAATCTTCCACTGGGATGACTTCAAGTTTTCACCTTAAGTGAATGCTTACTTACTTGTGCAAATATCCTCTTTACATGATACACACACTTAATTTTTTTTATTTCTTTTTTTACCAGAGTGACACAACTTTCCTATGTTTGAAGAATATAACTTATGCCTAAAAATTATGTTTAGATATCATCGTTTCTCTGGGAATATTGACAATTATCTGTCCCCAAGTGATTTTGTCATTTGTCACATACACGGTTACTGGTAGAGTTGAGCAGGAAATTGGCTGGACATGGACTACATAGTAGCAATGTTAAACTATCTGAATGCATTATTCAACACTAACCTAATGCTTCATCACTTAGTAGCTTAGGAATTCATAACTGAACTATTTATTAACAGTTCTCAGATTTCTGGTAACATTGAAAAATGCACAGAAAACCCTTAATGAGTATGGACCAAGTCATTGTCCACAGATTAGTTCCCTTGAAACAACAGGTTGTAAATAGATGTCATGCTCACAAGCAGACTGTAAGTATAGGAACTGCTACATGAGCATCCATATAACTTTTCATATCTGGCGTTTAGCCTTCTCTACTAAAGGTACCCCTTGACCTAGCTGATAATCAAAGAGGCAGAATATTGGCCTTGACTTTTTTTTTTCCCCTTCTACGCTTCAGGTTCCCACGTCTCTGATTAGGTGATTTGCACCATTGCAGGGTTGAAGGCACAGGTGAACAGATCAGGAGGGATATGGGCAGTTGCAAATAACTGTATATTCAATTCAGTTGTACAAGGACATTTCTATTTATCTTTTGGGGCGTGGAAGGGGCAAATTAATTCCAAGAACATTGAAATTACTAACTGCATATCCACCCCTTAGCTTCTCTGATTTCAGCTCTATAGCAGAAATCAGCAGCTCGTGCATGTCATACAAACTTGGGGAAAAGTAGTAGAAGGTTTCTGAGTTTAGAAAATGATTTATTAAAATTTTATGTCATATACCACTGTCAACATGCAGACAATGCATTTTGACTTACTTCCTAAGTTTATATGAATATTTACTGTGTTTCTATATGCTGGTTGTTAAAACATTAATATCAGCCTTCCAGGAGAGGTGTCCTGGGGACATGGTGGTTAGTTTGCTTTCTTTAATGAATACAAAGTATGCAAGAAATGTGTATGCTTAGCTGGGGAAATGTGTAATAAACATGAAAATAATTTAGCGTTATGTCAGCACAATTTCTAGTCATGTTATCATCAAGGTTATGCTACCTCTCTCAGTTCTTAGAATAATATCTCATTGCAACTATATGGGCAAAAATGAGTTTATTTAATATTGCAATAAGCATATGGGGTAAATCTCATTATTAAAGGATTTCTTCCGATCTTTAATATCCGTCCCACAATTATAAGGAAACCCAGTTTCATTATTATTGATGATGTTGTCTTTCATTTAACAGAAGTAGAAGACAACACCAAGAAAAAAATCTGAGAAACAATTTTGTAGAATGGTTTAGCTAAGTGTAAAAGAAATTACTTTTTTATGCCTTCTCTGGCTTTTTTTTTTTTTTTTTTCATATGAACTCCACTGGAAGTATCTCATTCTCAAATGAGTGTCAGATTTTTCAACAGAAATGACAGAATTTATTTTACCATTTTATTGTAGAATGCTGTAAAGAATGTGGTTAGACCCGTAGTTGATTTGTGTAACTCTGTGTGGTGCTGAAAATTTACTGTGTTCCTATTTGGACCTTTGGAAGCCCACGTATTTGTTGTTCTTAAAGCAATATACCAAGTAGATAATAAACATTTTCCTTTAGAAAGGTAGTAACAGTTTTGAACAGTTTGGTTCCTCACTAGAGTAAAATACATCGAGAATTTATTTACTTGTTTCATTTAAGTTTTAGTTCATTTTCCATTGTATCCTTCTTAAAAACATTTCTATATTATTTATGTTGTTGTACACTCATTTGAATAGATTTACTAGTTTCCACTGTCACTTTGCTTCCTGTATGGTAAATCTCTGCACTGTCTTTACAGGACTTCAGAAAGTACCCATTAGTTCTGTGGAATAGAGAAGTGTCTTAAAAGTCACTGCTTCCTAACATCATGAAACAAGAAGGTCTTTGAATGTTGCGAACAAGAATGCAGTATTGTTTGACTAAGATCAAAGAATGGCCCTTGTGCATCATTCCAGAAGCAATATTACCCTTTGGAAGAAAGCCAAAGAAAAAACCATTCAGGCATATTTTGTCATGCAGTGTTCAGCTGTCACTGGAAAAAACTGCTCAATGGACATGGTTTAAATCAAATCAGGTTCAAAGCAATTTATTGATTTATTAACAATGTTTAATTAATTGGCAAACAGTGAACAAAGCATTTTAGGATCAGTAACACAATAGACAAACCACAATATTAGATACGTACAGAATGTTATTCATAGGTTGAGTAGGACATCCATACATTGTCTAGTTCAACTCTCTGTTCTAAACAAGTCTGATCAGATTAGGATGTATAGGGTTGTAACCACTCAAATATTGAACAGCTCCAAGGATGGAAATCTCATAAATCCTCTGGGCAAACTGTTCTCATATTGACCAGCCTCATGCTAAAAATACTTGTTGCTAATGTCTGATCAGATTTTGCCATTTTTTACTTTTGTCCTTTGCCTCTTGCCCCATCACTGTGCAATTCTAGAAAAAGTCTGGATCCATCTTCTCTGTATCATCTTATTAGATAACTTTATCTTCTCATTTTAAAACTGAACAGGCCCAGCTTTCTCAGCCTCTTCTCATACAGCCTGTGCATTCAGCTCCCTGGCCATCTTGGAGACCTCTACTGGACTTACTCCAGGATGTCAATGTCTTTCCTGTACTGGGGAGTCCAGAACTACAGGACACTAGATGTAGTCTCACAAGTGCCACAGAGAGGGAAGAACGACTTCCCCAGATCTGCTGGCTGCGCTTTGGGTAATACAGCCCAGAATGCCATTGATCTTCTGTGATGCAAGGGTACATTCCTGCCTCATGGTCCATCTGTTGGCCACCAGGAACCCAGGCCTTTCTCTATGGGTCTAGGCAGTTATCCTCCAGCTTGGATGACTGCACAGACTTGTTCCATCTCAGATTAAAGACTTAAACTTGTTCATACCGAACTTCATGGTATCTGTCAGCTTATTTCTCCCACCTGACCAGGTGCCTCTGTGTTGCAGCCCCTGCCCTCCAACATTTGATCCCTGCCCCCAATTTGGTATCAGTCACAGGCTTGCTGAAAGTGCACTGTGTTCTGTTATCCAGGTCATTTATGAAGTCATTAAACAACATAGCTCTGAGTACTGATCTCTGAAGGACTCTCTGTTCACTGACCATCAGCTGGACTTTGCATCATCAATTGTCCACTTATCCCACCCGTATCTTATCAATCTGGTGATAGGGAGACTATAGAAAACTGTTAGGGGTTTTGCTAAAGTCAAGGTATGCAACGTGTACTGCTCTCCCTTTGTCCACAGTGCCCATTACCTCAGCAAAGAAAACAGAGATTTGTCAGGTATTTTTTAGCCTTGAAGCTAAAGTTACCCAGTTACTTTCTTGTCTTTCACATGTTTAGAAACAGCTGCTAAGAGAATTTGTTCTGTGAACTTGCCAGGGACTGTGGTAAGGCTGACTGGTCTCGTTTCCTGTGCCCTCCTTCTTGCTTTTCTTGAAGATGGGTGTAACATCTGCCTTTTCCAGTCATCAAGAAGCTCACCAAATTGCTAAGCCCTTTTGAGGATTAAAATGATATGGCTTCACAATGACAATGGCAATTGTTGCAATGACATTGGCCAGCTCTTGCAGCACCCTCAGATGCCCCTTGGACTCTCTTCCTTTATTGTGAGTACTGCTTCCCTTATTCATACTCTGCTAGGACATGGGAAGCCTAAGGATTAGTTTTACCAGTGAAAACTGAATAAAAAAGGCCTTGCATGAATCAGTTCTTCCCAAGACCTTTGTCACTTGGTCCCCTGCCCCATGGAGTAGTGCACCCATAATCTACTTAGCTTTCCATTTGCTACTGTTATACCTACAGAAACCTTTTTGTTGCACTTGACCTTCCTTGATAGTTTTAACTCCACCTGAAGTTTGGATTTCCTAACTGCCTTCCAAGACATACAGATAATGTCTTTGTATTCCCCTCAAATTGGATGTCCCTAATTCAACCTTTTGTGTACTTTCTTTTTGTGTTTGCATTCACTTAGGAGCTCCATGTTTATGTTTGCAGGCTTTGTGCCAGACTTGCTTAACTATTTTGATATCGCTATGGACTTTTGTTATGCTCCAAAGAGGTTTTTGTTGAAAAATATCCAACCCTTTTGCTCTCCAAGGCGATTTCCAACGGGATCCTCAAAACAGGTCCTGAGCAGACCAACACTGACTCTTCTGAAGTCCAGGGTTGTAATTCTGCTTTTTTTCTTGCTCTTTTTTGTGGATCATAAACTCCACAGCCTTGTGTTTGCTGTAACCAAGACTGTCCTTGATCTTCACATTTTCAACCATTTCTTCCTTGTCTACAAGTAACAGGTCCAACAGAGCATCTCTCCTAGTTGAGTCATTGATGACCTGCATCAAGAAATTGTCTTCAGTACTTTCCAGAATTTCTGGACAGCTTGATAAATTAAAGTCACTGTACTTACTAACTAAGTTTTGTCTTATTTTACTTCAGTTGTGACTTAAAACTTGTCCAAATCATGTGCACCTTGTATTGTAACTTAGCATTTTGTGACTAAGGTCAGTCAGTCAATCTTTCACATCTCAATTCCATTCATTGCTTTGGAACTGCTGCTTGGGTTATCCTTTACCCAAATTTTTTATAATGCTTTTGCATATGCTTTAAAAATAGTAAGAATCCACAGAAGTATTTCTTTACAGTTGCACCACCATGCCTAATCAGAAGAACTTCTGGCTAAAGTCTTCTATCCACAAAGTTTACAACACCTGGAGATTATCAACATTCAGTCTACTTTTGGAATATATAAATTTTGCAATAAAATATTTTTTTCAGCTCCAGGTTTTATGCTTCTTTCAGGCTGCCCTAGCAGTGGAAACATTTCTGAATGTAATACTTCATTTGGTGGCTTTCAAGGATGCATGCGACTCATTTCCATTGATAACAAAGCAGTGGATATGATCTCAGTTCAGCAAAATGTTTTTGGCAATTTCAGTGACCTTCAGATAGATTTATGTGGCATTATAGACAGGTAAGAAAATAATATTTACTCATTTATTTTTTTATTTGAATGTTTTGATTCCAATACTGACTTGATGACAAAGAACAGAATGCTTACAAAATGGCATGCTGCTTCTTTTGTAAGATTTCAAAAGTCAGAATAAATGCAGTATACATAGCACAGCAATTAGATTTCCATGAACTGCAAATAAAATTAGAGTAACTGGGGTTAAAATTATTTGATGTTTCCAACAGATTTTAAATATCTTTCTTTCTTTGCAAGTAAAGCTATAGATACCCACCCCCTACTGTGTTATGTAGTCCCATTCACCCTTTGAAATGCTATGTTCTTTAGAAGTTATCGCTGCTTCCTATATTCTACCCATCCAGGAACACAGTAGATAGTATTCATCACAGTGAGTGAGCAATCTTTTTTAGGTTATGGTCAGAACTAATCTCATAATTTGCAGTAGATGGTATTAGCATCTATCTAAAAGAGAGTGACAGTTGAAGTGACTCCCTCTGCAGAGAGTAAAGACTGAATACCTTGCCTGAAACAGAAATGCTCAATGGAAAGACATTGCTGGAGTTCAGTATGGAGAAGGCAGAGGACGAGCCAAAAGGGGTACTGCAGAATGGCAGAGGCTATTGAGAAGAAAGGGAGCAGACACACAAATGGACAATGGAAGGAGAAGTTTTCTGCTGTATACTCAGGAGAATGCAATCACGGCATCTATGCAAAGTCTGTTTTAATCCAGAAATGGTGGCCTTGGTCTAAGCTGAAAGGCTGTACTGAAATGACACATTACACAGGCAGGAGAAAGATGTGCTTCTAAACACTCCAGTCCCACCTCCTAAATTTCTACTCCTCAAAATTTGCCTTTTGGTCTAAAAAACTCTGGTCTTTGAATTATAAGACTTTTAAAAATTGCTGTCTTTGGGGAAAACAGTGTAGGCAGATACCTACTTCAAGACAATGGCCAATTTCAGCTTCGGTCACACAAATTTATTTCTGTGACCTGCTTTCCATTCATAGAGATAACACAGTGTACGTCTATCCAGGTTATTTTTAAGAAAGTCACAACATCTTGTAGATCAAAGACAAAAATAGTACTAGCTTTTTACCTGATTGGTCATAACAGTTTGCAGAGAGAAACCTCCAAAAGGAGGCTAAAAAATCTGCCTACAATGGGATCCTTTCAATTAGAATGCAATATGTATTCTAACTAATCTTTCTACATCTATAATTTTTCAGGAACATACAGTTGCATGTATTTCATTCTTTGTGCTAATTTATCCCTGAGTTAATCTTGACTTTGTAGTAGGCAGTAGGTGTGACAGACATATGACAAAACAGTTTGCCTCAGTCAAAATTTTACCATATAACTTGTTAGAGATTTGTATTTGGGATGCAGCACACATTCACATTTCTTTTTAGCTTTCTCACACCCTACTCCTTTCAACTCATGTTCTCACTTTTCAAACTTCTTTCACTATCTCCTTCCTCTCCTCTCTGGTAGACCTCATGACACTTCCTTCCAGCTTTTAAAGCACTGTATCACTGTTGGTTTTTCAACTCTGGAATTGAACTTCACTTCCACTACACTGCTTCCTTTTTTTTTTTTTTCTTGTAGAAAAGAGACAGAATCAGGAACAGAATCAGGTCAAAAGAACGTAATGTGGAGACCTGCATATTCTTTAGTCAAACACATTAAAGGAGATCTAAGCAAGATTATCTAAGCAAGCAGTGGAAAACACCACTAAATTGCCTCAAAATATAATTGATGCCAATTTCTATCTCTGATTTACCATGATTTTTCAATGTACAGTGTAACTGAGGATCTCTCAAAATGCTCATCTCAGAGCTGTGGTTTAGGAACTATCTCTTCCTCCATCAAGACAGAGGTGTCTTACCTAAATTTTTAAAGGAAGATGGTACATTTTTATATGTAGTGATTCAATTTCCTTTCAGCTTTTGAATGGCCATAGTATGTAAGTGTGTTTTTTTAAAAAGAAGTTTATGCGTATAAATATGTATAAAGTCGCCCTGAATCTCAGCATATAGAAATCCAGCATTATTTACAGTATTCCAAATATCATAAAATTTGTCTCTCATTCAGTCCAAATTCAGTTTATTCAGAACTGCACCCTAACCTTTTGATTGCTTTTTTGTTGGTTTTAAGCACTACATTAAAGAGGTTAGGTTTATATATAGCCCTTCCTCATATTTTTATCTTGCTGAATTTTTATAGCATATGAAGATAGTTGCCATCTTTATTTTATGTCAATACCACTGCCATCTGGTTTTTTTCAGTATGAACTTGTGCAAGCCACTTAAGCTTCCCAGCCACAGTCTTTTTCAAAGTGTTTTATTACTTTCTGACACTGTATTAACCCCTTTTAAGTTTACATTATTCTCATAGTTCATCAAAATTATGTGTGGTTTCCTATGACCAACGATACCAATGGAAAAAAAAAAAGTCTTTATGGAAGGTTTTTGTTTGGTTAGTTTGGTTTTCTCTAAAATTTGCTAATGCTAATTTGTGTCTTCTTATATCTTGACAATTGCAACTTTCTTGCACTTCAAAACCAGGTTTGGTTTTCAGCTCTCAGCATGCTTACCATACGTCCTCCTAACTTATCAAACAGAAATTTAATCCACCCATTTTCATCAATTTCATTACACTCATTATCTTTTATTTCAAAACAACCTGTTTCTAAAAAGCCATCCTGGTCTTGTGCTAGCTTGCTCCAGTGACTGTTTCTTTCAAGTTTCCTCATACAGTCTTATTCTATTTGATATCTGCAGCTCATCATCTGGAACAAAATTCAGGTTTCTCTTTATCAAAATAATTCTACATCTCATCATAAATGCCAGTTGATAAGATATTCTTCTTTGCCAACATTAAAATTACTTACATGTATTAACCAATTTCTAATAAGTAGCTTGTATCATCTTCTGCACTATTTTGTTTGAAGGAAAATATTTTCTTCCTACAATGATTTCCACATGCCTTTGGTTGCCCTAAGCTAAGGTAATCAGCATTTTTGTCACTGTGCTCCTGATGGTAGATATTCCCTCTACAGCTGAGGACAAACAAACTACCTCTTTGTCTTGGAGTCTTCATGGGAGTCTTTGCAGGAGTCTTTGCATCTCCAATTCCAAATAGTGAAGCGTGACCCAAATTCTAGAGTTATTGATGGCTTTTGGAGTGGAAATAATGCACCAGTAAATGTTATAGTTTTATACATTTAAAGTGCATGAACACAAATATAAATTACCATTTGCATAGTGATCTGAATTTACATGCAATAGTAAATAAACTGAAAATAATCGAGTCCATTCTTTATCTCATGTATATATATATACACATTTAACACACATAGTGTATTCTTTGTCATATTTACAGTCCTCATTGACAGATGGTTTGTTAATTATGCATTTATTCATTGGGATATAATTTATTAACCTGTTCTTTTTAAACAAAAAAAATCCCTACCACTTTCATATTTTCTATTTTCTCAGTTCCATAAACTTTACAATTCCCTCTCTTATGCTTAAATTATTATAACTCTTTCCAATCATTGCTCTTCCCATGCTTCTTCATTTAGCCTTTTCTTTGTATAACATCTTTATATTTTCCATTGCTCATGTACCTCTTGGGCATGCAAATAATTCTCTTCATATATTTCTCCTTAATATCTTTTCTCTCAGTTCCTTTATCAATATATATTGGTTTAATAACTACTAATTATACATAAACCATTGACAAAATAACTTTAAAGGACACAGTGTCATTCTAAATGCCTTACAAAGTTAACACATTTTGTCTCTGAGGAGAGAGTACCAGATGAATCTGTCATAATTACATCAAGCTCTACACAGAAACATATGATTGCCTACCAGGAGATATTGCCTCTCTTGTCCTGGCAGCAGTGTGACAGAATAAATGGGTTTATATGTAGAAAAACCAAGCCAAAAGGCACTCGCACTGGGATAGTTTTCAAATATTTTTTCTCTTTCTCTTTTTTTTTTTTTAATTGAAGACTGAAGAAAGAAAAATAATGAAAATTGCAGTAATTAGTTATTCTTTTCAAAATACCTTTGAGCCATATTTTGGAACCATGATAAGCAGATAGTGTACAAAAAATGTATTTAGTAGATAATTGGCATATGAAGTTCTTATTTTTTCCTTCTTTATCAAAAGTATATTCATGTTCTGGATCAATGTTCTCCTTTGAATATTAGCTTATGAATATTATTAGCCTGCTGCCTTGGTTTTAAACCCTGTATCATTTTCCAATGTCATACACTTAAAAGTGTATTATCAAGTAATATGTGCTAAATGCTTAATCAGCTGTTTTTTCGTGGTTTAAGCAGACATGGTGATGAATCCAAATATTACCTTTTACAGATGAAGTATTAGAAATACTTTTTCTAATATTAGAAATACTTTTGTTAGAAGATTAGTTTCCTCAGAGAAAGAACTGTTCTAAGTCTTGCTTTGGGTAGGGTCACAGAATATAATGTAATTATAACTTCACTTTGATGTAGCTAGTGACTACTTTTTATTATACATTCTGAAACAGAGGGATTATGTAAAATTTAATGTTAAAAGTTTTAAATTATAATCTAAATTATTTTCAATTCTATTAAAGTTGGTTCAAGTGTCATCGATTGCATCTAAGGTTTTCATCTTCTGAATACAATTAGGAAGATTAATTAATATGGACAGGGAGTCAATACAAGTAAAGACCAAGTAAATCACTTACAATTTTGGGATAATGATGTCTTTATCAAAAAGGAACAAGAAAAACTATAACTGAAATACATGCAAGTAGAGCAGCTGTCAGAGGATGCACTGAAAGTCCTGAATGACAGTTATGTTAGAGGAGATGTATATTTATAATATCTGATAACTAGTCATACTTGTAGAAAGCAAAAATAAGCATTTATCCCAAGAATTATTACTAAGCACATTTATACAATTCCTTTCAATGAAGTATTTAAATCAAAGTAATTGTAAGCCCAGTGCCTAAAGTTCATTTTTATGTTCCAAGCCTGAGCTCATTGAGACATATAGCATCTACAGACTTGTCTTAGAAATACATTCTGTAAGTGAGATAATAAATACAAGATCAGCCCTTTCACTGGCAAAAACATCACTTATTTCCTTGAAAACAGGTGACCTATATCACTTCACTTATTTTACCTATGCTTTACCTGCTACTTTTTTTTTCTTTCCTTCTCTGAAAACTTCTGTTTATCCTTGCTTAGAAATATGAAAGGAAGATAAAATTCTTTGAGAGTCAGGAGGAGTGAATGTACAAAGGCCCTGAATTATTCATAAGGCAGATGTGTGAATTGTTGGACTTTCTACAATCCTAATTTAATACCCTCCTAAGATTTGTTGAATGAATTAAAAGGTATTTTAAGATCCTGTGAATATTAGTGGGCCTGCTTTCTTTTTTCTGTGGTCAATGTCAACAATAAAGCCTTTTTTGTGCTTCCTGAGCTGTATCACATACACATGCATACACACATACACTCACTGCAATTAGAATGTTAACTAACTTCTAAGGTGAAAAGTTAGTAAATAATTGGTTAAAGTGTGCCACTCTATTTCAATATATTTTCAGTTGTGTTTATAAAAAAGATAAATTTTCTTTTTTTAATCTCACGCAAAATTTTTACTTAGGTATAGTGATGCAGTCTTAACCATTAAGCAGTTACAGGCAAATTTTCTTTGCAGTCAACCATTTTAAATCCAGAAGAAAGACACCAAAATTCTTCAGGTTTCTGCTCATATTACCAGAATGAAAAAACTGGTATTACCAGTAGTTACCTCTTGTGATGGAACTGACATACTAAATAAATATTTTATTCTTTCTAGAATAGGAAGTAACTATCATTTCAGAATAAGAGATAGCTCTCAGGTACTATTTTTGGTCAGTTTTATTTGTTATGTGATTTTTTTAAAAATTATTTTTCTGTTATCTTTAGATTAATGGAAAGAAATCTCTTGTGATGCTGCTTTGCTGTGACACATCTTGTTGAAGAAGTCCTATCAGTTGCAAAACTTACCAGTGAATTATCAGCATGTAAATCTTTCATTGGTTTATCAATCTGTATTGAATTGCAGATAGTTGAATGGTAATAAGTAACAATCATGCATCTTACACTTTATTTCTGTTCTCACAGGCTTATTGCATAATTAATATATTTATTATAGACAATAGGAAGAGTGGGGAAGATGAAGGGAAATCCTCTTAATTTTCTGCTTCTTTTCCATGATTTTGCATCCCTTGATAAATACAAGTGACAAGTAGATCAACAGAAAAGAGAGTGAAAATGCCCTTTGTTTTTCATTTTAGGTGTTTGCCTAATTACTGTGAACATGGTGGTGAGTGCTCACAGTCCTGGAACAGCTTTTACTGCAACTGTGCCAATACTGGTTACAAGGGAGCTACTTGCCACTTTCGTAAGTCTAAGATGTTTTCTGACTATGCTTTTATTTCTGATTTAATTTTTTTACCACAAAAATGTACATTTGTACTGATCATTCATATTTGAAGAATTTTAAGTAATGAAAATATTCATAAGTTGGTTCAAGGAAACTCTTTGAGAAATCCAAATATTTAGCAGCAAAAACTCACTGAAAGTTCTGTTTGTCTGTTTCTGTTTTCCATTTTTCATAATTTACATGAGATGGTCAGTAGTATCCTCTTCTATCCATATAATTCCACTTTCTGAATCAGCAAATAATTTAGAAATATATTTAATACACCTTTATTCATCACAACAATTAAAACTGATTTTTTTTTCTTAAGAGAGTGGGACTACATTCATGTCCAAAGATAATCATATGCTAAGCCCTAAACACATGCTTATGTAGTTTGCTGAATCAGGGAATAGACTACGAGAAATTTAAAAAAAAAAACTAACTGAAAGCAGCTTAGCTCATTTCACAGGAGATGCTCTACATATTACTGCTTTAAGCATGTTCTGGGAATCAGAATAAATCATTACTCTGGCCTTCATTATATGTTTTCTAGTACCTAGAAATCTTTAAGAAACTTTACAGATAATTTAAAAAGATTCCAAAGACTACCCTAATGATCAGATAAATTGTTCTGTCCTTATAAATTGTCCTTATAAAATCTATACAATCCTTGTTGGCAGATTTTATGAAAAGAATGTATGTTTACACATAAGGGATTTTTTGAGAAATCACTCGTTTTAGGAGACTGCCTATTAAATCTTACTTGTACAGAGTTAACAACAGTCATGACTTTTCCTGTAATGCTTTAACTGTAAAGAACAGAGTGGCATAAAATACAATTTTAAGAAAATTTGTGTAGCAAAGAATGGATGCCAATAGTACAGATGCTTTTGAATACCACAATGTATAATATGAAACTATGACAAGCCCAAAGTGAAGATGGAGGTGGTTTGATTCATTATAATTTGGAAAATCATATGTTGAATCAACTGATGATGTCTGTGAGGACAGATGGAGGCCAAGGTTTCCTAATGATTAGGACTCCATGAGAAATGTAATAATATGTAAGAGTTATTGAATTCTTATTCATAGTCAAAAATACATATAAAAGTCTTCCAGGATGTTTGTTTATGATTAATAAAATGCTGTAACTATGGATATAATATGGAACATTCTTAATATTTGATTTTAGTGATTTTAATAATGATTTCAAATCAAGAACCTAGGATAAATTTTGGCCACGTTATCACACTTCTGTGTAACTTTAAAAGAAAAAAATACCCCTTGAACTCTCAAAGAAACATTATTTTTGTTATAAACCTAGAAATAAGTTACTAATCTTGAAACATTATTATGCAAACTACCATGTTCCTTAAAACAATTAATGAATAATTGAATCTCTTTTTTCATGTTTAAATTTAAATAAGACTATCTACTGTAAGGAACCACAAAATTCCATTTGAAAATTACATAAATTTTGCACTCTGAATATTTCATAGAGTAAGCAATCTGAATTAATTGTTTATCATTTTGATAAGTGTTGCCATAAATGTCAGCAACCATCAGGCAAAAAATACAAAGATCACACTCTTTCAAAAACTAGCTTCTTTTTAAAAAACAACACCTCTTTTGGATTACTGTACTAGTACTTGATAGCTTTTTAAAAAAAATTTAAATAAACTGAATTTATATAGATCAAAATCTTCCAGATTGTTAATAATTACTATGGAGTTATGTTTTTACTTGTATAGCACTCATAACTTTCTTTTTTTTCTGAATCTAATGGCTCTATCTTTTTGGCAGACTGTTTTCAAATTTTAATAATAGTTGATAGAGCACACAGTCCAATTTTGAAAAGAAAGACCAGAACAGTCTGACTGCTTGATAGCAATATGATGGTTAAAGGAGAGGTTGGATAAATGTGGTCTAGCTGTGGCATTATCATCAGTGGTTCCTGTCTGTTCAAGTACAGAGGTGGGCTCATAAATCCATTTTCTTAGGTTTTTGATCATTAAGAAGTCATTACAGACTTTTCTTTAGGCCTTGACTGATATAAACTATACATGACATTGGACCAAGAAGCTCTCATGTTGTCTTTGCTTATTTAGTTCTTCTACTGCAGTCTTTGACAAGTCATTTTCCCTTCTATTTAAAAATGGAGGAAAATAAGTGTGAAAACCAAAAAATGTCAGGAAACAACCAGAACACCTAGAAACACTGCCTACCTTCTGTTGTATATAATAACAACAACAACCACAAAAATCTAATTTGGTTGAGGTATAGTGTTTATTTCCTCAAAATCTGATTACCAGGTTTTAAGTAATACCCTTTGCATTCACATCATTTGGCAGTTTTTACAACCATTTGCACACCCACAATTCCTGCTTTCCTCCTGAAGTTTCCAGATTTAAATATGGAAAAAAATGCTTGAAAATGACCATTGTGATCTCCCAGATAAATAAAACCAAATATACTTTACAAATTCGAATGAAAGTATAGTTTTGATTATGATTTCTTCTGTATGCTTCAGCAGTGAACACACACAACTTCTTTTCCCCATTGACAGGTTCCACGCACTTTTTTTTTTAATTCCCTGACTAAAATGTAAAATTATACCATTACATTTGTGATGGAATGTGCTCTTTTACAGCCATCTATGAGCAATCATGTGAAGCCTATAAGCACAGAGGGAACACTTCAGGCTTTTACAATATTGATTCAGATGGAAGTGGGCCCTTGAGACCATTTCTTGTATACTGTAATATGACAGGTGAGTTGATAAACTTCTTTAACGCACAGCTGGGTCTGTATGCATGCTCATTATATTGAAACATGAGTTATCAAGTAAGAAACCTCTGTAGCTTGTAAGTTTAATGTATACATGCTCAACAAAATGAAGGTGACTCCTTAGCTCAGAATACCGGGCAAGGAATTAGGCAGAGAAATTAGAATTATAACAGGATTCGGGCTGTAAAGCTAACACTGCATTCCTCTTGTGCTTTGCACCAATGGGTCATGTGTTCCATATGGAGACAACATTATACTAGCTAGTTTTGGTGAGCAGTTTTGTTTGCAGTTAAGTTACAGTCTCTTGAACACATTTAAGGAAATGAGAAATAAGTTATATTTTATGAGAAAATTACTGATTTTTCTTGGTAGCCTTCTGAAAAATTGTAATTCAGAACTGGCCTTTATTATGAGGAATATAGACATTAAGCTTCATTTTTCAAACTGCAAGTAGATCTTTTGGAGAATGCAAATGCAACCAGAGGGACTATTGCAGCCCCACTTCCAGGCACCCTGCCTTCTCTTGTGCACCCAGTTCTTTGAATCTGAACATTTATATCACTAGAAGTTTTAGATATCAGAATTTGTTTTCAGTCTGCTTTTTAACAATCCATTTGATGTCATCGATATATGCCTATTGGCATATGCCCCTTCAATGAAGCTTACATTTAAATGACTTTTTGAAATTTATTATTGTTTCATTTGTGGCTGTTTCCTTTTCTTTTTACTTAGTCTCTACTTATTTGAATCTCATTCCAGCCAAAATTATGGAAACACTTTATTGTTTCATGTGACAAAAATATATTTTTACATAGTTATAACTGTTTAAAAGACTACATGAATGAGCTATATTTTAATTTGTTTTAGGTATGTCCTAAGTGTTGAGAGCTTGACAGAAACCTTAGCATAAACTTTTGATGTTGATTTGTAAACAATTTGTGGTCACATCTGTTTCTTGAGAAACTGACAGTACTCTGCCTGCTCGTGGCATTGGCTGATTTTCACAGCCAACATCTAAAGAATACTTCTTATATGTGTTGAAATAATGGAATTCTCATCATTTCAATCAGTCTGTGCAATTTAACTAGTCTCGCCATGTCAGCTCCTGACTTTTAATTCTACAGTGAACTGTGCTAGCTCATGGTGGGCAAACTTCAGATTGGTACAGGCCCTTAAAAAGAAATATCCTAGTGTCCTATGAGACTAAAAGAGACCAAAGAATCATGGCAGAAAGATGACAATTTTTTTAAGTGAGTATAACCCTCCAAGGTACAGTGTAGTGTCTGATTTATCCTTGTGTGTCCATGAACAGCTGTTACTGTTTTCCTCAGTCACTCCTTATTCACCACATTAAGCAAACCTCATTGATCAGTTCTTCATCTCAAGATGCAACCTGACAGGATGAATCTTCTATATTTGTTTTGTTCCCAGTTTCCTCATGAATGGTATTCCCTTTTCCCACCAGAGGCAGGGAAGGCAGATGCACACATTTCTTACAGCACTGCCTCATCTTTGACATTGATGGGGTTCTATTTTCAAGCAGCTGGGAGGGAGGTGCCTTTCCCTGGTTTTATTCTTGGAGGTCAGATTCAGAATGAAAAGAGTGCACACTGGCAGTTAAGATGACCAAATTTTGCAGTAACCTGTTTTTCTTTTTCTTTGTAAATTTGAGAGTATGACAATGGGTCTGATAGCTGACCTGTTTGTCTTAATTCATATGTTCAACTTATCTTTTAGATATATTTATGTCTGTGTATGTGCATGTACAAAAAGAAAGCCAAGTTTGCTGTATTTCCAGCCATCTGTTTTTTTGACTCCACAAGCATGTACTTAATAAAATTCTATAATTTGACCAAAAACTGGTAAGTAATGATAAAAAGGTTGCATAGATTCCTTTTAATGTAATATTTTTTGAATAGGCATTTGACCTTGATATTTGCTTTAGGTTTTCTGATGAATACTTGTCCTTTAAGTGACCATGAGTTCTTTCCTCTCTATAAATATCTTATGATGTCAGCCATGCGTGGCCTGTAGGAAGACAGTGAAATAAAATACAGCTCTGTTAAATAGTTAGAAATACTACAATTAGAACATAGAAATATTATCAACACTACAAGTTAGAAAAAATAATATTTCACATATCTGCTCAAATTACATTGGCCATTGAGATCCAAGAATACAGTGAACATGAATCTAAGCTTGACTTGACTGACCCAGACCAGCTTTAACTAGAAGCCTGAGCACCCTTACCTTGAAGTGGATTTTAGTCATGGGGGTCAGATTGTTACAAGCTTTGCAAGTGGAAGTTGAAACAGAATAAGCTCAGTACTTCCCTATTCGTAGGTCAGGGGACTTGGCAAAAGAACAAAACAGCACAATCACATGAACTTTTATCAGCCACCAATGCTTAAGGCAATATATATTTTGAAGAACATGGCAGGAATAATCTCTGTACTCCTAAGAAGAGTGTCTGATATTACATTTCATTGTATACAAACTATAGGATGGAGTGATCAATGCATTCCTGTGCTATGGTGCCAGCCAGTTTCACCCTTCCAGTGTCTCAGTGTAAAGGAAAAATATTTTTCTAGTCTCAAAGTAAATACATAGTACTTAGCCTATGGCCTGTAGTAGCTTTTAAAGTAATGCCTTCATCTAAGTATTGTAACATCATTTTTAGTTCTTGATCTGTGTGGTTTTGCATTCTAGTAAGTTTTTTACAACTAAAAATGCTTTCCATAATTCCAGTAGGAAGCTAAGAGAAGACCTGTAATGAAAGAATATTTGTGAACTATCAGTATAAATAGAAAGCTATTGAATGGCTTTGTTGCTTAGTGTAAACAACATGGGTCCAAGTTCAAGAAAGTCTGTTTCATAGCAGACTGCACATCTTAGCACATACCTTTTATAAACATGCAATATATTATTTATTATTCAATCATTTGAATTACATATATATTTATATGCAAGTGTTTTCTGCTCTTTTATTACAAGAACATTACTTTGGAACATATTTTTCTAGAAATACTGATTGGAGTACTGAATATGATTCATAAAAAACCCTCAAAACTTGTAGACAAAGTTCAATTGCTTCTGAAGTAAATATTTTGTCACATGACCCCTGTTTACATGAATCATAAGGCCTGTCCACACAATGCAATGAAATATGTAGCTGCTTTACCCAGCAGTATCCAAGCTAAAAGTCGACTTAAGAGCAGTATATGTTTTTTAGGGAAATGCAGCTCTCAGTTCTGAACTAGTACTTCATCACGTTACAGTAATGAGTCAAGTGGGCATATCATGGTAGTTGCCATAAATTAATATTACATCAGGTGTTTGGAAGCAGCTTTGTATTGAACTTTGGAAGCTGTGATTCTTAGTCCTTGACTAAATACAGGTTTTGAATAGGACTTCGAATAATGACTACTATTTGATTTTAGATGGCTAGAATAACTCACCTTCATGTAATCTGAGTTTTATAGTAAATACAGTATTTGCAAGCTACTTTTGCTTCTTTGTGTAATAGAAAAAGGCTATAGGCCATTTTCTCACAAAGAATAAATTAATTCAAATTATAGTGATATATATAAATGTAGCTAGAATCTAGGATAAAATTTAGTGTTATTTTATAAACAATTTAAGCCTGGGAAAAGTAACAATAGTAAGTAATATTTCTTCCTATTTTTTAATTGCAATTTACAAAGTAAACTATATCTTATTTCAGAAACAATTATTTTGGTGTCGTCATTTACTGTTTCCTTATTCAATAATCATAACAAGCTGAATACCTGTTATAGTCACAGTATGATAATCTACTTATAAATAGAAAAAATATTGTTTTCATTTTTGCTTAATGATTTATGTCTCTATTTCATATGCCCGAAAGCAATTTTTGTGATCAAAGAAGTCACATTAAAGTTTGATTTCATCTTACATTCTCTTTCCATTACCAACTTATGCAACTACTTCTCATTCTTTATTACTTTTCACCTGTGTTTTGAAAGATTCAACGTGGACAATTGTACAGCATAACAACACCAATCTAACCAGAGTCAAAAGTGCTAATCGAGAGAACCCCCACACTGTGTTTTTCAAGTACTCTGCCAGCCTGGACCAGCTTCAGGCAACAATTAACCATGCAGAGCACTGTGAACAGGAGCTTGCTTACCACTGCAAAAAGTCAAGGCTTTTAGATAAACCAGGTAAGTAAAGCAGACAAATCTTATTATGTTGCATAGTGCATTTTTTTTTACCAGTTAGTAAAGATATTTATTTCTGTCAAGGTTATGGCATTTTGTTACTACAGAGTTTGAACTACTTCAGATATCTAGTACTCAGATTCCTGTAAGTTGCCAAGAGATATTTCAACCACACCAATGCAAATGTCAGTTTATAATGATCTTTGTTCAGAGAATTAAGTGTTCTCTAAGTTAATTTCTCTGGTAAGTCTTTTAAATTGACAGAGATTATTATTAACAGAGCTCTTGTTGGTCTGCCTTCCAGGGATTTTTAAATTTTAATGAAGGAATTACTGAGTAAATATCTCCTTAAAAAAACACAAATTAGTGTATAGATATCAGTAGAAGTTTATCCATGAATGTTTTTGAATGTTTAATGTGCATATTGTGAGTGCTTGACAAAAAGCATCGATAACTGGCCAATATAAGCATTCATAAAATAAAAGCAATAGTTAAAATGTGGATTATTGACAAAAGTATAATTGTTTTATGAGAAAAATGAATGGAGAGCCTCTGACATACTTAAAGAAAAATGAAGTTATGTAGTCTACTTAAATCTTAACTCCTATTGACACAGAGCTGCTGTTAACAGACTTTCCCATGAAAATCCATTCTAAGTACTCCAAATAATGTGGGAGTAAAAATCTCATTGTTTACTGTCTATTGAAAAACTAAATGAAATTGTTTGACTTGTCCACTGGAAACCCTGAAACTGCCCAAACTGATTTCTTGACATTTTTTCCTACTAAGCACAGAGCAGGACTCTGAGTGCAATAGTCTCTGGTTCTGTCTCTGAACTCTTTCCCTAAATACTCTTTCTCCTTAATTATGTGTCGTGGTTTAACTCCAGCCAGCAACTAAGCACCACGCAGCCGCTCACTCACTTCCCCCCCTACCCAGTGGGATGGGGACAGAAATCGGGAAAAGAAGTAAAACTAGTGGTTTGAGATAAGAATGGTTTAATAGAACAGAAAAGAAGAAACTGATAATGATAATGATAACACTAATAAAATGACAACAGTAATAATAAAAGGATTGGAATGTACAAATGATGTGCAGTGCT
>JAOBAS010000072.1:37098919-37128862 GCA_025311575.1 Elanoides forficatus
GCTGAGGGGAAGTATAAGGTAGAATCTGTCATTGTCTACAAAGCTATCTTCCCTCCCCTCCTCTCCTCTCCTCTCCTCTCCACTCCTCAATCTTTTTGAAAAAGAAAAAAAAAAGGAAAACCACTTAATTTCTGCATGTTACTCCTTTGTGAATTAACAGAATTATGAATTATTGCTTGGTATCTTACTGTGCAAAGTCCTTGTTTCCCATTAAAAGCTTCAAGGGTTTGCTGTAATTATTTGACAAAAAAGAAATCAGATATGCTTTAAAAGCTATTTATAAATATTTTCACATGCATAGGCTTGTATCTTGGAAATTTATAATAGACTGTTCAGGGGCTGTAAAACATAAAGAGGTTTTTACACATCAAGTTTTTTAATTTTTTAAAAGCTCCTATGAATTTATTTCAGGTGGGACAGCATCCAGGCAGAAAGGATTTTTGGGATGCATTCGTTCATTGCAGTTGAATGGAATGGCCCTTGACCTGGAAGAGAGAGCAAAGATAACGCCAGGAGTTGAACCAGGCTGTCTTGGACATTGTAGCAGCTATGGTAACCTGTGTCACAATGGTGGAAAATGTAGAGAGAAATACAGTGGATTCTCCTGTGACTGCACTTTCTCTGCCTATGCTGGGCCATTCTGTAAGAAAGGCAAGGATATCTTTTAGCTTTACCAATTACTGAAAACAGGACCATACAGTCCAGAACAAGATCTTTACAGCCCTTTAAAGACATGTTTAAACGCTTGCAAGATATTTAAGTTTTACTTAACATAGCGAATCATTCAATTGAATTTGTTCAGTAAGTGTACGTTTTGCTAAACATTATCTTCCAGAGATACATTCAACACTGTTTAAAGCAGGAACTACACTACCTGAGAGGATCAGCATCTTTTCTTTAATGTTACGCAACTCCTTTGATTCTTTTATGCTATACTAAAGTTAGGAACTATATCTTTATGAGTAAACTTTTGGATTTCTGTCTTTCAAGTCTTAATCTCAAAACTAAGACTAAGACTAGATCTGGCAAACAAACCAAGATCAGAAGAACCTTAAACTTCTTTTTACTGTAAGAAGAAAGTGAGATCATCAGAAACAGGACTGAGCCCAAGTCTTCAGCCATTTTAAAGGAGTTCTTTGGTGATGGTGTCATGCTGGTAGATGATCACAAGTCATCAAGTTTGAACTTTAAGAATGAAAGTTTATCTAGAATTTTTGGTATTTGCATATAATTCTGATTTGCTAAAAATTACTTACTTCCTCCATGTATTAAATGCATTCTGCAACATACTCGGTGGCTTCAATGCCATAACATTATGTTCCTCTAAATTAGTGAACACAAAATCTGTCCAGCCACCACAAGAATATAGGACTTGTGTGAAGTCCTTCCATATCTATAGCTGTGGGGCTAAAGCCACTGAATGAGGAATGATACTTTCCCCCTCCCCTGCAAACAGCAGAAGAGATTAATGGTCACACTCCATGTTTATTATTCTGCAGGAGCAGAGCGGCTTCTGTTGCTAAAAGTGTGGAATGACCTATAGTAATAATTTTCAGTCCCCTTTTGTCAAAGATACTGAGCCAGATTACAGAAATTGCCAGAAAAAATGTGGAGGTTGTGTGTGACAAGATAGTCTGAGACAGTTACATTTAGCAGAAAATGGCAGTGAGATATCACACAGATACAGAAGCCCTCTATGAGTGATTCATCCATAAGAAGACCACAACTCAGTTTGTATTCTCCTTTTCTTTCTGCAACCTGACCAGTGTCCCACATATGTGTTTCAGGTGTAGCCAAGTTTAATCAATAAGTTAGGATTCAAACTGCTGCACGCATTTCTCTGTAAGAGCAGTATACATACAAGACAGGACATATTGGGCTTGAGGACAGGGATAAACAGGAAAAAAGCAGAAAACGTGTTTAAAACTAGACAAAAAGAAACACTTATTCCTGCAACAGATATTTAAGACACATGGCTAAGTGGGCATTTGCTCTAGACCAGGTTGGATCTTATTTTTCTCTATAGTTCTAAATAACAATTCCATTTATATGACTTCTTCTGCTTTATCACAATAGTTAAGAATACATTTTATTTAATTCTGTGGCAGAAAGAAAAAAAAAAGAGCTTTAGTCTTGTTTTGCATGATATTTAAAAACGGAATTATTTTTTGTTTCAGAGATCTCTGCCTATTTTGGGACTGGCACTTCTGTGACATACAATTTTCAAGAATACTACACCTTAGCTAAAAATTCCAGTTCCCATGCTTCTTCTTTCTATGCTGACATGACACTGAACAGTGAAGCAATTACATTTGCCTTCCGAACAACACGGACACCAAGTTTACTGCTTTACGTCAACTCCTTCTACAAGGAATACCTCTCGGTCATTCTTACTAGAAATGGTGAGTGTTCAGATAGGCCATCTTGAAACACTAATGAACATCATAGCTGCCAACTCATGTTCACTCTAATTCCCAGACTTGAATCACAAACTAAGTATTATCCTATTGTTTCTTTAAATGGTGTATTTATTTTTCAGCTGCACCAAGCAATGCTTTTCACGTGAAAAACATTCTCCTACTGTAATTTCAACTTTTACTACTGGCTTTTTTTTTATCAAATTGGCAAAAATACTTCTTTCTGTAAAGCCTTTAGAAATGCAGTAAAATATTTCACTTTTTTTTTTTTAATTTTGAAATGAAACTCAAAATGTATCTGATCTGTCTGCAACTCACATGATATATTAATTGCCATCCACATGATAAATAATGAAATAAACTACTTTTTGAAAGTGCATTATCCATTTTCCAAATTAATCAGAGGTAATTTCATTCAACTAAATTTGTAAGCTACTTACATACCTATGAAAATACACACATATGACTGTGAAAATACACGTAACATAATTGATGTTTCCATTTAAGATGAACGTTAAATGTTGGTTGGGTCTTACTTTTTCATTCTTTCTTCTATGTCTACATAAATTGTCTAGATAATTTTTTTTTTTTTTTTAATTAAATAAAACCCCCACAGACTGAGTTGAATCTTTTGGTTTATCAAAGACTCTTTGCAGTCACAGTGGTTCTGTGCTGAAAGAGGTTCCTGTGCTTTCCCGGATACAGATTTGGATGTAGAATAACTGTAGTATCCACCCCATCATGTGAGGTGGAACATGTTTTACTCATGACTGGCCTGGGTCTGGCCTGCGCCTTGCTTTCCAAAGGATGAGTAGAAAGCTGTCATCCATCTACAGCTGGGACAGAATCTCTGACAAGGAAAGCACACTGCCTCTATATTCTGCTGTGAAAGAGTCTCTGTGATTATATGTGTGCAGAGAGTACACTGGGAGTTAACAACAAGAAATGGAAACTGAGCTAGAAGTTATTAACTGCATCCTACTAAACTGTCAACTGGTCAGAGGTTTACAAGTCCAGACAGTGTAAACATTATTCAAGAACAGTACTTGTAAGGTACTGAGTTTTATTTAATACGTCACATTGATATGAGCTACCAGACCAAGTCTTTCTCAGCTGACCTATACAAATACTCACTAAAATTTCTGCACAAATTTTAACTCATTATTCAGATTTGTGACAGTTTATGGCTATCTTTATCATTACATCCTACTTCCAACATTGCTATTACTTTTCATGTTGCCTTCTTTCATTTCTCACTTATGTCAATTCCTCATAGTTAATTCCTTAAATAAATCAAACATTTGTTTTGCTCTTCAAATGCACGTGTGAAGTAGGAGGCATTGTATATGATCTACACTGCCTATTGTGTATGTAGTGTACTATACCTTTTGCTCTATTTATCCCTGCAGGAAGTTTACAGATCAGGTACAAGCTAGATAGCCATCAAAGTCCTGATGTCTTTGGCATCAATATCAAAAACATGGCTGATGGACAACTGCAACATGTGAAGATTAACAGAGAGGAGGAAATGCTCTTTGTAGAGGTAATTCAGTTAGGAAAAAAAAAAAAAAAAAGTGGATTCTCATAAAAAAGTAGAAGTTCCAAAGCAAAATGAAGTAAATAGTTAAAACAAGGCAACTACCCCCAAATAAACTTGTTTTAATATCTCAAGTAAATAAAGCAAAGATTAGCAGACTCATGATACACAGTGAAAGTCTACCTTACACAATCTCTTCGGTGTTCATCTCATCTTTTTCAAGAGGTCAATAACTCCTCGTCATTTTATATGAAAATACAATAAATTGTTTGATGGTTAAAGTTTCACAGTTTGTGAAATGTGTATGACTGCTGTCATTTATTTTGGGTCTTACATTTTGGTTTTTGTTTCAAATTACCTATCAAACTACAGTACAAATATATTACCATCTAGATAATAATTTAAGTCTGTTTGTCTAATTTTCATTGTTCCTTTTACATCAAAGGAATGTAACTATTAAGGAAAAGATTTTTGTTATTTTTATGGGAAGTTTGATGATAAAATAGAAATATTTGATTTGCTAATAGTAGATACCAGCAAGTAAAAAGTCTTCATTTTTTAAATTTAAAGACCTGGATGTTACAAGTTAGTATTTTGAGGCTAAAGCTGAGTTTGCTTAATGATGCATTAGTAGAAGGCTTGAAGGCAAGTAGTTCTAGAGGTACCCTGGGGGGCTGAACATTTACAGTATTTGATCTTTACGAACTAAATGTTGAGTGCCTTTTTTAATGAAAAGAACCTTTTCATGTTTTTGAAGGTTTACCATTTTTACTCATCTTATAGATGAAAAAGAAGGATTCAGCCAAATCAATAAGATAAATAAAGGCTTATTAAGTGGGATGCTTAAGTATCACAGTTCTAATCAGTGATCTGAGGAAGCTGATCATCTATTTCCTGATTGGTTTTTATGCTTACAAATGCTTCCCTCAGCTCCTTTTACTTTTAACCTTGATCTTATCTGCTTTTTTGAAAACTTTGACTAATATTTCTTCCATTATTCTACTTTTTCATCACACTATTCTGCAGGTTAACCAGTATGAAAGAATGAAGTTTATTCTGTCTTCAGGCACAGAATTCAATGCAATCAAGTGTCTCACACTTGGCAAGATTTTAGGTAAGTGGAACACCACAGGGTTTTCTAAAACATAGATCAAAATACCATCACAGCACATGAAAAATAATAAACCTAATCTCATTAAAAGATATTTGTTGTCTTGGATTTAGTTAGACACTGAGTCACAATCAAGGTAGAAACTTCAGTCTTGTTGAAATACAAATATAATCATGGATAAGTATTTCCTGAAAAATGATCAAGTAGGTTCCATTAAAAATAATTTCACACTTCTCTCTTCCATTTTGCAATCAGGCATTATGAAACACCACTTTACTTTTTTTTTTTTTTTTACCCTCAGGAAAAAATAAATCACTGTGAAATCATACACAAAGACCATAGAATACTGTTAATCATGTACCATATTGAAAAACTTTCTATGATTAGTTTTTTATGTAAACAGTTAGGATAAAGTAATGTAAGCAAAACTTTCTTGGAGTTGCTCTTCAAAAACAAGTTAAACTATGTCAAAATATTTTTTCTAGTGATGACATCAAAAGCTGTCTGTTTATATGTAGTAATGATCAAAATGGAATTTACGTATCTACAATTACCACTTTGTCAATTTTGTTAAAATAAAATAGCCTGACCTAAAATTCTCAAGATCGTTTTATTTTCACATTCATCACACTGAGAAAACTCCACAATAGAGGAAGATGTGATGCTGGTGAAAGGTTAAAGGATATTTCTCTTTCCTCTAAAACAATTTCATAGAATCATAGAATGATTTGGGTTGGAAGGGACATTAAAGATAATCTAGTTCCAAAGCTCTGCCATGGGCAGGGACACCTTCCACTAGACCACATTGCTCAAAGCCTCATCCAACCTGGCCTTGAACACTTCCAGGGATGAGGCATCCACAACCTCTGCAGGCAACCTGTTCCAGTGCCTCACCACCCTCACAGTCAAGAACTTCTTCCTTACATCCAATATAAATATGCCCTTTTTCAGTTTAAAGCCACTACCCCTTGTCCATTACAACATGCCCTTGTAAAAAGTCCCTCTCCAGCTTTCTTGTAGGCCCTCTTTAGGTACTGGAAGGCTGCTATAAGGTCTCCCTATAGCCTTCTCTTCTCCAGGCTAAACTATCCCATCACTCTCAGCCTGTCTTCATAGGAGAGGTGCTCCAGCCCTCTGGTTATCTTTGTGGTCCTCCTCTGGACCCACTCTAACAGGTCCATGTTTTTCTTGTGTTGGTAACCTGAGATCTGGATGCAGTACTCCAGGTGGGGTCTCATGAGAGCAGAGTAGCGGGGCAGAGTCTCCTTCCTCAACCTGCTGGCCACGCTTCTTTTGATGCAGTCCAGGATACAATTGGTTTTCTGGGCTGCAAGCACACATAGCCAGTTCATATCTGATTTTTCATCCACCAGTATCACTAAGTCCTTCTCTGCAAGGCTGCTCTCGATCCCTTCATCCCCCAGCCTGTATTGATACCAGGTGTTGCCCTGACCCAGGTGCAGATCCTTGCACTTGACCTTGTTGAACTTTCTGAGCTTCACATTGGCCCACTTCTCAAGTCTGCCAAGGTCCCTCTGGATGGCATCTCTTCCCTCTAGTGAATCAACTGCACCACTCAGCTTAGTGGTCACCCACAAGTCACCCACAAACTTGCTGAGGATGCACTCAATCCTACTGTCTATGTCATTAATAAAGATATTGAATAGTACTGGTCCCAGCATGGACCCCTGAGGGACACCACTTGTTACTGATCTCCATTTAAACATTGAGCTGTTGCAGGCAACTATTTGGATAAATCCATCCAGCTAATTCCTTATCTATCAGATATATGGTTGTGTTTTTCAGTTCTGAGATTATTATCTAGAGTAGGTGAGGAAAAAAAATTATATATAAAATGCATACAGTGACAATTGTTTTCATAATGATGGTAACAAAATGCTAAGTAGCTTAAAATTCATTAATAATGAAATTTAAAGATCATATTTATAGACTTAAAAAAAATCCTAATTATTGTTTAGTCGTGATTATTTGGAAGAGTCTCAGTGTAGTTAATATGTTTTCTTACTGGAAAAATAACTATGGACCTCTAACAAAACCAGAAATGTATATTACTTTTGAAACATAGATTTTCTTTATAGAACTCACAGTCCAGAAAAGAACTAGTATGTAGGTATGCACAGAGAATGGAAAAGAGAATGATCATTTAAGCATAACTTTAAAGCATTATTAACTGAAATATAAATTACTAGAAGAGAATAATTTAAAATATTTCAAAACCCCACAAATTGATGGTAAAACTGAATCAGGAATTTATAGTGTTTTGAAGTGTATTCAATTACAGTCACACTCATATAAGGGTATACCAGACCAGTACAGAATTAAAAGGTTTTTTATCTTTGTCAAGAAATCCCATATCAAAGCTTGCACCAATTTACTTTAAAATGTATTTGATGCAATGTATTCGTGAAGCATGGAGTTACAATGACCTGCAGGGGCACTCAGCCCAATTTGGCTCAGTTTACAGAACCTGTGCTGAAGAAAACATATATTATACTTCTCTCCCTTTCAAAGGAGAGATGCTATTGAAAAGCTGCTGTTTCTTTTATAAATCTGACTGCTTTGGGTCCTGATTCCTGTGAAGTCACGTCTAGAGGTGGAAGGAGACTTTGTGAAGGCAGTGGAAAAAAATAATGAGTGTTTGCTGTAGCAAAGAGGTCTAAACAGAAGGAGTAACAAAATATGAAATAATGTATTTCTTGTACTTTGCAATGCTATTCAGGAAAAAAACACAGGTTTTAAGATAGGCCAGAAATCTATGGATTTTCTAAGAATGTTCTTCAGTTGGAGAAGAATTTGTCTGAGCTCTTCTGCAATTGTACATAGCTCAGTTTTTTGTTGAAAGCAAATGTGAGAGTTAGCTGCTGAACTAGTTTTTGAATTCCTAGGGAAAAAAAAAAAAAAAAGAAAAAAATTTAAAAATCAATATTCTTCCTCACTTCCCAGAACCTTATCCTTCCAATTTAAAGACTTCTGAATTTATGTTATGCAACATTGTGACAAAATAGTCAGGGAGCTAAACTGTGTTGGGACTCAGCAAAATATGTGAAGGTTAAGTTATAAGGGAAAAGAAGCAGCACACTCAGCCACATAGTTCACAGGATACAATCCAAAGAGCTCCTTATGTTTTTGTTTTCCTTCTAAGAAGATAATTTCTCTCAAAGCACCCCACACTGTAAGAAGGCTGTAGAAACCTCTCTTTTTACAGCAACCCACTAATGAAGTAATTTACTTCCACTGAGTGAAGCTGCATTTGCCCAGGACAAAGCTTCCTAAGCTTCCCCAGAGTGAGGGTGAAGAGCTATGGGCAACGTTTTTCCTCAGTGAGAGTTGTTAACCTTTCCATGCCAACTGAGATAAAGATAGGCTTTCAGCAAGATTTACTTAGGTCTGATTTATAGACAAAGTTTCACCAGCTTAAGAAAATGTGTGATTTGAAGCCAATTCACTTAAACAAAGGCATAATACTGAATATGGACATCTTCAACAATGTAATAATTTGTTATTTCAGTAATAAATAAAACCAAATTTTCACTAGACTCTTAATAAGAAGGCCTAGGTTAAACCAGTAAACTAGTTTGTACCCACATTTGAAATGGGATTTCTGTGTATTCAAACTATTCCATTCTATTTGTAGTGAAATTGTCCTTTCTTACATTGGTTTATTCACCTCTGAAATTGTAAGATTGTATAATTTAGTTCTGTCTTTATGGGAATATCTTTGAGGATAATTAATAATTACAGAGCTTGCTTAAGAGCTCTAATTATTATAGTTTTACTGATAAAAGAATGTTGGAATTGCAAAACTCTCACTGTGCTCCACTGATAGGTAAAAATATAGTGATAGTTCAAACTGTTAATTTTAAAATCAGCTTTTTAAAACAATAATGTCTGGGTACTCCCCAAAAAGTGCAGCAGTGAAGCACATGCTAAATAATAGTTGCTTTAAAAATGTCCATTTCTCTTTGTGCAGCTTTTTGTACTACATGAATTTAGGAATTTGTATAGAAATAAAACAGTAAAATTCAGACCTTTAAAGCTGGTTTAGAAAAGCCTTTAATATAAGTCTGTTAGTGCAAAATATGCATTTTTATGCAGCTCCCACAATCTAAAGTACATATAATTGTACTCCAACAAATTTATATGAATTTTTTTTTCATCAAATTTTTAATTTAGTCAGCCAAGT
Organism: Elanoides forficatus; assembly: GCA_025311575.1. Taxonomy (NCBI): domain Eukaryota; kingdom Metazoa; phylum Chordata; class Aves; order Accipitriformes; family Accipitridae; genus Elanoides; species Elanoides forficatus. The sequence continues at coordinate 37,108,189 of JAOBAS010000072.1, forward strand.
TTGTCAAGGCTTACTTCCAATACAGAGGCTTTTCAGGATAATTATTTGGGGAAAGAGAAATTTTCCAGACCCTTGCAATTTTGGGCAAAATACCAGTATTTAAAAAATAAATATTGAGGGATTTAATGGAGATATTTTAGTTTGATGAAATAATTCTGTTGGCAAAATATTTGCTTTCTAATGTGTTATTTTTAAGTTTTTTTTCTACTCAATCTCAGCAGTATGATAAATGACAATTCCACAAAAAAACATCCACTTGTGACTCCTCGTTGCTGGATTTCTTTTGCTGAAAAAGCAGCAAAAAGTGTCAAAGACTGAACTACCTATTACTTCCTGTTAATCAAATTGCTTTCTTTACTGTCATTTTTTTCAGCAGTAAACTGCTGAAACAAATAACAAATTAAGGAAAAGGGGCCTAGACCATTTTGGAGTGTTTTTAAAGGGTATTCTTTTGTGCACAAAAATTAGAAAAATAATTGTTCAATTACATATTTTTCATTAATTTATCTCCTCGTGGTCACTTCAATATGAACCATAAGTAAATGTCAGTAAAATAATGTATTTCTTCATATATAAAAAAAAAAAAAAGTAACAGCATAGCAGTATTTATGTGGTCACATATTAGCCATAGGAAAAAAAAAAAAAAAGAAGCAATGACCACATCTGATTCAACTGAAATCAATGGGTGTATAGGTATAATTAGTTTTAGCTGTAATAAGTTAAATTTATTTAATGTAAATATCCTGGCCATAAAAAAAATTTCATACAGGTTTGTTGCAAAAGTGAGATTTTGTGGCAGTCCATTCCAAGCACATTGTTAGTACCCACAGCTGGTAATTTAAATGTGAAAGTCAAATGCTCATTAATTTTTTCTACTGAGCAGATTCATTGAATCATAGAATCATATAATATCTTGAGTTGGAAGGGATCCATAAGGATCATTGAGTCCAATCCCTGCTCCTCACAGGACTACCTAAAACTAAACCATGAGTAAGAGCATTGTCCAGACTCTCCTTGAACTCTGACAAGCTTGGTGCCATGACCACTTCCCTGGGGACCCTGTTCCAGTGACCAACCACCTTCTTAGTGAAAAACCTTCTCCTAATGTCCAGTCTGAATTTCCCCTGACACAGCATCATTCCTTCCCCTCGTGTCCTGTCACTGGTCACCAGAGAGAGGAGATCAACACCTCCTCTTCCACTGCTCCCCTTGAGGAAGTTGCAGACTGCCATGAGGTCACCCCTCAACCTTCTCTTCTCCAAGCTGAAAAAAACAATTGACCTCAGCCACTTCTTGTAAATCTTGCCCTTGAGACATTTCACCGTCTCGGTCAGTCTCCTCTGGACACAATCTAATAGTTTGATGTCCTTCTTATATTGAGGTGCCCAAAACTGCACATAGGACTTGAGGTGGGGCCATACCAGTGCAGTGTGGAGTGGTTCAGTCATCTCCCTTGACCAGCTAGCTGCGCTGTGCTTGATGCACCCCAGTACACGGTTGGCCCTTTTGGCTGCCAGGACACACTGTTGACTCATATTCAACTTAGCATCAACCCCAATCCCCACATCTCTTTCTACAGGGCTGCTCTCCAGCCTCTCATCCCCTAATTTATATGTATAAACAGGATTACCCCATCCCAGGTGGAGAATCTTGCACTTGCTCTTGTTAAATTTCATACTGTTGGTTATTGCCCAGCTCTCTAGTCTATCCAGATGTCTCTGTATGGTCTCTACCCTCGAGGGAGTCCACAGCTCCTCCTTGTTTAGTATCACTGGCAAACTTAATATACATTTGACTTCTGCATCCAGATCATTTAAAAAAACATTAAAGAGCACTGGCCCTAAAACTGTGTGATGGGGAACTCCACTGTTGTCTGGCCACCAGCCCGTTGCAACCCCATTTAGTATAACTCCTTGAGCCTGACCTGCCAGTCAGTAGTTCACCCAATGTATTGTGGACTTGTCTAACTTTGAGACAAGATAAGATTGCACAGGAACATGAAATATTTTGAAATCTTCACCATCATAAAAGTAGAAAGGTCAAAGCCAGTCTTTTGATTTCACAGGTCTTATCTTAAAATGTTCTGCTAGAATCTGTATGTCTGCTGACTTTCAATATTACTTCACAGAGGAAAGATGGTTGAAACATAATTCAAGAAAGGTTATTGAGTTTGTGTTTTGCTTTTGGGTTTTTTTTTTTTGGTTTTGGGTTTTTGTTTTTTTTTTTTTTTTTTAAGAAGGCAATGTAGGTGGAGTAATTTTGTCTTTGCTGAAAAAAATTGAGTACACTTAGCAAACGAATTGCTATAAAGATGCTTAAGGATGAATAGCTGCAGTTCATTATAAAATACAGTCACTGGTAAACAACTTGTGTGTGTGTCTTTTTCAGTCAGTTAAATTTGACTTAAGTACTAAAGTGGAGAAGGGTTTCTTCCCTAAGCTTTATCACTTTTACCAGTAAGATTGCTTGATCTAATAAAAAGTTTTACTTTATGCTAGCAGTATTTTTTAATTAATGAGTCAAGTGAACTCTAAGGATTTTAAATATCTAATTTCCTTTCATATTAACATTGTTTACAAAATGTTTTGTATAGGAAACTAGAAAATAATAGAAAACCTTCACTCTTGAGGTTTTTGATCCTACTTGTAGTTAGAGATATATACTTTTATCACAGGGTGTTTGGGACATGTTTTTCTTGCCACATCAAGTTAGTCTTTTTCTTAAGACATCCAGATCTAGCAGATCCTTCAGTGCAGTGAGGCAATCATCAGAAACAGTGTATGATACAGAGAGAACAGAGGCAGCTAAACATCCAACATTTTATGTAATCCATCAGTGTAGGTGAGCAGACTCTTGGTGGACATCCATCTATGTAATAATACATCATCATTGCAAGAAGCAGAGAGTAGTTGAGGAGAAAATTGTAGTGTTATTTTGCAACATTCTACCAAAACCCATCAGCCCGATTTTCACTATTAACCTAATTGTATTGAAAAGTGCATCATACATTAGTATTTAACATTGTTATGGTAGCCATTGTAAAGATCACAAGTTCATTCATGGATTTTAGGATAAGTTGGAGGTAGAAATGAATGAGATTAAATTCCCATTTTACTTGCACAAAACTTGAAAACTTACTTCCCTTAAGAGTCATCTTTGAATGATTAGAACTTCCAGAGTTTTTGCTTAAATTAGAACTGTCAGTGTAAATAAACTGTTTTCCATTTCCAAAGTACTGCATTAGAAAGCATTAGCGAGCATTAGCTAGTGAATAATTAGAGAGCTCTGACAGGGTACATGCATTCAGAAAGGCAGCTCAGGAGACTAAGAGGAGAGGTTTTTTCTTCTTTTTTTTTTTTTTTTCTTAGAGGGAAAGATAATGGTATCATGTTTAAAATGTATAGTAAAGTGGAACAACATTCATTTTTTAGAATTTCACAGAAAAGATCTTAATGGATTTCCAGCATCTGAGGTCTTCAGAGGTTTTTTGTTTTGACAGACTTGATGGTGATGGGATGGAGTAGACATATGAATCTGTGGAAAGAATATGATCCAATAATGTACATATTAATGAGAAGAAATCTAATAAAATATGTATTTTTCATGAAAGCATGCTTCATCTTTATCTTTTTGCAGAATGAAAAAGTGTTGTATTTTAATTTAAACATTTTAGTTGCATTTGAATCTTTTTGCTTTGGAACTTGCTATAGTAAGTTAAAAGCATTTCCCTCAGCAGACTAGCAACTGTCATCTGTCAAAAAAAAAAGAAAGGTTTGAATGTATCTGACTGTCTTTTCATTAAAGACAGACAAGAAAGGGATTCAATGAATCTACATATGTTGCTGTAACTCAAATATACTCAGGGAAACACAGGTTAATTATTCAGTTATTCTTCTGTCGCTTTATTTTGTACATTTACATTATGATTAATTATGTTCTGTTCCTTTTGATTAACAGAAAACAGCGATGTAGATGAGGAGACTATGAAGGCAAACTCTCAGGGGTTTACTGGATGTCTCTCTTCAGTGCAGTTCAACCACATTGCTCCTTTGAAGGCTGCATTGCACCACAGCAGCTCAGCCCCTGTCATTGTAAAGGGACGCTTCACTGAATCCAACTGTGGTACTTTAACTGGAGCTGACTCAACATCAAGTGAAACAACCCATTCATTTGCAGGTACCATATGGTTATCACTTGTTCTGATCTCTGAAGCAAAATCAAAATAGAGTACTCATGATGTGATTCAGAACTTTTTTTTTTCTTCCATGTGGGTTAACATCTCGGGAGAATTTTGAAAAATAATTCTCTTTTATATGTACTTACTTCCTTTTCTCAAACCTTTCTCTTTTCCTCTGAATGTTTACGTCTTTCTCTTTATCTCTGCAAAGTATCATCTACATCAGTGTTTTTATTTGCGTGCGTATGGACCCACACCACTGCCACTTTACCATACTGTACATGAGCTGTAACCATGTGAGAATTTCTTGAAAATCCTTCTTCTATTTGCCTGTCACTTTCCTTTTTTTCTGCTGCAGATCACTCTGGACCAATAGATGAGGGAGAGCCCTTAGCTAATGCAATCAGAAGTGACTCTGCAATTATTGGAGGTAATAGGGACTATAACAACTCCACGGGAACCTTTTTTTTTCTAGTAACCGTGAGTCTTTCAATGCTGAAGTGAAGTCAGTTTAGTTTTATGTGCATAAAGAAACTAGTAAAAAGGCTTCATTTTATTACAAGTGCTACACAGACAAAAATCAAGCATAGTTTTAAAATTTAAACAATAGCTCTCACATTTTCTTCTTATGTTCATTTATGCCACAACTGTTTCTATGCATTGGAACATTCTGCTGAAAAACAAGATACTAAGAACGGGTTTCCAACTTGCCTAGTGCTGGCATCTATGACTTTAAAAAGTACGTGGATATGTTGTGACAAATGGCATATGTTTAAGAATGAACAATCTTTGCTCCTTGACTACGCCAAAAAATTACATTTTGCTACACAAGTTCAAAATCTTCTTTAATAGATCTGAGCAACACAGTTTTTTCTCAAGAAAATGAGGTCTAACACTGCTTGAATCAATCCTTTGACAGACTGAAGCAAGTTTCATTCTGGTTCTGCATTTGGAAAGCAATGTACTCTTGGACTGATTATCACCTGCATTACTTAACAGCTTAAAAATTAAATGCATGTTAAAATAATAATAAATTTTTATTATTTTTATAATATTTTATAATATAATATATAATAATAAATACTTACTGTTGGTTTGAAATACCATTTCTCCTCCATTTTCTTACTATTTCTTTTGGCCACTTTTATCAGCTCAAATAGACCTACAAATGATCATCCACAAACTTTTTTCAAAACACTTATTTTTAACATAGGAATAGAGAATGAACCATCTACAGTTCAATTGCTCCTAAAGTGAATGTGTTGACAGTCCCTTTACTTTTTATGCCTATCAGAACAAATATGGTATAAAGTTTGTGATAGGTGTCTTGTGCTTAAAGTACAGGACTGATAATCAGGATAGGAAGGTTCTACTACTGTGTCTTTCTAACTGACTGTCCTTAAGCCAAGATCCATCTCAGTTGTAGTGGGGAAGTTCTATCTCTTTAGCAGGAATGAAGAGTACTCAAGTGAGTCTTAACAGGGAGAGCTTGGGATTGGGAACCCTCAGGAGAATTTCAATTCCTGTCACAGGTATTGGAGCAAGTGTATGACTATGTTAGTTCAGTTTTTTTCTTTCACAGAATAGTTTTGTCTCTTGTGACAATCTTCTGTGAGCATTTCTGGTGGTATTTCTTCTCTTGGGTGGAGGTGAGGGAAGGAAACTTCACTCATGAAGATGGTATTTCTGCAGTATAATTCACTGTTTCAATTTCTGTTAGATACTTCAACAGAAAGAGGGCAGGGGGAGGGAAAGGTCAACCCCTCCATCTTTTAAATTCTGAATAGGTTTCCTTTCTAAGGGTTTTAAAAGCCTCAGCAGACAAATGACATAGTGGGATTTAGCAGAATAAAGCTGCCAAGGCTTCTCACTGAGGATAAATGCATTTAGGTCTATGGAAGGTGGAGTTAAAATAAGAACCTACAGTCAGCTCTGTGCCTGCCATTTAAATAATGGTACCTGCCATGGCCAGTGCCTGCCAACAGCACACTGCATGGTCAGTGACCTTTAACATAGTAGCGCTAAAGATACTAAAATAAGAGGTAATAAAACACAGAAGCTTCCTTGCTTGTCAAGTCCCATTTGTCTCTGTATGTTTTTATACATACAAACTGAGAATTTTACCACTGAATTCAGAATTTAAATATATGGTTTCTAAGTTCTTCTACATGTCTAACTTTGTAAAAAATTACTTTGCTGTTTCAAAAGATAAGTGTTATTTTACATAAGTATCTGTACATAAAGATTACTTTATGTACTACGTAATTTAGTGTGGGTGGAGATTTTTAAGTGTACTAACAACAAAGTAATTTTTGAACTTCAAGCTACAATAGTTGCAGTCTTTTTAAGATAATAATAACCTCACAATTTTATTGTTATTAAACACATTTGGGAATATGCACTCACATTTTTTCTACTGCTTAACTATGGTTGTTTAAATGTCAAAATAAAGCAAGCTGTACAACACTCAGTGAAAGTTTAATGTAAGTACTCTTAAATGAGTATAACTGAGAATTGTACCAATTCAGTTACCTCAGAGAAGGCAAGTTTATAGACAAGCCTTTACAGAGGACATGGGGTTGACTGTGAAACAAAGGAATAACTGTTCTATTTAACCTAAATAAGAACAAGATTTACTCAAATTATAGAGTCTATTGTGGAGAAGAAGGTACCACACAAAAATGTTTCTATTCATACCATTAAGGATGGCTGCTCATATTAGAGAATGAAAAAAATGACAAGTGCTGAATTTTGGTTGGTCTGGTTTTATTATAGCACTAAGGGACTATGTATTTTTATTTTTCTTGCAGTAGTGGCCAAGTTATGCAGCAGATTCTTCCTTCATCTAATACAGCTAAGCCACTGCATTACGACTGTTTCCCAGACTCTTTAGTGCTTTTTTCCTTCCTGCAGCCTGGTCTTGCTTTCTGCCTCTTTGACAAGCACTTTCTGCTTCCCTTCTGTTTAATTTCTGCTCAAATTCATCTCCTGCCCAACCTCTGATTCATGAACTTGAGTGCCTGAGACCATCATGAGAGGATGAATGAGGAAGTGAGGAGATGGGCAGGAAGTCTGTAAGGTCATGCTTATCTGTATGGAACATATCTCTTTCCTCACTGTTCCTAATCTGCTGCACTAGGAATAGCATGCCCTGGTAACAGTTCAATAAATCTTAGTCACTTTTAAAACTAAGTGCCCATTCTATTTAATCTCTTATATGTTAGGTACGTAGCACATACTGTACTTGATGAATCCCCTATATAAAGCTTATGCTCCTGTCTCTTTTCTTTCTAACTGATCAGCTAGAACACCATATTGGAGATGGCTGTACTGATGACAATTTTACCCTACCATATGAGGCTGTTAAAGTTGTTGGGAAAGGAAACATGCTCAGTACCACCTGTGTAGGCAGGGACCTCGTTTACTTATGAACCCAAGGTCATGTAGCCATGCAAAGTAAAAACACACCCAGGATGTCAGAACAAATGCCACAAACCTGAAGGGAAGGAGTCAAACCTATATTTCACCCTGAACATGAAGTGAGCCTTGATTTTAGTATTATAGTATTTTAACCAGTGTCTATTCATTACAATGATGCAGTTACAGAAATATGAGCCCTAGCTAATGTAGATCATGAAAACCTCTTCATCCTGTTATGATGTACCAAAGGCAGTCAAACAGAGTTGGGGTTTTCTTCCATGAGGCAGAATAAACATTAGAATTTCTGTCCCATTTGACCTGACTATAGGTGGCTATAAACACTGGCCAATTTCTACTGGAGTCCCTATGAGGAAATGTTTTATATTTTCTTTTATAAATTCTTATTAACTGCATTTTTTAGTCAGAACCAGTCATCTCATCTGTGATCTGAACTAATTTGTGTGGAGTACTGGATATGAATGGGACTAATTCCGTGCAACTATTTTTACTGCAAAAGGTCTGAGGCTTGGTCTTTTTGGTGTGCACAGGCAGAGTTGATAGAGGACCTGGTTCAGAATTCCAGATTCATACCTTTTTTCTTACTTTGTTCAGCTCGGCCTTTGCTCTCCGTGTTCCTTCCCCAGACCTGGAGCAGTGCCAGGAGAGCTGATTGGCAGGTGAAAGCTGATGATCAGACACATGTCCCCTTCCCTCCTGATGACATGTGGTGTGAGAAAGGGTCCTGAGCAACATGAGTGACTGAGGAAAGGGACAGTATTATCTAATACTCATAGGAGCTGGGGAAAAGGAGAAAGTCATAGTAGTGCCTTCTGTGCTGTCCCATTGTCTGGCAGAAAAGTCCCTGAAGAACAGCTCCTCAAATCCACAGTGGCTTGACTTCCCAGCCTGGCAGAGTGGTAGGGGCTGATGGTGAAGGACGGAAAGACACCCTCTTATCTACAATACCCTAAGGCCCTTAATGGTCTTCCATTCAAAAGTTTAAAAAATTATAGTATTCTGTGGATTTTATTTTTTTTTTAGTAGTAATACTCTGCAAAATTTTAAAACAATCACCATGAAGCTTATACTGAAGTGCTGTTTCTGGTTTGAAAGCAGCCATGGCTTCTTATTTCTCAGGCTTCCCTGCAACTCCCTCCATTGTGTGATGGAGTCATTCCTTCTTTGTCCTGCTCTCTGGCCCATGAGTTATTATTTGTCCATCTTTTCACTTGAATTTTTTCTCTTTTCTTCTCCTAGGTGTGATAGCAGTCGTGATATTCATCCTACTTTGCATCACTGCCATAGCCATACGCATTTATAAAAAAAAAGGCATGTACTCAAAAAATGAGTCAAAAGGATCTGAAAATGAAGACAGTGCTGAATCTGCACTGAAAAGTGAGCTCAGCATGCAAAACACAGCCAATGAAAATCAAAAGGAATACTTCTTCTGACTGGCATTCATGATTTAATTTAATATAATAATGTGACAGTCTGACTTTCTTGCTAAGCCAGGGGCTCTCAATGGACAGAAAAAGCTCTTGCACTCTACAGTAAATGCAATGGATTTGAGACTTATTATATTGCCTATGTTCAGTCTCAGTGATTGCTGTAGGGGGCCTCTTTAAATTACATGCATTCCTTAGCTATTATACCGTAAATGCATTTTATGTAACAGTGAATTAGATATTGTAACCAATTTCATTGTTGGTAGTTTCCGACTGTTCTGATGTGACCTTCTACAATTGAAGTTTAATGTACATACTGAATATGATTTTTGAATGGGAAAAATTGTTATGAAGTTATTCCTATCTTTTTCTTTAAAATTTGATTCTGGGATTTTGTTCAAGGTGAAAGGTGAATTCTAATACTTTGTGTTGCTAAAGAATGTGTTTCGTTATAGTGATCCCTCCTACTTCCTCAAACTGAAAATGCCTTTTGAACTGCTGTTGGCTGGTGTCAGCATCTGCTTGTGAGCCATAGATTTTGGTGTCCAAAACAAGCTGTACTTCTTTCCCCTGGGATGTGATCAGTGTCATCACTATCCCTTCTTTTTGGCAAGCCTAGCAGGCCTTAAAACTGCAGGGTGTACAATGTGTTGAAATGCTGTACAGTCTCTTTTGCAATAGGTTTTCACTTATGGTCATATGATGGCACCAAGAGACTTATGCACATTCTAAGCATTTTAAATAAAATTGGGATCACAAAATGCAAGACATTTGCTTGGAAGGATCAAGTATGTATTAACAATAGTTAAGTTGTCATGAATGAACACACCAAAAGATGATCAAGTTTTTTGTCCCTGGAGGTTGCTGATGCTTATTCTGTCAAGAAGTAATGCTCTGTGTACTATCTGGGACATATTCTCTGAAAACATTGTATTTGTGATATGCTCCAGACCTCAAGATTAAGATGTTCTAAATTATAGAAATTATTTATGATTATTATGACAATGGAAGTAGGGCATTTAGAATCTAGTACAGTGGCTGCTACTTGAATATTTTTGTTCTTCACCCTTAATAGTACCTACTATATCTTTGTGAGATAAGGTCTGATCATACCACTTAAAATTAAACAGGTGCCTACTATCCTGACAGAGTAAATAAGAGCTTTCTATGATGTTGTGTAAACAAATTATCAGATATGAAGGGTAGGTTTAAGTTATATTAACAGCAGATTGTAAGGTCCCTTTAGACACCATAGGGTATCTGAAATACTCACGTGATCTGGTGGAAATGTCGCACGTTCTATGGAAGGTATGTGTCTTTTGGAAGAGACATCTGGTAATCAGGTAGAATACCTCAAGGCGTCAAAAATGGCACTAGATACCAATATTTAGGTAACTGATCTATACACAGAGGATTTTTTGTTTTTCCCCAGACAGAAGACTGTGTGCCTAGAGCTTGGATCTGAGGAAAGGATCAGGAATTCTGTGCCCTTGTAGACTTGAGTTTAAAATTTACACATCTTTCAGAATTGATTTATAATTGCTCCCATTGAAAGCAATGATAACAGTCATTGTTTTTCTCCTCTTTCAGTGAGGAAAATAAAAGCTAGACCCTAGACTGTGAAGTTTAGAAAATGTTTATCATAGTTGCCCAAGAACATTATAAAGACATGGAAACCTGACATATTGTGCCAAAACCTTTAATGTGTGAATTTCTTTACATAAATGGTAGTTGTAAATATAAATGTCCAGCAGATACTGTTTTAAAGCTTATTTTCTTCCATCAATCTTTACTTTCTATTTTCAGAATTCTATAGTTCCTTCTCTGCTTCCTCCTGTATGGCTTTACTTCATTTTTAGAAATAAATTATTTCCTTTTTTTGGTACTTGGAGGCTCCGCAATCAGAAATTTTTCAGACTAAGGTGCACTGCTTTCTTGTTCTTCTCATTTTTGCAATTCTGCGTGCATCTCTGGCAGATTAATCAGGCTGAGGACCCAGGATCAAGAACTGGGTGTCCATGTTGTGTATATGTAAGTGTATTCGCTGATACAGTTTGGACCATGACAATATGTCATCTTTAGAAAGGACAGAACGTGGCGAGGGAATGATATTGGGCTGTTCCGAATAAGTGATATGGATGAGAATACCCTGTTTTGTAGATGGGGAATGGAGGGGATGAAAGCCTCACAAGGGTCATGAGAAGACCTTGAACTGTTAAGTTTGCTACTGGGCTAAGGCCCGCCCAGCCTGGCTAGTTACTTTAAAGTTACAATCATGACTCCTTCTTTTCAAGGGTCTGACCTAAATTGTATGGAATTCAAGAGGAGTCCACCCATGGACTTCTCTGTAACTCAAACCCTCTGTGTCTCAAGAGGCTTTCCCTTCCCATGATAGATATGCCAGTGTCCACCTTTTTGTGTCACTTATATCAACAAATCTATCAGCAGTGATGAGTCCCAGTCAACTACATTTTTATCAATGTGGGATGTAGTAACCATGGGGGACAAAACTTGTGTGATGATATTAATTATAATACATTAGATTAGCAAAATGGAAATCTTGATTGAATGATAAAGGACAGACTATTCATATGAGAGTTACCCATATACTAACCTAATAAAACCTAAAGAGTACCCACACCAGGATGAGTTGGAACTATGCAAACCTAACTTTTCAATCACTTGCTTTTACTTCTGTTTCCTTGTATATTTTTATTGTGTATCTTGATGGAGAGAAAGGTCTCTTCCCTTACTTTATTTTCTTCCGAATTAATAATTATTTTATTTCCCTATTCCATAGAATTTTTAAAAGCAACAGGAAGGGAAAAGCTGATTAAAACCCCATTTCACAGACTAAATGAAAAAGAGGGGGGAGGGTATAAATGCCTGTGTGAATGGCACATTATTTCATTCAAAGACCTTTTTAAGGCATTTTGTTATGTTAGGGATTCTAAGGGGAAAAACAGAAATGTATTTTGTGGAATGCACATCTATCTGCAGATTTGTAGCATACAATAATTATGTCTCTCTGAAGATGCAAATGCCCATTTTCATCTGTAGGAAAAGTGATCGTATATTTGTCACCTAAATGCAAAATATACTGGTTCATAGTCAATGAAGCAGCATTTTCCATTACTTGCTGCATTTCTATGGGTACACAAAAATTATGGCACCAAAGTGTGCTGAGATGTCATACAACATTGTGCTGTCCCTTTTTTGAATCTCTATTCCAATGTGTGACCTTTCTCCTCTCTGTTAATAAACATTTTTTAAAATAAAGTGAGGAAAATATTTTTTAAAACATTTGTATTAAAAAGTTTAAAACTGACAACAATATATTGATTTTTTTTTAAAACAGTAAAAACATGTAGAAGCACATATAATATATTGGTGAGTGTGGTTATTTATAGATATTACTGAGTGCTAATGTAACAAATTTACTACTCATTGACATATTTTCCATGGCAAATATTTTTTTTCTTAAGTACATTAGAAAACAAATAGCAGCATGTATGCTGGTACATTTTTAAAACTTTGTGTGGGTGCTAGCTACAAAGGGCTTATAATTATTTATGTACTCAACATTACATTTAATGCATAAATATGATTTAGTTAGCTTTTGGGAAAATATTTTACAATACATCCACTGTTGTGTAGATGAAGAATATGTAATAAACTAAGTGCATAACTTAACATGAAATGTACTAACAGTAAAAATAAATTTACAGCACCATATTGATGGCAGTGATGTACAAGTGAAAAAGTGTGTAAATGACGAACCAGACAGAATTCCTGGGAGGCATCAGCTGCATAGAATAGAGTACACAGATTTAGATTTAGATGCCAGGAAGCCTGCAGCACCAATGCAAGATAAAATCAGAAGATGCAACTATTGTAAGTCAGTAGAGGATCAATAGGAAAATATCCTTTTGAAATAAAATTAATTACTTTGAGAAGTATTTGTAATAGTTTACACTCAAGGCAGAGTTGTAGCTGTATAAGCCATGTGATGTCACAGGGGAAAAATGCTCTTTGTAACAGAAAAATATTTGCTAAGTCAGAAAACTTAATGCTGAAAAAGCATGTGTCCTAATCTCTGGGGTGCCATGCACATTCTCTGGAGTGAGTATGCAGAAATGCCACATAATTTTTGTCAGATCAAGCTCCTAATTCTGCAGCCAAAATTATAATGACTCCATAGTGTTTCTGATCATTTAATGAGATTGTGCATTATGAAGAAGGAATAAAAATGAAAAATCTTACAGAAATTAGAGCTGAATAAAAAGGTACGCATATTAAGGTGCTGAAGTAATTTCAGTGTTTTCTTAAAGTACACACAAGAACATGCTTCAAAGAATAAGGAAAAGAAAGGAACTTCCCTGTAAATTTACTCTTTTCAGAACCTTCTTTCGGGGCTTTTTGGTGGTAGTGGGAAAGAAGGGTTTAATGGGTTTGTGTACAGAAAATGTTAAAGCTGCTATTATGTGAAACAGAAAAAAAAAAGGTGCTTATAGACTGTACTTAGCTAAGAAGCCATGCTCATCCTTATTCTTGAAGGGCTGTTTGAAAAGTAATTTCTGGCAAAAACTGGCACAGTTCTTTGTATACATTGGCTAAAACTCTTAATCTTTGATCTTACCATTGTTAAGAAAGGAATCAAACATCACAACTGCATTTCAGTGAGATGGATGCCTTTCCTTAAACACTGACATAAAATCTCATTTAATTTAATATGAATTGCTAACTTCCATCTATTATGAAATTATGATGTTGTTAACATTTTGTATAAATAACACTGAATAAATCGTGCCTAAAGTAAATCCACAGTAAAATTTTCCATAAGTGTGTGAGAAAATGTGTGTCCGCACACACACCTATGCATGTAAATGAGCTATGTGGTCAGAGCTAAGATTCTTTAGACTTTACCATTCTCTTTGCATTGTGTCAAATACTTAAAAATAGTCCAGAGCTCAGAAATACTGCCCTCCATAATGTTGGGAAAATATCCAACCCATTTCACAAAATATTTAAGATTTCACAGGTTTTTTTCAAGGAAAAAAAAAAATTGGAGCTTATAGTTTCTTGCAGAACAGTAGGAGGTATACTACCAGGCTGCTGATGGGAAGAGAAAAGGTAATAGTATCTCTTACACAGAGGCAGTGCTGTATTAAGTTCCTTCTTCTTTTTTTTTTTTTTTTTTCCCCCCTTAGTTACATCCAGGATTTGAGAAATCATTTGACTGGTAGCAAAATAAAGTGTTAATTCACACACACACAAAATCACTACATTGAACAATACATTTCAGCTGCTGTCTAATATGTGTCTTGGAAAAAAACACTAACCAATTAATAATCTTTTAACCAGCTGATATGTCCTTTACCAATTCACTTGAAGTCTACTTCTCCCAGTCAGTTAGTTGGCTTTTAGGAAGCATCAGGACTCATGTCTCCAGGTTAGATGAGGCAGTGGGCATCAGTGAAAGACTCCTAAATCTGCAGAAGAGAAACAGCTACTCAAAATCCTTCTGAAGTCCAAGAAAATTAAAGAGAAATTGTTGATGGGTTACATTAGATTTCACAAGTATGCATTTGTCATCAAGAACCTAGTGATAACAGCATAAAAAGATCTATTAAAATAATACATATATTATTTAGCATACCAACAGATACCAGACAGGACTTGATAATGTTTGTTTGTTATACTTTTTAATACAACATAGTCTTTGGGTCTTCTAACTTATCCTGATATATGCAAGCACTTATGATTTCAAATACAATGTAATATTTTTGGAGTCTATAAACTGATTATTTTTTTCTTTTGAAAAGCAGAAGTGCCTTTGCAAGCAATTTATAAGGCCAATGTTACTTTAACTAAAAGCAGCCATCATAAAATCTTCTGGACTGAAAAAGTAAAGGTTGTAAAAACATCTGTTGCTACACAATACAAATTCAGTGATGGATGCCTGTTTATAAATTATTTAAGTAATTAACTTACTTTCAGTACATTTCTCCAATAACAGAAGTATGTAGATTTAGCTCTGAGGAGCCCAGGAATATCTATCCCACCCTTAAGTGTATGGCCTTGAAAAAAGCCATTAACCTTTACGCTCCATTTGTACAATAGGGAGAAAATACTGAAGTTTTGACTAGCTTGCTTTACTAATACTTGTGAAGCCCTTAGAAGATGGAAGCCTTTATATCAATGGACACCATCATAACAGAGATGAGATTCTTTTATTTAGCAAATAATGCTATGGTAAGAAACATTAATTATCTGTACTTATTTTAATACATTTATTTCAGGAGATGGTCTTTTTTTCTTTCAGTCAGAAATAACAGCATTTTCCTTTTCTTTTATGCATAGAGAGATACATGAATAAAGAGGAGAAAAACAGACATTGGACTATTTGATGTAGTATAGATTTGATTGCATGTCTTCTTTCGTCAGCAAATTATAGCGCAGAACATTTTCGTCTAACTAGATGAGTAATAGTTGAAGTAAACAAGATACATGTCATGTAGATAAACACAAAACATGGATTATAACTACACATCTACATTTTCACAAAAATGTCTCCTACTAACTGATTAGCTCAAAGGGAACATCGAGTGTATATATTTTAAGTGTAATTCCTGGTTCCTTCTTAGTAGCTTCAACTGCTTCATTAATCCTATTTGCTGTTATTTTCAGTTACTACAGAGTTACTCTTCTAACCACCAGTAACTGCTAGGCTTACCATATTTTGGTTTTTAAATGACAACATGAAAAATACCAAAAACTGTTCTAATACCTTTAAATCTGTTACATATATAAATACTTATTACCTAGATAAAATAATATTGTGTATTTATTAACATGCATGTTCTATATGAACAAATCTAAAAGAAAACATCTATTAGTCTGGGGTTTGGATTGTTTTTTGTTTGGGTTTGAGGGCTTTTTGGTGTGTCCCCCTCCAGGTAAAAAAAGAGGGGTTGTTACTTGTAGCTTAATCACATATTGGTTGTGAAGAAATTATTTTAAAAGGTGCTACAGGATGTTAATATTTAATTTCAAAAACTATCAACACTTTTAGTAAGAAAACATTCAAGAATTTTTCAGTAGTTGCAGCTCCAACATATAGCCTCTTTCTATTCTAATTCAAAATATTAGTAAACACTCCTTATATGGTATAACTTCTTTTTTCCCCACTACATCCAGTGGCACTAGAAATAGAGGTTTACACCATCTCAAAAAGAGTAACCACTCAGTCATGGTCCCCTCACCATGGAAATTCAAAAATTTTGCTTGCAAAATAATTTGATATTTACAGATAGGGTCAGGAAGTCCTTTAGCAGTTAGTGTGTTTTTACTATAAAACATACAGGGCCTTATTCTTGTACAACAAAACCTCCCCATGAAATTAATATTTAAATGGATTGGTTAGTGTTGTGATCTGTAAATCAGCAACTCATATTTGAATTATTGGTGTTGTATTGCTATGATTTTGTCTCTTTGATGGTCAAGTTCAAGTTCATATGTGCATGTCTGATTCAAAGTCATTTTTCATTAATCCATGTCATAAGCATAAAAGTGCTTGTTTCCAGTGTCTTACAGATAAATCCTACTAGAAAGTAGCAGTCAAGTATAGAATGGGACTTTAAAAATGTGTCACATATTCCTTTACATTATACATTGATAAAGTTCATTTATTTTTACAGAACACACTGTGATGGGTTTGTGATTTATTCCCAGAATACATCATGAGAATAAAAGAGCAAAATTCATAGAAAAACAGAAGAATATAAACCAGGAATTTTCTTAGTCAAAACTGTTTTTATAAAAGTCCTAGAAATTTGTTTTTATGATACTCTTGTACAGCTATTTTTCAATTCATATGAAGAGTTTATTTGGTATCATTTTATCAAGCACATCTCCTTTCAATTATTTCTTTTGTAAAAACTAGCTAAGAGTAATTTTAGTTTCAAGCTGATATCTAGCTGTCTATCTGCCTCAATAAAGTATTTCAATCTGTAAATTAAGCACAGCATGAAATATCTAGTATGCACCTTCTCTCTGCAAAATAATAGCAATAATTAACATCCCCCTGAAATAGTAAGATCTTTACATGTCTAGAGTTGCCTTGACAGTCTTAGTTTATGATGACAAGTAAACTTATTTAGTTAGAATCTAATTAGAAAAACATTGGTAAATGTTTGTTATTTAGTACTCTAGAATGGTTAAGTATTACATTCGAGAAATGAAATGTTTGTGTTTTTTTTTTTTTTTTTAAAAATGAGTCAACTAATGCATATTATGGTAGTAATGCTGCCCTTGTGCAGTACCTACTTCCTCACTGTGGCACTTACTAGTGATTAACAGTCATTTCTCCATTACCAGATTCACCGTAGGGTTCTGTGGTATATTATAATATCCTTAAAACTAAGTATGTTTGCAGTAGACATGTCTTATTGCTTAACACTAGCTTTTTATACTTCATCTAGGAATTTCCTTATGTTTTGCACCAGCGTTATGTTCATAATCATGCCACTTGTGGAGAATCTATAATTGTAATTACATACAAGGTTGCTGCAATAGAGGTTGCTTTTCCATTAGATGGCTGTTGTACCACCTGTTAACTCTCACAATAGGTCAAGTCTGTGAGTATTCCCCTGCACTGTTAGGCAGCACTGCTGTCCTATTCCCATCTTGCGGAACTGTGTCCCACCAAATTGTGGGTATTTCAGTGCCCCTGGGCTGAATTTCTGGGAAAAAAGTCCTACCACCTATCTTTGGTGCACAGGTCTCCCAAGCATAGCATGATCCACTGTAGCTGACCAAACAGCATCAGTCACATAACATTTCTCTGCAGTTCTAATCCCAGCTGGAAGCTGGGAGGAAGTATGCATACTGCTGTTTCTACAGGACATAATGCTCAAGGCCACCTACAGCAGCCACATACGGATATGCCTAGCCTAGAGACTTTTTCTTGTTACATGCTTAATAAAAAGAATAAGAAAGTAAGGCTGGCAACTTCTGCTCAGGCTCCAGAAAGGAGACACACAACCTGACAGGCTGTCAGCAGGGAGGCTGCAGTGCAGGCTGTGGCTGACAGTGACCTCGTCTGCCCAGGGAGCTGAGCGGGAAGGTGCAAAGGAGGAGCAGGATCTGATGATTTCTACTTCTGTTAGTGGAGAAAAAAAACAGTAATGAGACCTTTGGTACACTCTTTGAAGGCATTTCTATAGAAAGTAAAAACAAAAACCTAGGAACTACATACCTCAGCTGAGCACAGCTCTGTCCCTGTAATTGTCAACCAATGGAGACAGAGCAATGATGCAATACAGCCTCTCCTGAGCATGTGACACAGTAAGTACAGTACATTTGGCAAGAAGTTATAGTTCTCTCACCACCCTTGAATTTCCAGACTGGGATGGTATTTTTTAAGAAATCTGTGCGTAATGCTCTCTGTTCATTGGGTTAGGTCAACAGCCTTACAGCATGCCAGCTACTTACATCCTGCTGAGAACTGAGACATCTCATTCAAAACTGTTGGCTCTTGCTCCACGAGACAAATGTCAGACAGTACCTCGCTCTCCTCCAGAGAGAGCAATGTGAGACAAGAAAATAATACCTCATAATGCCTTAAGAATGTGCTCCCAGAAGTCAGTCATCCTCCCTCAGACAGGATAAACAAGATTTCAAAAGCACTTATGTTGATTCAGGGAGCAGGTACCTGTTTGGCATTTTGAACAAAAGTCCTAAACATTCAGTTCATAGGATCACAGAATGATTCAGATTGGAAGGGACCTTTAGAGGTCATCTGGTCCTACATCCTTGCTCAAGCAGGGCCACCTAAAGCCAGTTGCCCAGGACCATGTCCGCATGGCTTTAAAATGTCTCCAAGGGTGGAGACTCCACAGCCTCTTTGAGCAACCTGTGCCAGTGCTCAGTCACCCTCACACTGAAAAAGTGTTTCCTGATGTTCAGAAAGAATGTCCCATGTATCAGTTTGTGTCCACTGCCTCTTATCCTGTAACTTGGCAGCACTGGAAAGAGCCTTCTTTACACCCTCCCTTCAGGAATTTATATAAATGGATGAGATCCCCCCGCCCAAGTCTTCTCTTCTCCAGGCTGAACAGTCCCAGCTCTCTCAGTCTTCCCTCATGCAAGAGATCTCCAGTCCCTTAATCATCTTCATGGCCCTGTCCTGGACTCTCTAGTGCTGAGGAGAGGGGGAAGGATCACCTCCCTCAACTGCTGGCAATGCTTTGCCTAATGCAGCCAGGACATCGCTGTCCTTCCTTGCAGCAAGGGTACATTGCTGGCTCGTCTTCAGTTGGTGTCCCCCAGGTCATTTTCTGCAAAGCTGTTTCCCAGCTGGATGGCTCCCATCATATGCTGGTGCATGGTGTTATTCCTCCCCATGAATGGCACTTGTATCTCTAAACTGATCATGTAAATTGGTTAGATCTTTTGAAAATCACACCGTTGACATTATAGGCATCATTAATCAGCCAAATTCCTTCAGAAGTCTGAAAATGTACCTGCTGGTACTTTCCTTTATTGCTGTTCGAGGCACTATCTTGTACTGATTTTTTTTTTTTTTTTTTAACTCAAAATGGCAAAATTCAGGTTTTTGTAATCAGAGCCTATATAAATACCTGAATAGGCTATACAAAAAGATAGTGTTTCAGCAAAAGCAATCAAAAGAGATACAGAAATCATTAGATTTCAGAGATATTTTTTGCTATTGTTTTCCTACTAGGTTTGCCATACATCTGTGTGAGACTGAATGGTAGAGTGAAGAGTAATGTTCTGCTTTTTATTTTGACTGTGATCAGACCTCTAATTTTTTATTTCCCTTAAAGTGGGAGCTTCTCAGTATTAGAAGTTGTGTGGCTGCATGAGATGCAGGGAATGGTGTTAATGAAACGGCCACTACCTTTTTTCTCTATGGAGATTCTAGATGACAGGCTCTCCCTCACCCTTAGCTATTAAAATAGAGCTACAGCAATGACAGACCAAAACATATAAGATCCCCCTGAACCTTCTGTTTTCCAGGCTAAGCAGTTCCTGCTCACCCAGCCTTTCCTCATAGGAGAGATTCTTCTGTCCCTTAATCATCTCTGTGACCTTTCATTGGACTCTCTCCAGAATTTCCGTATTTCTTTTGTAATGGGGAGCCCAGAACTGGACACAATTCTCCAGGAGTGGTCTCATCTATGCTGAATGGAGAGGAAGGATCATCTCCCTCAACCTGCTGACAACACCTCAACCTCCTAATGCAGCCCAGGATAACAGTACTTTTCTTTGCAGCTGTGGTGGGTTGACCCTATCTGGATGCCAGGTGCCCACTAAAACCACTCTATCACGCCTCCTCGTCAGCTGAACAGGGGAGATAAAATATAACAAAAGGTTTGTGGGTTGAGAACAAACTCAACTTGGGGAACCAGATTAATTTAATTTATTACCAATAAAATTAGAGTAAGGTAATAAGAAATAAAACCAAGTCTTGAAAACACCTTTCCCCACCCATCCCTTCTTCCCAGGCTTAACTTTACTCCCAAATTCTCTACCTGCTCCCCCTGAGCGGCACAGGGGGACGGGTAGTAGGAGTTGGGGTCAGTTCATCACACCTTGTCTCTGCTGC
>JAOBAS010000072.1:37128962-37148315 GCA_025311575.1 Elanoides forficatus
TGAAGGGAGCGGGTAGCTTTTCAGCAGGAGACCTGCGTGTGCCGGGCAGGGCAGTTCCAGCCTGTGTCTGTGGTGGCAGACCTCTAACTTTTTATTTCCCTTAAAGTGGGAGCTTCTCAGTATTAGAAGTGGTGTGGCTGCATGAGATGCAGGGAATAGTGTTAATGAAACAACCACTACCTTTTTTCTCTATGGAGATTCTAGATGACAGGCTCTCCCTCACCCATAGCTATTAAAATAGAGCTACGGCAATGACAGACCAAAGCATATCACATAGTATTGCTTTTTTTCAGTATAATTTGTAAAAGTGGTTGTCTTGCTGTGAATTCTTGATTGAGTTAGTTTATGAATACATTGCATATATTTATTTTTATGGCATTGTTTCAACATAATATAAAATTATATAGGCTATATTAAAAGGAAAAGTGGCTTAAAAGGTAAGAGAGCACTGTTGAAAATAATCAGAGCAATATGTAATGACAGACTGTCGAGTATCTACATAACTTTAGGATATAGTCAGTAATATAAGGTCAAAGAACAAAAGATTTTTAAATAGATATTCAGTACTCCAAGTTTCAAGATTTTTTTTTTTTTTTTTTTAAAGAATATTTATTTTAAATGGTCAGCCATACAGAAGCACAAACTATCTCGTACAATGTAAAGAGCTTGCAGTACAGTTGACACACGTAGAGAGCTAAAGACATTAGTATATCTGATGGTTTAAAAATTTTACCAGTGCATTTCCCTAGATCTTTTATTCCTTATTTAATACATCACTCTTTCCAGATTTTTATTGTTTGTTTTATTGCCTATAGTCTGACAGAAAATTCAAACTGTCTACATTATTATTTTTATCTTAGTGATGCCAAGAGAGTCCAACTTGGACAACAAACATGTTTCAGTAGTGAAAAAATACACATACATGCAGACATACAGTATGAGATAGATACTGTCTAGAATAGCATATCTACTAAATGGCAGACACAGGCAGAGTAAATGAATTGACCAAACACAGGAAAAAACTGACAGGACTGGCACTGATCCCGTTGCTCCATGTCTTCTCTTTAACCACCAGCTCAATTTGCCTCCACACAGAATGTTTTTTATTTAATTTGCCTTATGCAGGCATCATCTCCTCTAATCCAATAGGTAAGAGATGCAATCCAATTGCATCTCCTCTAATGCAATATTTTCAAATACAAAGTGAGAATAAAACCCCCTAACTTTTATTTTTTATCTGGTTCTTATGGAAATATTGCAAAAGTTTTTCAAATTATAAAACTAAAAGACTGTCCTTAGCCACAGTTCTTTAAACAGTAGAAAATAATACTAAAAAAATATTATTGTGTTCTGTCCATGTGTTTTTGTCTCTATTTCTCACTTTCTCAGAATGTTGGTAGTGACTTTTCAGTGAATTGGATTCTTTGATGACAATGTAGACCCAAGAAGCATTGAAAGAGATTTACGAAAACTGAGCGTAATAATGAGAAAACTTTATATGGAATAATTACAAGCTGGTGCCCACTCTCATCAGGCTATGCCGTTTAATATTTGGAGGTCGAGAGCTAACTCGTGTACGTACCTTGGGAACTTACCCCAGTGTTTCCCTTATAATTCAGGATTTGTTCCCCTGTAATACACTGGAATATGATTCTGGGATATAAAGTTTTTATGATTGGCCTTCTATGTGAATGAGAGATTAAAGCCATCAGGGTGTTGTTGACAGAACTGTTGTTGTTAGCACAATAATATCAGTTGTTCCCAATTTTTTAATGCAAGCCACAGATCTTGTTTTGCTCTGTGGATGTATTTTTAGATACATATTTCTAAAAGTGATTGTTTAAAAGAAAAATGATAAAATAATTATGCCTGAAGTGCATATGAATTTGTGTGTTACATAAAAGAGGATCTGTTAACCAAAGCATTCTGGATAATCTGTTTTGTGAGTGAGAAGTTTACATTTTAAAATACAACACTGCTGGGTTATGTCTCCTACATTCTACAATAATAGTTTTCTTTTCCTAACATAATTCACAACCAGTTGTTTGGGAGCTGATCTTGCCCGTGAGCATGGTCTGAGACCTGCTGGTGATGATCTTCAGAAGTGCTCCCTGATGAAAAGCACTGGTGAAGGCTAACTAACATCTTAATCAGTGTCACCCTAAGCAAAGCAAGACAGGGCAACAAGCTCAGGATGCCAGTGCTTAAGCAGTCAGCACCTGGCCTTTTTATTTGAAAAGTTATTCTGGCCGTCTGCACATTCAGGGAAAGAGAAGGAAGGCTAGAACAGATTCACATGGATTCTTTCCTTACAGAGTGGTGAATATATCAATAAGAACACTGAAAATACAAGAAGTCTTTACAGTAGTGTAAGGCTGATGGAAGTAACACATATTTAATAAATTGACAAGTATTTCTATTTGAGATCTAACACATTTTTATTGTCTCAAGTATTTGTCTTGGGTTTTTAGTGGTTACTCCTTTAAATTATTTAAATTTATTATTTTTTATCTGCATAATTATTCTTAGACTGATTTCAAAATTATTTGCTCATGTGGAATTGCTAAGCCCTAGTATAAACCCGGCACTTACAGAATTACATAAAGCATCTCTATACATTCAATACTTGAGTTTACACAAATATCTTTTTAACTTTGGAAAAGACTTCCACATGTCCATCAGATTAATAATTATTTCATCAAAGAAAAATGCAAGATATTCACTACAAAATAAAACACATTCTTCCATGTTATACTCCAATAAGTATGGAAGCTTAATAAAGATCATAATTTTTCCCTTTTGTAGGTAAAAGAGGTAAAGTTTCCATTAACCCTGATTTCAGTCAGTATTAGATGGCATCTTTTTAATATGCTGGTAAAAAAATGAAAGTTCAACTTACAGATCAGGTGTAGATGACTACAATAAGTTGACTCAGTCCGTGAGACTGTCATTTGTTACTGTCTCTTTACAGCTTCCTGTCTATAAACTGTGCTTCAAATGGACTGTAAGGTTTCTGTTTCCTATAAACTAAGCATGTTTTAAAGGAAATACACAGCCTGAAATGAGGAAAATTTAAAATAAAATTGAAAATACTTTTTAGGTAATTGTCCTTTTTTCTCTTGACAGACCTAATAATTTTTTCCTCACATCTCTAGCAGTTTATTATGTTCTCTAAAATGTTATTCAGTTCTAAACCAACAAAAATAAAGCAAGTTAAACTGATAGCATTCAGAGGATTATCATATGCACAAAGCTAGCAAAGAAAAAAAGTTAAATAACCTCTGCCTTTTTTTTCATAATTTTATGTGAAATATGTAAACATTTTATTATCTTAAGTGATATCACTTGACAGGAAGCAAGCCCAAATATGATTGAGTTAACAAAGTGTCTTCAACTTCAGAAAAAGGGAAAGCACATTTTCATGAGGTATAAAGTTTCATTTAAAGTACCTACAAATATTATCTGAGTGTATTTAAACTTGTAAATTTCATAAAATAGACATCAATATTTTAAAAAGTGAAGTTCTTTTCTAAATAAACCACTTAAGAAATTATAATGACACATAGAAAAGGAAATGCATCAAAAAAAGAACAACATGTATATCCTAATGCCTAGACTTGTTACAAAGTCACTTTATATACTTTAATGCCTAAACTTGTTATACTTTAATGGTGTGAGAGACTGAATTGTTATCTTGAGCTGTTTGCCTTAAAGATTGTCAGGTGTGAGAGACTTCTCAAGCCATTCATCTCAACAATTGTGGGCTGCTTATCTCAAGCCTTTGTCTCTGAGATGGCCTGTCTAAGGTGTGGAGGTTACCATTCTCATGGAAACTGTGGTCTTTGAGATAAGATTTCGTCACGTCATACCTCATCGAAATATGCCCTATAAAAAAACGTGGAGACAGGCTGTGGTGTGCACCCACCACCGAAGAACTGCAGACTGAGGACCAAGGGGACGCCGCTGGATCCATGGTGGTGACTATCCTTGCAACTCTGTCCCAACTGCTTGCTTGATTTCTGCCTTTTCTTCCATTCTATCCTGTCACTACTATTTGATACTTTTGATAATAAAAACTCTTTTAGGTATACGGTATTTGACCTCGTTTGTGTCTTAATGTCACTCTTGGGATCATATCGAAACCTTCCCCAACATTGGATCGGGACAAATGGTCTGACCAATAAGCAAGGAGACTAGAAATTTCTGCTTCCCTCCTTCTAAAACATGCATATGTGTATCTATTCTTGCTTATTTGTGTTAAGGTTAAACATTTCTTTTAATTGAATTTTCTACAACTGTATATAATGTTTCATTCATGGGTATAAATGAAGAGGTAACCGCAGCATAAAATACTCTAGAATATGAACACAAAAAATTCCTATACTTTGACAAAAAAGTAAGTCACACCATTGTTTTGACTAAAAATTACAATTTATCAGTCTCTAAGAAGTACATACATAAAGGGGTTTAGACTAAGATTTTTGTAACGTGAAAATCTTCTTTATGCATGAAAATTAAGTTGTCAGGAGTCTGTGCATCCACCAGCTAAAAGAATTCCTTGGAATCAAATTACTGAAGCAGTTTTAGTGACACTTACCACAGCTATAGTACTGAGTAGGAGGATGCAGTCTGGAAGAACCTCTTTTCTGGGATCTGAGGCCTTTCTCAGTGCCTGTATTTACCTAATTGAAGAAAATGGACTCCTGTGGAAGCATGGCACTGATACGATGGGTAGGAAAGAGGAAGAGGTGGTCAGGTGGCTGCTGCCATTCTTCACTGGGCCCATTGGAGCTGGGTATCACCCTTCTCCACATTAGAGCTGTGCTTTAAAAAGTGAAATGGTTTTTAGTAGGCATCCAGGTACATGCACAGGATAATCTGTGATCCACCAAAAATTACAAAAGCAAATTTCTTTCCTCCTGTATTAGAATTGAATCAGTGCAGAGCACAGACAGGCAAAGAATTGATTTTGAGGATTTTTAAGGAATAGTTAGTACAAGAGATTGTAAGAACCAGCAGTACTAACATCAGAGGCAGAGGGTGGAATAAAAATTTAACAGCCTCCTAGGGTTATCTAAACCAGGTTAAAAGTTCACAACTTTAAGGGAAACTTGCAAATGACACAAAACAAAACTGTCTGTCTTTAGGATTTAATTGTCAAAGTTTCTTCAAGACCTCAGCAATACACAGTCATATCAATTTCACATATATTATAAATATATATATTAAGTAAAACAGTTTGAGTCCTATCGTGTCTTGTTTTCTTGACCCTTCTGTGCTTTTCTTTTGCCTCATTTGCACTACATCAAAGGCAAAATGTTTTATGTTTCCTCACTTAAAATTATTTTGTGGTTAAAGCAGGAATGATGATTTTGTAACTTTCCATCACTAAAAAAAAATTCATCCTTGCCTTACATCCCACAAAAAAGAGAGTTTTATTTTGAAAAATGCATTCTTTCCCTGCAGCACTCAGTGTGAGTTCTAATGGAATTTCAAGTTTCTTAATACCATTAGGATTCTTTGTATCTTAAACAGAATGAAACTGTGAAAAACACCTTGTGAGGTTAGGTTAGAAAAAAAATACATGTAAAAGCAGAAAGTGATTTTTTTGTGAAGAAGTACCAACAAATGCCATTGTAGTGCATAAACATATAAACAAAAATATTGTAGTGGCACGATTATAATATTCCCTTTCCATTTAATATTGGCTTATTGTAGGAAGAGCTAGAAAACACACGTGGTAAAACTATGGCAGCATAGCTTGTAGAGATTCTGTTGGTAGCAGTGCAGCATGTGCTGCCAATATTCTCAACCCAAAAAGTGTGTTCTTCTCAGTACTGTTTCCCAGTTTTCAAATATACAAGAGCAAAAGCCAAAGTAGCATGTCATGGTACAAGGCAAGAGGGAGATGATCAAGGTAGCTGTTCAGCTGACTGCTTCACTTGCTTGCAGTCAGAACCTTTCTCCTGTTATCAGAAGTGTTGTTCACTGCCCCGGAGCAGACCTTGGAGGTAAGAACAGAGGTCACAGGGCTGCCTGCAGGAAGGAAAAAATAATCTAAAAATAAAGCTAGGCTTTTGAAACTGCTGCTTCCTAGTGGAGGTTTGTCTTTTAATCTTACATGCAGCATAGCTGTCTTTAAAAATTTCCTCTTCTGTTAATTTTTTCCTGTTCTACTTGCAAAATCTGAGGGACTTTGAAAGCTCATCCTTCATTATGTTGAAAGATAATGTTTAAAAAATAAAGCAAGACTTGCAAACTTCATCAGTGATGTGAATTTTGGAGAGAAGGTCTGAGATTTTTTTCTAGCCAAGTAAGAATGGATTTGTCATGTGATGCTACAAATAAATAATCCTACACACAGACTAAGGCTAATGGACTTCAGAATAAAACATGTGACAGAGAACAAGTAGAGAATGCAAGCACCTGCGAAGATGTGTCTGCAAGTCAGTAATGCTTCCCTGCCTCTGGACTTTCTACAGCTACTAGGGAAAAAACCCCACACCATTAATAAAGGATGCCAAGCATGGAGATAATATACGTTAATGCTGAGTCAAAGTTCACATTACACACACAGTGGTAGTTGCAAATATGTAACAATAAGTATTTTGTTCAAAATTAAGCAAGTGCTAGCTTATTTCCAGTTGTGCAGTGTATACTTTACAAACTCTCAGGCAGTAGGAAAAACAAATAAAAAATACCCTGCTGTGCTGTCATGGGTCAGAAGAAAAAATATTATGGTACTTTACACCTTAAGGAGAGATACTAATATTGAAAATCTCTTTCTCAGCTAACCTTAATAGTAAACAAATGGCACTTGCCAGCAGCATTGTCCCTATTCCTTGGCTCTACACTCCAGAAATATTACGAGGCTCATCTCAGTCTTTGGTGCACAAAAAAGTAAGAAAGAAATCCAGAATTCATTCTAAACAAAGACTCAAAGTCACCTAGAAAATACATTTAGAAATCCTTCTATTTATTTTGCAGCTGAGAATCTGAGAATACATAAAGCACATTTGTCTATAGAAGAAAGTTACTTGGAAGAGGAGATATTGTGAAATATTAAGTGAGAACTAGTAGCCAAAGGTCAATCAATTTTTATTCTTGTCAGTGAGGTTTTAGTGACTTAAATGTGAACTGGAAAGAATATATTTTTGTTTATTATTTGCTGCCACTTTACAAAACCATCTCTATGGTGCACTCAGGAAGGAGGGAGAAAGAAAGACAAAATGGAGAAGAAAATGTGAGTCTGAGGTGGTAAATAAAACTTCATAGGAATAAGAATGAAATGCACCTTGGTACTCAATCCCTCCCATTAGCAAATGCTTCCTGTTCCATTTCCAGAGGTGAGGTGTTTTCTGGGATAAACTAAGAAGAGCCTATCAGTGGCCAAGTTTAGTTCATTGAATTATCTTGTAAATAAATTGAGATACTTAGGACAAAATCAGCTCTGAGCAACAGAAAGTAATCCAAGGTAGATAAGGCAATCAGCATTACTGGAGTTTGTAATTCCTTCTTCCCTAACCTTCCTCAGATACTTGACAGTAGTTTTCAGTATGCAACATAACACTATGTATTTATAGTAAAATGTTGTATTATCTACTATATATTATATAGTAGATATACTATATAGTACATAGTGTGATGTTATAATACAATATACATTATATATTACACTGTAATATATTATGGTATTGTAGTATATAGTATTACATTATTTTGCTTAAAGCACCAAGCAACTATTTCTATTGCCATTATCAAAAGAAAAAGTAACATTTCATACTGCAGGAAAATATGCAGAGTCAAATGGATTCCTGCAGCCCTGTATGTAAATGACATCCAAAATTTAAGGCCCTGTCTCCTGGAACTGAGTAGACTATTTGCTTAAATCATAGACATATTATTCAGTAGCTGTTACAAAATGTTGCAAAAAATGGAAATGTGTTTGAATCTTTTCATTTCCTTTGTGCAAAGACCTGTTGTATTATTTCCCTTGAAAAATATAGACTATGGTCTTAGACATTCACAAAAATATTCAAGTTGTTTGAAAGAATACTAGTCTAACATTTGTTAAACCTTTCATTACCTTTACAACAGATGAAAAAGGATTGGGCTCAGCTATAATATCTGGTTACAAAAGAGGTTATGTTTCAGGCTAATCTAATCAATTTTTAAAAAGTATTCACTGTTCATGTCTGTCTAGATTCAAATTTCACTCTCAATAAGCTGCAAATGCAATGCTAAATACGAATGTTCTTTGAATTTATAAAGCAAAAATTTGTCCCTACAGGTATACAAAAAAAGAACATTCTTAGCAAGAATATACAGTTTCTCCTAATCTATTTTTCTACTAGGTTAATTCCATATTTTGTCATTCCTGCAGATTTACTGTTTATCAGTTTGCTCCTGCTTTATACCTGACATCTAGTTCTAATAATCTACAACCATATCTGTAACACTGACAGCTCTTTAAACAAGCATCTTGTGCAATGTGGTGCAGTCTAGCATATTCAAATGCTGAACTGTTTCTTGTTAAGAACTTCACCTACGATATGCAACTGTTTCGCTGACTGAAATGTCATGTCTGTACTTAAACCTTAAAAAAAATTAAAAAAAATCCTGTGATTTGCTTGGTAGTTATCTAAAATTACAAATAAACATCTGGTAAGCCTTTATTACTGTCTACCACCTAGAAAATAAGGAGAGGCAAAGCTTTTGAGGAGCGCCCTAGCCTTAAGCACAGACCTAAATACATACATAGTGAGAGCACATTACTTAAATTTTTTTCCAGAGCTGTCTTAATTCTGGGGATCTGTTTTGAAAATGGTACTTTTCTTATGGTTCAAGCCTAATTTAATGCAAATGCAGAGGTCTTACCTCTTCACACCTGCTTTTGATCTGAATTACATAGTGTCCAAAAAAATTCAAAATACATCTCTGGAATCTTAAAAAAACACAGATAAAGGGGATTTCTCTCCTTAGTAAGATCTCCTTTCAGTGGTGTTTCAGTCATTCATTTAATTTTTGATTTGCTAGTCTGCTCATAAGTAAAAGATCTGACCCTGAGGTAGTAGTAAACTGAAAAGGAGGATCCAGAAGAGAAGACGGGCCAGTGGTGTTGGGCATGGAGTAGCTCTGACCATCAGCACTGCCACCAGAGCCAGGACAGCAGTCTGGTCAGAGAATACAGAAATGAGGTTGTCGCTTCCTTGCCTGAGGTACTATCACTGCTGACAGTTCTTGTAATTTAGAGACAAGGGCCAAGATTAGGAAAGAAAGGTGCACCAGGATCATGCTCCCCGCCACCAGCTGCATTGGCAACCTAGGTCTCCTTAATCTAATGACTTTATGCCAGATTTGGTTTTGTTGCTGTAAGAAGTAACAGCTTTCACAAGTCACTAACTAGAATTCCTAAATTAACCCTCCTCTAACTACCTTGACTTCTCCAAGCATATTTTTTTCCAATGTAACATGATATCCCAAAGCTCGTCCCGTAAATATAATAGCAGAAAAATAAAGTCTGTAAATGGAGAAAACACCCTGAAGGCTCTGTTATGAAAAACTGTAAGTCAGCTTCATTGGAAAATACACTGTGTGTCTGAAAATATGTTTGTATGAACTGTGCATAAGCAGACATGCCAATGAGTTCTGCAGGCAGTAGGGAATAAATGTAGCTTGGAAGTTTCAAACTCTTGTGTATATTCTTCAAAATTGAGATCTGAACTTTGGTAACAATAGTATTGCAGTAAATGAGTGTAAAATAAAAAGATTTTAATAGTTTCTTTAAAAGACAGATCATTGCAAACATATTTTAATCAATAGAATATTATAAACTTATCACAGTTACTTGTCCCACACCATTACTGCTCAGTAATGGATTATATCAATTTTCACCAATATTATTGTTGTGTCCCTTTTTATCCTTGATGTGAAATAGGAAAATAGCCTTATGTTACTTGTCCCCCGGGTACTGTGCAGTTTTAGGGATCACACTGAGAACACATATATAGGATAAAAGGGCAAACAGAAAGACCCCGCTGTGTTCAACCTTTTTCTTTTTTTTTTTCTTTTTCTTTTCCTCACACGTGTGAATATACCCAGATGAAGCCAGTGGAGACCAAGGAGACAAGACTACACCATTTACCCAGATTGCCTGGCACTAAGCAGATAGTGTGCTGCAGTCTCGTTTTTGGAAACAGGTAACACATAGCAAGTTAACACAGTGACAACTCTGATTTTCAAATGGCCTTGGAGTTTGTTAGCTGAAATGGCCAACCTGAGAACATCAGCATCCCTTCTTACTTGGCCATTCGAAAATTTACTCCATAAACTTATGTAATTCTATAGTTTAAAGTCTATTTAACAAAACACTGCAGTGCCTAGGTCCTAGAAAACCTTATGTCTGTATCAGAATTTAACACTGTGTAATTGACTAAAGCCTCCTCAACAGAAAAACTGACATATATTTAATTCACAGTTCACTGAATTTTCAAAGAAACTTCTGGCCATTAAAGAGAAATTACAGTGCTGTCAGTAGGTGATTTCTCCACAGCCTAGCAGCTACAGTAATTTCTCTGTGCTTAAAAACCCAGTCTGAATGTGTTCTTCTGGCCTCTGGACAGTTAGTTCTGTTAACAGCTTCCACATCCAATAATATTGCAGTTTCCTTCATTTTTATTACCTCTACAAATCTTTCCAGGAGATATCTAAGGAACAGTTTCATCACCTCTTGATTTAAATGTATCACAGGTTCTTCTTTAAAATCCTCAAAGGCAGAAGAGGTCCAGTGGAAGAACAGCTGAAGAGCTTAGTCCCAGGGATGTTGAAGTACTTCATACCATCTACCATCTCTTTGTACAAGGGAACTCTGGCCATGATATAAAATACAGACAAACTACATCAGCCATGTTCAACTTCATTGATCACAATGCACAGAATTTATTTGTTTAACTGTATATTGGTTTTATTTATTTACTAGTCTTTGTTTAATGACATGTAAAGTATGTAAGTACATGATGGTAGTACAAAAATATTAAAAAGTCTCAGAAATTAAAATAGTTAGCCATCAGGAGTTTACTACACTGACCTGTGGGTGGAATTCAGCTGCCAACCTAGCAAGGTCTGAGACGCACGGGACTGTAGGATAAAAGATGGCCTAAGAGAGACCCTCACCCTTCTGGAATGTTGTCTAAAGATCAGGCTAATTGCACTAAAGCATCTCAAATAACCTTAACACATTAGTGTTTAGGTAACAAAATGCCACCTCTTACTTGCATACTAATATGGCTGTCAAATATTAAAGACAACCTCTTTCAATTCACGTGAAAACTCTTCCTTGCTGAGGTTTTTGGAAGTCTCTAATGCCTAGATATAACAAGAACTCTTACTCTGTAAGTACCTAAGCACCAGAGCTGTATGAAACTTTAATGCTATTTACTGACAATGAGTTTATTCTATATTATATTTGAGACAAATATTTTATTATTTCCTTACATTGTTTCAATTGTTTAACCCAGCTAAGGTTTGCTTTTCTCCCTTTCCACTTAACACCATTTTAAAAATAGATTGATATTGCTGTTTCATTCTTTGCAGGACAGATAAAAATAACAGATAAGTACGTAGCTAGTATAGGTCAGTACAACTGCTTTGTTAAGAGTTTCATTTGCAGTTTGTTAGCCTAAATGTCTAATTTGAGAATATCAGTGTCATCTCTTATGAGGATATTTGTAAATTAGTTTAATGCTCTAGTTGATTGAAATAGCTGATTGAAATATCATGCTCCCAGATTGCTGTTCTTGGGGTGGAAATATTTAAATATTTACCCAATAAATATTTAACCTATATGATTATAAAGCAGAGCACTTTCACCTTCATCTACTCCTTTTTAAAAGAAAAAAAATGTTTAAATATTTGCTCATGGACTTTAAGACTACTAACAGGTACTGAAAATGTGACAGACACTAGAAGCAAATATAGGAATAAATTATTTCTTTGATGAGCTCTTCCAGTGACAATGGCATTCTGCATGAAGTAGTTTTCAAAGTCTACTTTTGCTAGCTAAGTAGAAAATAGGGCTATATAATTCACATTAAGGTGTAAGATTTGGCAGTGATATATTTGTATGCACCTGGATGTCTGGATGTGTTTTTCCAGAAATGGCTGAGGGAACTTTTCTGCAAGTATATCACAAATGAGTGTTCAGTTTATCAAATGTTTTTTTTGGTACCAATTTGAAAAATAAATTAGTTAAGAATTTTTGCTATATGTGTATGCACACATGGTGTGTGTGCCTTGGTGCGTGCATGTGTGTGCATGTATGCACAGTGCACAGCATAAAAGAACTCTAATCCCTAACTGAAGATTTGATGTTTTATTGCAATACAAAGAGAAAATAACAAAAGCTTATGGACTTTAGTAGCTGGATAGTAAGAGCTGAACTTCCTCCAAGAACAATCACAATAGTCTAGTTTATCCACAACGTAGCTCACAATTTAGAAGGGCTAGACAGGAGTGAAAGCTAGTTCCCCACTGTTTTAAGCTGTGTAGTTAGACGGATAACAATTTCCAGCAACTCAGAATCTGGTTCAGTATAATTTCTGAAGCCTCATTACTTCTGTAATAATCTGATGCCATGCTTGCAAGTTTACCAAGCCCCATGCTCTTCTTGGACCTGGGGCAAGACGACTGTGGGGTGCCTGTGCGGCTATTCCCAGAGGCAGTCATCCGATGCCAGGGATTCTAGAGCTGGTGCAGTCCCCGCTCTGAGCTGGAAGTGCTGTCATGCAATTTCTGCAAGTAAATGAAGGATTGAAGAGCTAGAGCTTTTGGCTTGTCAGCAATGCTAAAACACTGTCGTGCAGAAAAAAGAGGACAAAGGTTGTGTCTCAACAGAATGTGTAATCAGCCAAGCATCTCTAGGGGCCTAAATATAAATTTGGGTACAAGCAGATTTAGGCAACATTAGAGTAATACTGTAACACAGTTTAATGAATACTTACTTGAATTTAACAAGAGAGTGATTTTACCAAGCAGGATCAGAGACCTTATTATGTCTAAATAAAGGGAACATCAAAATGAAGAAATTGCCTCTCTGGATCAGATCAGTGCTGCGTCTGGCACGGTGGCATGAGCCTGACAGTGACAGATCCTCTGGAGGAATGCACAGCAAACTGCCGACCTGGCTGTTGGTGGATTTTCTTGCATAGGCAGTTTCCTTTGACAGAAGTGGCAATGACTGGTTTATGCTCTGAGGTATGAGGATTTACATTTTTATCCTATCTAAAGTACTTATTTATGTTCTCAATGTACATGTGAATGCCAAATCTTTTTTCAATACCCTGAGTCACAATCCCTATCATTTCTTATGGCAGCAATTCCCATGGTCTGGTGGTACATGTCCCAGAAGCCCTCCCTCCTCCTCCCCTGGCTTCTCTGTTTTATGTCAAACACATTTGCAGTTTCACAAGGTAAACAAAGACAAAATTATTTAGACAAAATAAAAAGAAAAAGGCCAAGGTCATGGAGAGGCTAGGTTCAAAGTGATGCTAATGTTTTGGCAACCCCGTCACACAGTGGTGTTCCTGTGGCTGGGGAGCAGACTGGGACTCGCTGGAGGGGTTGGGGAGGTCTTTCATGTCCTGGAGGGAGCTTTTCCAGCTCACTGCTCAAAGTGAAACTTTTTGGGTTGCCCACAAAACTAGTGTTGAATAAAAGTGTAGGCTTAAACCTTTGTTTGACAGTCACAGCCATGAACCTTACTTCTGGGACTGCTGTTCCCTTGGATGTGGGAATAGGCAGGCTGTAAGGCCCATGTGAAGGCAGGCAGTGAATCCCACTGCCATGTTGACCTGAGGAAGGCTTCTGTTCTTCATGTAGAAGATCTGCTCGTCATGCCCGTTAGCACATATTCAGACACTTAGAGGATTTTATTACCTAAAACTTAGGATCACTAAGATCTTGCAGGGTTAAACAACTTCTGAGATTTTA
This sequence comes from Elanoides forficatus, assembly GCA_025311575.1. Classification (NCBI taxonomy): domain Eukaryota; kingdom Metazoa; phylum Chordata; class Aves; order Accipitriformes; family Accipitridae; genus Elanoides; species Elanoides forficatus. The sequence continues at coordinate 37,142,949 of JAOBAS010000072.1, forward strand.
GGTACTTGGCATGCTTTTCATAACTGACCCACAGATTTGTGTGCGAAAAAACATTATGCACAAATACACAGGACTGTAACATTTTGTCCAATGTACTGAGTTCTAGCTAAGAAATACTCTGTTACTAATAAAGCAGTGAGTCCTAGAAAATGAGTCAGGATAACTGTGTGGTTTTCAGTATGATGTCTTTCTTACAGAGGATGAAGATTTGGGTCAGATGATGAACCCCTTAACTTTCAAATATAGTTTCTATCAATGGGTGAGCATGGTTGGAAGGAAATGTGTATTGAATTTCAATTTTCTCATAAAGCTTAATCAAGATTTTCATTGAAGGAAAATTAGTATAATATAGGCATCAAGATCCTCTGTGCCACTGAAGCAAAATGAATATAATATAGGAATCAAGATCCTCTGTGCAGGTTTGAAAAAAGAAATTTTCTCTTCTGCATGGAACATAATGAAATAACTTGGAAAGAAAATTAGCATATCATTTTCTATTTCAGTCCTATGAAGGAACGTTATCATGAAGTTTAACATGTGCTATTTCCTTAACGAATAATTTCACCATACCTGCTTTGTATAATGTAATATATTTGCATATCAACCCACTGAGCCTCTGCATTTGTAGAAGAAAAAATTCTATTTTTCCATACTTAAAAAAAATAAAAATCCAGGTCCCAGTAAACATTTTCAGTAAATATGTACATATATTTTTATGGTGGAAAGAAACAACCTATTGGAAAGCTGATAAAGTGTAGTAAAAGAAGCAAGGGTTGGATGGGCTGATGGAGACAGACAGCTCTCTTCATCTAGTATCTTGTACTATACCAAACAGTGCTTTGAAAAAGGTAAAAATAAATTAAGAATGCCTACTGTCCAAAGTAACTAATTATTTCTCTAATGATAGATGTTTTATGAAATAAAAATTTGAATTAAAGTGAGATTATTTACTTTAATTGTAATTATGCAAATTACTATCTTGTTTCCCACCTGAGAAGCAATCACTGACAGCCATAGCTTCCAAAACAAGTATGTCCTTTGTTACTGTTCTGGATTCTTTGTACTAGTTTGTCAGTGTTTATTACTGCAAGATCTCCTGACAACTTTCAAGGCTTCTGATCAAGTGACTATGCTGTATGCATGTGACATCTGCTCATTCCCTCCAGATTGTTAACAATAATGGAAATACACATTTCTTCAGTAAATTTCTTCACTTTTAAAGTTTTAAAGTGAGCCAGCTCCAGAACCCTGAAACGCTGTTGGCTCCAGCATGCCAGCAGGTGGGTGACAATGTGCTATGTCACCTGTAAAAAGACCAAAGCTGCTGTAGAGCCACCTCAGAGCTTGTCAGCCACACAACAAAAAAATGATCATCTCCTGGCAGAAGCACTGGGCATGGTTACCCAAGACTCAGAAATAAAAAATGAAGCAGAAATGCTTTGTCAGAGAATTCCCTTGAAAATCTGAGAGCTGCGTTTGCTGTTCATGTTGCCAGCGTGGCAGGTTTGGAAGTATCAGTCATATCTAGATGGTCATCCCTATCACATGCACAAGCATGGACTCTTAGGGACACTGTAACCCTGTTGTCGATGGCAATGACCTGCCCAGCTGTCCATTGGTTTTTGACAAAGCAAAAGAGTCAGAAAGCCTATTATACAGGAGAGGAACAGTGCTCTAATGGTCTCAGGACCCCTATTGATTTAAGATATATAAACTAAGCAGTGAGTTATCTAGTGGAAAAAATAAAAAATAAATTTTTTGCTAGTATGTAGGTTGCCATACAGTCTCCATTTACCTAGAAGAATTTTATTTTCTTTTGATGAACTATGCCACTATTTGTTTCAGGGTTAAATGTATCTTCATGTATTTATTTCCAGGTAAGAGTTCTTCAAATCCTCAGGCATATACAGTCCTAGATATGGAGCCTGCATAGGGTGGTATAATATTCAATGGTTCTCTTTTAACTCCAAAAAGCCAGCAAAAAATAACTAGTCTTGTCCTTGCAATTAAAATGGAAGGGTAGAAATCTCAGTTTGTGATTGGCATAAGGAGGAACCATCTTATCAGCAGCAATTATCTAGGGTGGTTTTGTTAGTTTTAGTTGGGCATTTAAATTAATTCAAGAAAACCAAATTTTGGAATTATTTTTTAAGTAGTGTTTTTATAGACTTGAAATACTACTTTAGTGTTAAGGACAGACTATCAATGAAGGGCATCTAAATACAACCAGAATTTTGTTTTTATTGGTTGTTTGGGGTTTTTTTTAAGTTGTCCTTTTTAGCACTTAGGTATTGCTTAATATTTATTAAAGAGACTTATTTATTTATTATAAAGATATTTATTAAATTTACTGAAGAGAGTGTATATAGAAACTTCCAGGGGAGGTTTCTGTTTTCCCCTGGTAATGGGGTAATTTTCCACGACAGGTTTTGGGCACCTGCTGAAAGAACTTGACAGTCCCTGTCTTGGCAGAAACTTCCTTCCTAGAGCTCATTTGACTTTGTGTGTCTTCATATGAATCCAGGTTGATTTACTCCTTTACTGTTTTATACTTCCATTCCAGTCCTCCTCTTCCCAAGCACATCATGGTTTAACATCTATTTTTTAATAAGGATTTTTCCTTTTCTTAATTATGCAAATACTTATTAGATAGGAAGGGTCTACTTTACTTGGCTGATTATTAAGCAGCTCCTTACATCTTCTAGTCATTGCTTAAGTGTGAAATTACTTTTATGTAGAGCCTCATATTCCCAAAACAATATATGCACTAAAAATATACATGATACAAACAAGTGAAGAGGTGTAAGTGGATGCAGCGCATATCTGGGCTCTTTGTTGAGACTATCACCATTGTAATCAATCAGTTGGGAGCAAATTATTTGGGTTTTGGTTTATTATATTGAGTTTGGAGGTGCAATAAGGGTTTTTTTTATGATATTATAATAAACAGCAGTTCTGAATCTATGATAGAATACATATGTAAATGACTGCTCTAGCTTTCAAATAAGACATTTTCATTACTAGTTCATTAACCTTTACTATTTTGAAAACAAGTTTCGAAACTGAAAACTTCCTATTATAGATGATGAAGAAAGGCCTGACTATCATGTTGATTTGGGAAATCAGATTTTGCCCACTGTAATCCATTATTCATACTTGCCAAGTTATTCTGAAATAAATTTCAGTGCTCTGGAAGATTTTATATAAAGGAATATGACAGAAGTTTTTCAGCTTGTCAGATAATTTGACTGGCTATACTGTATAAATACTGAGGATTTTAATAATTGCTGTTCTGCATGTAAGGCTTCTTGCAAAAATAATTCATCTTTCTGGAATTGTCTGTCAGATATCTGAAGAGAGTCTGCTTCTATTTGAAATTGTAATTTGATGTTAATTTGAAGCCACTAGGTTTCAGGTTTTGGTGTTGGTTAGTGTTATTAAGTGTACAAAGAATTATGGACAATCAATCCACTGAACAGTTCAATTTCTGTTATATATTTGTGGTATATATATGTACGTGTGTATATACGTGCATGTTTTAAAAAAGAAAGAGAAAAAAACTTCTATCTCTTGTGCAGGCAAAAAGACAGAGAATAGGAGCAGCTGGATGATATTTCACCACAATTTGCAGTTCCTTGGTTATCAAAAGGAAAAACAATTGTGTATTTTGATCTAGCTATGTGCAGATGACAGTTGGCTCCTTAGGGACTGACATAAGTTAGAGCAATCCCCAGGCCACTCTAATCTCTACAGAACTTGGGTCAGAGCATCAGGGAATGCCATTTATTTCCTCATGCACCATGGGGTTTCCTCTTAGTGGAGAAGGCCTTAAAGTGTGATAAGGCAAAGAACAGACAAACTCAAGGTAATATTTCCTAGTCCTTTAAATAAATTCATTAGTACTTCTGTGATGTTTTACAGTATTAATATTTGTTCATAAACTTTTTTGCAACCTTGCATTGTGTTTCTGTAGTTGCCTGTGTTACCCTTGAACCAAAAGCTTTCCTAAGAAAGAGTAGACAGTGAGTATACAGAAAAAGATGTGGCTACTTCTCCCTAAGCTCCGACTCCAGTGACAAAGCAGATCTTAAGAGAGCTGGAAAAATAAGTAATATAAAATGTAAAATACAGTGATAACATATGCACCAAGTATGGGCTGGCTTTGTCACTGGCGGTCGTGTCCTTCTCACTGCCACAGCAACCTCAGGCTACAATTTCAGTTCAGAATAGAGTTGCCAGCACAGACCCAGTTAGCTGCATCAAAGTCTTTCTAATCCATGTTTTCCAGACAGAGGAATAACTCAGCTCTGATAAAACAAAAAAGCCTAAACACAGATTTCTTTAGTCAGGCAGTGTGTCACATGAGAGGTGCCCATGTAATAAAACATGCTTCCAGTGTGTACCAACCGAAGCCCAAAAAAGAAAAGTCCACTTTACTAGTTTTCTATTTGTTTTTATATTTTACCATGCATGTCTTAATTGGTCAAATATTCACTAAGCATGCACCTAAAGTCCACTGTTCACAGTAACATATAATCTGTTTATACATGCATTTTTTTAACCTACATATTGCTATTGTATAATAATGTAAATGCATGTAAATCTTTCCAGTTTATTCCTGAGAGCAGATGTCCTCCTCGTTAGTCTATTAAGCAGTTACTGATCAGTCTTACTTTCAGGCACTGTCCCCATTTGATTGCACAACTGCAGTATTGAAGATACCCTATTTTCCAGGCAGTGTAGCTTTACTTTCTAATCAGCATGACACATAATTAGAATCCCATCTTGTCTTTGTATTTTCAACCAATTTTTGATTCAAGACTCTTACCAAAATGTCTTTAGATTCATTCCAAGTTGATAGCACATCAAAATATAATTCTTAATTTTGTTACAAATTAATGACTTAATTGTAACAATTTTTACCATAATTTGAATACACAGAAAAATTCTCTTTGAATTGCTATTTGTTTTGATTTGAGACTAAATTGTTCAATTCTCCCAACCCACTTTCAGATGAAAAATGTATCTGTCTTTACAAGCACTCCAGAAAACTACAAGTGTATTTTTAGGACTATTATCTTATTTTGCAAAACCTACTTGCCTGAAGTAACTGAAGAACAAAACAGTAAAGAAGGTGAGGCCAGATACTTCTGTAACTGTTATGAATGGGAACACTTTAGAGGTTATTTGAAGAAATCAAAGGCAAACAAAACACATGAGAGAAAAAAAAATTAAAAATAATGGCGGGACAGCTCAGTTGAAAAGGATCAAAATAATCTCAGACTGTACTTTTCTCACTGAGCCAACTAAAGTAAAGGTAAATAAATATATTTTTGTGGGTTGCGGGGGTTTTTGGAGACTAACTTT
>JAOBAS010000072.1:37152096-37165489 GCA_025311575.1 Elanoides forficatus
GAAGAGAGGGTTTGGGAAGGGCAGGGAGGGAATGTGTATCAGTGGGAGAATGACTGCATGGCATAGGGGACAGGTGTGCAGAGGTTTTGTGAAAGCAGTAAGCTGAGGCATTGCCTAAGGCAACCCCAAGGGGTCCCCTTTCCTCTTCATTTTGCCTGATTTCTTATTTAATCCCTTGTCTTTAAGGTGTTTTTTAAAAGCCAGTTGTCTAGAACTCTCTATTTCAGGTCTGGAATACCTGGAAATAGGTTTTAACCCTTTTAACTTGAAAACTGGTGTCCAAGATTTAAAAAAAAAAAAAACCAAACCCCAAAATTACAGCACATGAATCAAATACACCCTGTGTAGCTAATGCTAAAACAGCATTCTAAAAAGGTAAAACCCAAATTATTATAACAGCAAAAAAAACTGTTTAGCTTTGCTGTTTAGGACAAGCATTTGACCATTTATATAAAGCAAAGTCACTCTCTTTGAGATGTCTTAAACCTACCTCCTTTCTCTACATGGTCATCAATACACAGTAAATAAATTAATCAGTGCAAATGAAATGGCATACTGAACCATCAAAATTAAGAAAAATACTTATAGCTCTCTGACTGAAAATTTAGTAATAATAAATGTGGTTTTGTGATATACAATATAGTATATACTACTTGTCTAATTAAACTATCAAATATGTAATTTTTATAGAGTAAACAAGAAGGAAGTCTGATGATGACACAAAGACAGTGTTTGTTTTCAGAATAGTAATTTAAGAGTTTGTAAAATTAAAAACGAAAAAAAAATATTTTTTCAAAGAGTAGAAAGCTGACATCCTCTTCTGTTACGGATGCACGCACAGTCAAATGCAACAGGTGTTAAAGCTCAGATTATTCTTCAGTAAAAAGTTAGAACTACAGTAACAGTAGTGAACTACAGGCTCCATGGTGTAAAGGGAATTAATACTACACAGGCGACTTAAGAATCCTTGAGATTTAAAAGTGATGACTCAAAATGAGCATATAACTCACCTAAAAGCTGAGGGCTCTCTCCCTTGAGGAGTTACCTCTGACGGTGCCCCAACCCAAGGGGGAGTCCTTGGCTGCAGACCTGCTGCTCCGAGGAGGACTGATTCCAACATGTCCTCTAGCGAGACCTCATTTATACCCCTGTTGAATCTGACCTGTGGTCATTTAATCCCTGTTGGCCAGGAGGGTAACCTCAGTGTATCTGGCACGTCTTGATTGGCCAGTTCAAATTTCAACTTGCGGCCTCTAGGGTTTAGGTTTTTGGGGTTTTTTTTTTCCCCCTCCCCTTCTCCCTGCCTGGAGAAGTTTTGTTTCCTGCTGGAGGGATGGGGGGAGGAAGTGTACTGCCACAGCTTCTAACACAGCATTATCCTTTTTCTCCCAGTGTTTGTCAGATTATTGGGGTTTTTTTTCCCTAAAACCAGAGACTATTCTAAAGCTATCAAAGCTGTAAAAGCCTCAGTTCTTAATACATATTTAAAAACATGAACTATTTTGAAAACTGTTATTCACCCAGTAGCACCTCTTGACCCCAATCAGAAATATCTTCATAGCTACATTCACAGATTACTTGAAATAATTAGTGGTTTTGAATATTGTAATGACTGTAAACAACTTGCAAAAAGGCTGAGGTGAAATTAATTAATAAGCTACATGCAATTTGTTTAGTTATTTCCATGCATTTTTGGTATCCATATCTATTATAAAGATCAGTGCTTTATACAAGCTAAATAGTCTTAATATTCTTAGACACATTGACCACTTTCAAGTATTTAATTTTTCATCCCTTTGTATGGGTTCTACTTCAAATTTACTTCCTTTGTTAATCTTTATTTGCACATTACTGTGATCCACACTATTTTGTGTAGGCCTTAAGTTTCATATAAGTCAGCACCAGCCAAGATACAACTTTCTGCTTGGTTTTGTAAGGAAACAGGGCTTGTGTGGTCACCCTATTTATGTTTCTGTCTTCAATACTTACACTCATGTTTTTGATCTTTTTTGACTGATTAGAAATAAATCTGAGATAAAAGAAGAAATCTAGGCAGCTAGTTGGATGTAACATTTGCATATCTGCGGTCTTTGTTTTGGAATCTGCCTTCATGGTACAAAGATAAAAGGAAAACATAGTTCTTTCTTATGTGTCTGTATCACCAACCATTTATAAGCCACATATAGCTGTTCTTAGAAGACAGTCCTATAAAAATATACTTGTTATTTAATGTAATGTCAAATTGACTGGTGTAGCACTAAATCACGTAGTTTTATTTTAATTGTTGTTAATTTAAGTATGCATACAATTTATCTTAACTCCACAGACTATGTGTATATTAGTCTGAGAATAAGGACAATTTAAAGTAATTATGTTATTTATGTTTTCCATCCCCATTCTGCCAATCTATTTTAATTACAGCTTTCACTATTCTACCAGTAATTGACCTGTGAAATCTGAGGCAATGTTCTTTCAGAAATAGCCAAACAGGGCATTTATCTTATAAACAATTATAACACTGGTTAAAAAAAAAAAATCACTTTGTTTTTGTCACTGAATAACCATCTTCTTTAAGTAATGATTCTTTTTTTTAATGGGTAATTTAACAATACTACCTGTCTTGTCAGAGACATGCATGATCTTTTCTTTATCTCTAGGGATACCTTCAAAGATATAATGGAAGTTAGACACACAACTTGCTTTTAAAAACAAAGTCCCATTTCTGCTTTTCACTTTACTCCCCAGTATAAGTTGAAAATGGATGCTGAATTCTGACACCCACACCCACCTCCCTCCATCCACCAAAGCAAATGCCCAAGCAGACACAATATTTTCATTCCATGAGACACAGATTACTAAGTCACTTGCCTAATCAAGGCTTTTAAGAAGCCAAACCCAGTTACACAATGTGTAAATTTTTCCTTTCTCTGGTAACTGCAAATCTAAGATGACATGTAAACTCTTTAATTATGAAGTTATATTTTGGCAGCCAGAGACTGTGTTTATTTCAGGGTGGGGTGCGGGAGTGTTAAGTGCTAATGAAACTATACTTTTTATTGATTAAGAAAAAAAAACCCCTAAATATTAGGAGCTTGTTTTTTTGTGAACAAATAATGACTTAAGGAAATCTGTTTCAAGCTGAGAATTAAATATCCAGAACTTGAATTTATAAAAAGAATATTTAGATTTATGTCTAAATATCTCCTAGCCAATCAAATTTAAATGTGAGAAAACAAACTAATTATTAAAGACAGTATATTTTTAGATATGAAAAAGTGGGCATACAGTATGCATTGATTCTATAATTGTCAAACATTATCTTCATCTAGACTGATTATATGACTAAGAAGGAATTATGGAAGAAAGGAAACTGAAAAATTAAACTTTCTTAATTTTTTTTTTTTTTTTTTAATGATAACCAGTTATATGGTTTTGGAAGTGATGGTTAGAGATATTGTGCATATTGGTACATAAGTGAATTTGAAAAGGTATAATATATCTATGACAGAGTTAAGTAGCTGACAACTATTTTGAAGCTCTGGACATTTTTGGACAGTTTTTGTGATGGTTCCTTGGCATTGCAAACTTTGCTGTGGGAGGCATAATTGGAATGTAGAAGGTGTGAAGAGAAGAATATAATATGACAAGACTGAAAGACCCATATATTTCCAGATGAATCTGAAGTTTGTGAGGTAGCTTGGAGCAACCCAAAGAGACCATGCAGCCCTAAAGGCTGTTTCTTACCCCCTGTCATGTAAATATTTCATTAGAGGGACAGGGACAAGAGCACAACTCCTCCCTGTATCCTCCACCTCTGTATCTTCTGCTCCGCACTGTACTGACTTAATCATGCACACAAATCCTTACCTGGACTTAACTCCTCTGTCAGCAGAGAATACAAGGATAGCAATGTCCAAAATCCTACTGAATTGTAAGATTATAATGTTCAGGTTATAATGTGCAGTCCTAAAACACATGTATGGCCTTGCAGTTGCTTTGCCTCAGACTTCGGTTTATTCATCTCAGTCCATCTTCAGTTTATTCTTTCATCTCTTAGCCTGGGAGGATTAACCTTCCAGAGGTTATCCTTTCTAGATTTTGTAGGATAATCAAAGGAAAGAAAAGGCTCTTATTTTCTGTTCAGACCACTGTCTGGCACAGACCTTTATCTTGAGACTGACTTTTACCTAGAATTTGTCACCAAATCTTGCAACATTCCTTTCAAATTTCTGTCCTTCCCTCCTAACGTTATTGCTCTGGAGTTTGTTTTAGTAACCTCACTCATTCTTTTTTCTTCTTAGGACCAAGTCCTATAAATTATTTTTTCTTGAGAGTTTGTATACCACTGAAGATCTCACCTGCAATGCTCCTTTCTTCTTTTCGTTGTATTCCTCTTCTCCATTGAAAAAAAAAAAATCCTGACAGTCTTTCACAAACTGTGTCAGTATTTCATTGTCTTCAGCTGAGAATAGACACAAATATATACATACACATATGCAAGGAAGTTGTTGCTTACTATGGTTTGAAGCCAAGATTCTGTATTTTGCATGTCATGCTTATTAACATAGCTCCTGGTTATCAACAAAGTGAGTTCCATAGGACACAACAGATAATATATAAATGCCATTTCAAAACTTTTTCTAAAACCAAGATATATTTTAAAAAAAAGAACATTGGTTTTTACATTGATGCCAGGGGGAGGGTGGAGCAGGGAAAGTTGCTTAGCTTAATGTTCTGTGACTCAAAATATTTTATTTTCTGTTTCCTCGCAAATCTTGATGTTGAAATAAAGTTCTTGTGTTGTTTATTAAAGGATGAAAAGCTGCAACAGCATTACAAAGTAGTTCAAGAGAAAAATATTCTTTTGGAAGGATTATGTGCAAAAATAGACTTCAGAAGTAGAGATAGCTGTAGTCAACCTAGTGACAGAATTTATCAACTTAATGTTTGAAGATCCCTTCTTTGCTGGAGAACGGAATAATTTTTATTAAAAGCTGTGACAGTAGGGTGTATACTGTTAATAAAAGTATCATACAGCAGTCTCATCTAGTAACTGTATCACAATCCTAGTTACATGCTGGTTTTCACTTGAACAATTACAGACTAATTGAGCTGATCAAATCATCTTTGTCATTAAACTTCATACTATTTTCCTCAAGCTCCATAGCATGCTCCATTGATCTGCTGGCAGTATGTGAAGACCCAGAAAGAAATGTGATGAATCGTCTGTCCTCAAATACATTCAGCTTAAGCCAGAGAGTTTAAAGAGGGGTTATGTAGGAGAGCTGCCATGGTGATTCTTTACCTCATTAAAAGTAGAAGACTTTTTCTCACTCTGCTGTTTCAGATGACTGTTTGTTATAGAAGGGATGATGAGATCAAATACTAAGAGTTAACCCCATCATGCAAGCAAAAAACTTACATGCATAGAGGAAAACAGAGAGCTGCAAAGAGTTGAGAATCAAGAGGTGAGTCAAAGGCAGCCAAGTAACAGGAGAAAATCTAAAACTTGTTAGGGATGGGGAACTATCATGCATGAAGGTAATAAATAGCATTAGCACAATAATGATAATGTGCAGGGGGGAAGGGAACATGAGTAATAGGACCTGAAAATTGTTTGTGCAATAAAGGGCACACCAAAGATCTAGACTTGGCTTAAGATTAAACGGTAAATGTATAATTTTACATATGTGAGCTTGGAACTTACTCTCCAAGAAAAGGGGAGTTAGTACTTAAGTGAAAGGACTGGCAGCAACATTTTAGTACAGTTTATATGAGTGGTCTTTCTCCTATCTAAGCAGTGTCAGATTTAGGATTCTGAAGGTGCTAGAAGTCAGCTGTTACTGCAAGCCACCCAGTTGTGTGTCTTGGCTGCAAAACAAAAGCCCCCAAAGCCAAACAAAAACACACTAAGATCTTTCCTCCAAGAAACAAACTACCTTCTCCCCTCATAATCAAAAAAGCACCATTATTCTGCAATTCATATCTTTTCGAACTGCTTAATGTGATTGGGTGAAATTATTGCTAACCACACATTAAGTGTTCAGGGGAAAGGACTCCAGGTTCAGTACAACAAAAATTATTTTGATTGTGGAGAATGAATGTATCATGATTTTTCTTGGGAGAAGTTAAGTTGATTTTTTTTTTTTTTTTTTTAAATCATATAGAATTTATTACAGAGCAGAGAACTGGTTGTGAACATAAGGGCAAAAGCAGAATTTAGTGTTAGGGGCTAGGAAGTGGTTATGAGAGTGTAAGGTACCTATCTTCAAGTGATTATTGATGAGAATTGATAATGGTTTGAGTGGATGCAATGAATTGATTTTTTTTTTTTTCCTCAGGAATAAACCTGATTAGCATTGGTTTAGAAGTGGACAGCTGGCTTTGGAATTAATTAATTTTCAGTGACTGAGAAAGCAGAAAAGGTAGCTCTTACATTGGAAGCTGAAAGAAGTGTCATCCTGAAATAAAGCACAGAATAGTGCAGTGGACTGTGTTGTGTTTAAAAAGGACAATAGGAAGTCATGGTACTCTGCCATTGAAGATTAACCTACATTTGGGTGTATTTGAGATGATATCCAGCATGCTAGCTGACTCAGAGGCAATGTGATTACAATGACTCTTAAAGAAAGCCCTGACTGAGAGGTAGTTTGAGGAAGATTCTCAGCACTGAAAGGAGATTCACACTGTGGAAAAGGTCCCTGCTACAAAATGTGCTTTTGAATTTGGAATCAAGGATTTTCAGAAGCAAGACCAAAAACATGAACTAAGTTCTTTCTAGCACACATGATTATTTAATGTTCCACATCTGAATTTCTGCCCATCTCCTCCTATCTTGAGTGCCCAATGAGATATTTTTGACAAATACTACTTTAATCCAATGTGTGCTTGTAAACCGCTGCTCATAGCACAGAAGCTGTTTCAAAAACTTCAGGCTGTGGTACTTGTTCAAGACTTTTCATAAGCTCAGTGTATTTTAGACCCTGTCCATTGACATTACATGAACACCAAAGGGGCGGAAGGGTCTACTACAATAACAGCCCTGCCGCAAGCCCCCAACAAAATACTTTCAGTGGATTTTCTATCAAAGGTTATTTCTTAACTAGAGAAGCCTAGACAGCCTCTACAGCACCGTAAATTCTACAGTAACATATCCACACACTAACAAAGACATATATGACATGTTACTACTGAACTTAACCTATTTTTGCATATGGGTGTTTTTACCCACAAAAGCTGAGATCACTGCAAGCAATAGGAATGAAGTCCTCCTTTTATCCAAAGCTCACCAGTGCTAGATGAACTTCTCTCTAGGAATCTCACCTTTCGGCCCAGAGACTATCTTGTGGTCATCATTATAGCTTAACTATAGGACTTTTCTAAGAAACTAGAGAAAATCATGACAAAGTATGCATATGCCTTTAAAAAAAGTACCCATCTCAGGGGATTTCTGACGCTACAGCTTTTGATTTTTTTGGTACATACTTGCATTTGAACTGCAGTCATGTTGAAGTATAGCAACTGTGAGTAAATATTGAAGCACTTGTGCAGTTGTTTACATGTAAAAGGAACTCAGTGCTAAATGAAATCTCCACTTATGATCTAAAATGAAAATAGAAGTAAATTTTTTTGTAATCACAAGTACACAAATTGATGAGATTCTAGATAGCTAATTATTGTTTACAGCTCTTTTGGGAAGAATATCATTTTGGGGAGTTGGCTGAGTAGAAAGACATGCTAATTAGTTTCTATTTTCACTTTCACCTCGGATTTAACTGGATTCTGTAGAGTAACACTTACTTTGAGGAAATACCACTGGTATGGACCCTGCATAAAATCAAAGGAAATGCTACCAGGACCTACTCCTGTGAAAGCAGGTCTAAATCTTGACTTTATTAAAGCCAGTATTGTAGGCAAATAGGGGTAGATTTGTATGATGCTTACCTGAAAATGAGTAGTCAGAGTTCAGAAAATGATGCATATATATAATTCCTAGAATCATACAGTAATTTAGGTAGGAAGAGACCTCAGGTCATGCCATCAACCTACCCATGCAAAGCAGGACCAATTTGTATCATGTTACTTGGGGATTCGTCTGGCTGATGTTTCAGTATCTCCAAGGAGTGGGAATTGCAGCCTTTCTAGGCAATCCCCTTTGGTGGTTTGAGTATCATCACTGTGAAATATTTCTAATATCAAACTGGAATTTCCAATGCTCCAGTTTCTCTTTCTGCCTCTGTGTACCTCAGAATGGGTCTGGCCCTTAGTTTTCTGAACCTTCCCACAGCATAAGCTCTCTCCCTGTCCCTCTTTCCTTCTGAGTGAGGAAGGCCTTCTTCAACATCTCCCTCTTCTGGTACAGTGTGAAGCCTCCTTCTGTTCCTGGCACTAAAATAAATGAAAAAATGTGAATTAGTATCATCCAAAGCTGAGAACAAAAATAAAAAGATGACTAGATGACTTCAAAAGCTCCTAAGCATAGCATTTGTATGCTCTTGCAAGGCATTGTAAATCATCTTCTAGTTTTAAGAAAATACAAAACTTTTTTCAGGTTTAGATGAATTCTTCTGATACATGTTATAATTGTCACTTTTTGAGAATCAACCTTCCCCCCCACCCTGAAAACAGAAGAGTATTTACTCTAGCACTAGTATTTAGCATCTACAGACCTGTAAATTTCTCCACTATCCTCATTTGGCATGATTTAAATGAACAGTTCAGAAGAAAATAAAGTGCAAAAAAAGACTTATATTTGCATTAGGCTTTTAGATTTTTATTTTTATTTAAATAAACTAGCACATCAAATTGATTCAGTGCTGACAGACTTCAAGAGAAAGACTTTAAGGATTAAGTCCTTAAAGGTTTTGAAAGAAAGAAAAGTAATACAGCCATAAGCATCAATCATCATAAAAATCATCTGCTACTTAAAAGGAAAAAAAAAACATTGAGACTTAAATAAGAAAGTTAGGATATAAGGAATCACATTTGCAACAATCCAACTTTCCAGTGTATGAATCTATGTGGAGCAAGCTCTTGGCAGCATTGCAAATAACATTAAATCTGCTTTAACATGTTTTTGAGGATAATACCTTGCCTGAGAATGTTTAAAATGTGCTATGATTTCAGGGGTGCCCAACTTTTGGGACAGGTCAACCTCATATTTGACTTGAAGAATCTTAGATGGTGCTATCCTTTCTGGAGTGTCATTTGAACTAAGGCAGATGACACTTGCTATTTTTGCTTTTTGCATCTGCATATTGAACATATTTAAGGGAGGAAAAAGAAAAAAGTAACTGCAGTCTGAAAATCATTTTGGTACTGTAGTCACAAGTAAAATTGATTGATTTAATTCACTACAACATAAATCAGTTACGACTTTTCAAGTTAAACCTACTAAACTGATTTTTCTCAATGCTGTAAAAGCAGAATATGGAGTTTTAAAATCTTTTGTTAACAGATACTATATTGGTGTTTCTTTCCAAGGAAAAGACTAATTGCAACCAATTATAATAGAAGCAAAAGGTTTGAAAATGGTTCCAACAACTTCTACTTCAAGAAAATGTACTTATACATGGTCAGCAAACCTCAGTGAGTGAGCAGAAATTTTTATGCATGTGTTATAATCTTCATTTACTCATGAAAAACAATGATGGATGCTTTGTAAGTACAGAATTGCAGAATGTGGAATTCTGCCACCTATCCTAAATTTGGGATTGTCAATTAGTAATTCAGTGCATTTCTTCTATGCCACTGGGCTGGTGAATTAAAAGTTAGTGAAATAAATGACTGCTGACTGAGTGCAGATTTTTTTAATTACAAAACCTCAGACATACATATTATATTCCTAAATTGCAATCTAGAAGGAGAAAATAAAGTTCTGGAAGCCAAGAGACTAACGGGAAATGAATTAAGATCAAGGGAAATGCTATTACAGGGCAGTGCAGGGAAAATAAATGAAATTTATTGAAAGTTAAAAATGAATTTTATAAATCTCATTTGGAAATAGCCACATGAGGCAATACTGCACTAATTTACATATTTTTGTATTTAAAATCACTTGTATTTTTATCCAGTTTTTCTTTCTGTCTTATCTTTAGGCATTGTATGTTGATAGTAATTTTAATAATCTCTCCAGAAAATGTTTTCATGCGTTTGACAGGTAGGTTTTATTTGAGTACATATGGTCTTAACCTCTTAAACTTTACAGGGAACAATGCACCACATTACATACAAAAAACCTTTTCAGAAGTGAGTGAAAAACATTGCATTTTTGGTTTAAGAAACTAAAACTGAAGTTAATTTTCCTGTCCTTATTCAGAAATGTAAAGCAAAAACCTTAGTATGTATGCACTTATGCCTGTGCAGGTACTTTATCAGAAGTACCCATCTCTACATGATAATCTATCATCTGTATGATTGTGTGTAGGTTTCTAAATGCTAAATAACTGCAGCTGATAAAAGTGCCTTAAATACTCAGAGATATGCTTTCACTGAATTTTTTTGACCATAAAAATACTAATTTATTTGTGTATGCATATGTATTTATTTTTAAAATATATTATTTATTATATACATTTTGGCTAGCATTTCAATGCAGAATATGGCTACAGATCAAAATCTTTAGAAGTAGATTTTCCCAATTTCCTGGAGCACTGAAACATCAACTAACATAATAGGACTTTCTCAGTTCTTAAAATCTAATAGTGTCTTCTTCCTCATTATATTTTTAATTTCCTACATTGAAAAAGTAATTTGACAATCAAACGTTCAAAATATTTCATGTTTCAAAACTTCTTTCCACCATACTCTTCTTTTTTTATTACAAAATTGCAACTACCTTTTTTTGCTGGAACTTTTGAAAACATTTTCATCTGCCATTAATAAGAAGCTAGGCAATCGGAAAAGATTCAGGCATATACAACCATACTAAAGAAAATGATAAGACATTTAAAAAAAAAAAAAAAAAGGTCATAAATTTAGCAGCTTAATGTTTCTGGGCTTTCTTTGTTTTAGCTTTATTTCAAAGGAAGATAGCAAAGAATTTTTGGCAGTGTCTCGCTGCAAAGTGAAAATATTCCTGAAATTAGGAAAACATCAGAGGTGAGTTCTGAGATATGCAACTCTTTAATAATGTACCACTAATGATGTTGTTTGTGATTGCTAGCATTTCATTGTCTTTCTAGAACTGACTGCAAAACATCAGTAAGTCCAATGCCAGGATATTTCAAATTTTCAAATGTTAGGTTGCTACATTAGAAAGAAACAGTCAAAGTTTTTATTAATAAAGGGAAACGAACTACTATAAAGATTCTTTTCCATTGTTCAATTTCAGTATATCATTAAAACAAAGACAACTGAACAAGAACACTTTTGTAATTGCATTATTTTATTTTGTTGTTAATTACTAAATCTGTCCCACTGAGGAGCATTTAATTATTGTGATTTCACTGTGCCAAGAACAAAATAATTAGCTTAAACCTGAAGTAACATGAAATACAACATACATTTATAGTAGCCAAAGACATGGAAACATCTAAACTGCTGCAATATGCACACAATACCTCTGGGCATTGCATCCACTCCTCGGAAAAATAGTTGCAAGTCTATTGTGTCATTTTCAGTTGTAGTCTAGAGCCTCTAATGTCTGAATTTACAGGAGAACATACAGAACCAGCTGATTTGCTTAACATTAACTCAGCTAAATCAGTGCTCTATTCTTTTTTTGTTCTTTACTGTGTATCATCTACTTGGTAGGCATTTAAGTGTACCACAGAATCTTTGCATTAGCTTTAGCTTCATCTTTGCTTATAAAACTCCTTTGTCCCTCCAATTTTGTTTTTCCTTCATGCTAGACAAAATGGAACAAAGACAAGACAAAGTGCCTTAAACACATGGGCTTTAACTTTAGTTGTCAAAAACATCTCTCTTTTTTTAATATTCTACAACAATAACTATAAAAGTCTTCAGTCAGTATCCATTTTTTCTCTAATGTCAATTGTCAATCCATTGTTGATACCCCACTATTGTGCCCTCAAATGAAGTAAAAGACAGGAGAAAGAAGATCTGCCTTTTTATTCTGTCAGGCATTAAGATTTCTGGACTTTTCCCTAGCTTTTATTGCTTCTGAAGTCTGTTTCCAAGTCTGCTTACCAGAAAACTCTATCCCCTTTAACAGAAAAAAAATCCCTGGCTTCTGCACCTTCTCTCTTTTCCTTAATAGTTGAGTACTCTCCCTGTTCTTAGCCAAATATATTTATAAAGTCCACAGATGACTGAAGTTCACCATACAATATTTCCAGTGAGTGATTATTGATCTTTCTGTTCCTGATGATTCACTTGTCTCTTAGTCTTATCAACTCTTGAAGTCGTACCAGCTCTGTGCCATACCCTGTAGCATTTAGGACACTTCCATAATCTTTCACTTCAACTGCTATTGCAAAGCTCTCTTTATATCTGCAGTAAACAAAGTGTAAAGCTTTTCTTTTAAACATAAATATTGGTGGGAGGGGAACTTTGTTTGTTTGATATTGGTGCTCAAAACAAGATCAGTGAATTTGAGCACAAATGGAGTAAAAATAAGACACAAAATTAATATGTATGATAGTGTGAGTTTAGCTTCTAAGGTGCCATGCTAGACTAAGCTTAATCTGAATAACGATTGCTCCTCTAACCATGTAGTTTTAAAATCACTTTCCTTTGCTTTCTAATTTCTGTCTAATTCCCGAAGGTTTGGAGTAGTTGAACCTCAGAGTTTTAACATTTAATTATTATTAAAAGTCTGGTAAATGAGCAGGAAGAGGACAGAGAGAAAAAGATAAAGAATGGGGAACAGCTGACAAAAGAGCTCTAGCAACAATAGTAGGAATAAATCTCTATTAGAGTCAAGTCATACTTTTCCAGTACTGACTCTGGATTAAAAGAAAGGAAATTAATGAGGATTTAACAAGAGGAATAAATTTCAGCAAGAATCCCCCTTTTAGAGAGAAAATGGAATCCATTAAAGTTGAAAGAGGACTTGTACAGGGTAATAAGAGGAGATATGAGGCATATGACTACCTCATTGGAGTAAACAGGGAATTTCATTATCAGCAGAAAGTTAAGCTGGAAGAAGTAAAAATAAGCATTGTATTTAGAAACCACTGAGTTTGATTCAAAGTAGAATATCAAAGGATAGTGTAATTTTTACACTGATCCTCATTCTGGTTACATTACATCTTGGCAAATATATTTATATTATTCATGACCTGTAGACAAGAACATAATATAAATGTTGATGTTTATTTGGTTTTTATAAAAATTATCATAATAATAATACTTGTATTCCATTTTTGACAGGCACTTATCCCATTCAGATGCTTCATTTTTATATTATATTGTACTGTATTATATTATA
>JAOBAS010000072.1:37180766-37194833 GCA_025311575.1 Elanoides forficatus
GCAGCTAGTCTGTAACACTTTGTCTTTGCTGCTCCACCTGCCTCAGACAGTTCCCATGCTCCAGCATGGGGTACCCACAGGAGACAGTCCTCCACAAAATTCTCCAAGGTGGGTCCTTCCCACAGGCTACAGTTCTTCACAAACAGCTCCAGAGTGGGTCCTTCTATGGGGTGTCATCCTTCAGGCACAGACTTCTCCAGCATGGGCTCCTGTCTCCACAGGTCCACAGGTCCTGCCAGAAGCCTGCTCCAGCACGGGCTTCCCATGGGGTCACAGCTCTGGTGTGGGGTCCTCCCCGGGCTGCAGATGGATATCTGCTCCTCTGTGGACCTCCATGGACTGCAGGGAGACAGCCTGCCTCACCATGATCTTCCCCACGAGCTGCAGGGGAATCTCTGCTCCAGCACCTGGAGCACCTCCTCCCCCTCCTTCTTTACTGATCTTGGGGTCTGCAGGGTTGTTTCTCTTACATGTTTTCACTCCTCTCTCCAGCTGCAATTGCCTAGGGGTTTTCTTCCCCCTTCTTAAATCTGTTATCCCAGAGGCACTACCACTGTCGCTGATGGGCTCCACCTTGGCCAGCGGCGGGTCCAACTTGGAGCTGGCTGGCATTGACTGTGTTGGACATGGGGGAAGCTTCCAGCAGCTTCTCACAGAAGCCACCCCTGTAGCCCTGCCATTACCCAAACCTTGCCATGCAAACACAATACATCTACACATCTTTTGTATATTCTATTCCTTGACATGCAGCTTTGAACATACAGTCCCATGATACCACGATTCATTACTGTTCTATATGTTTCCTTCTCTGCTGACTGGCTAAAACTGAACTCAGGTATGTATTTAAATGGTCTCATAAGGACTGGCTCACACTTACGGCCCTTCCTGGTTTTGTCACTGGGCATAAGGTAATTTTCACTTTATAACTTCCTTTGTGCCAGACCATACAAAGTCTTCCTACCACTTCTGGTATTGTCCTCAGGAGCTGACATTCCTACTCTATTATTTCAACTGATTGTTGTGTTAAAAGGCTAGATATGTGTTCCCAGGAAATGAGTGTATTTTGCCATGTTGAATTTAAGAAAAATGCAATAGATTGTTCTAGCACAGGTGAGATGGTTTGGACATGAGGTTTTAAATATTTAGTCAAAAAACTAGTTCCAGATTACTATTTTTTGACACTAATTATCCTTTATTACTATTGTTATTATTATTACTGTTATTACTGTTGTTATTTTAAAGATTACATTCCATTATATATTTGTACTTAAGAACTAGTTCTTCACTTACTAAAATCAATTTCTCTTGTGAAACTATAAAGATTACAAGAAATAAGATAAATCAGCAAACCTTTGCATCAGAACTGTCCGGTGCACTATTTGACCACTCCGGAACAAGTCATCCAAGTGTACACATATGGTCTTTACAGAGGCTTTTCAGAAGGCCTTGATCCCACTCCCAATGAAATCAGTGTTAAAATTCCTTTGCAACTAAATACAAAAATTACTTGAAACAATGTTTGAAAAATGAATGCATAGTGAATGGTATTGTCCTAATCAGTGGTCTTATCTGGACTTGGGAGTAGCTTGGAAGAGAGATTTCAGGAGGTATCTGTGCTGTTAAACATTCCCTTTTTAAACTTTTGCAACTCATACATAACAGCCACTGTTATCTGATATTTTTAGAGGCTATCATTAAATGGCCATTATGCTCTTTATGCTATAAATTTAAAGTAAAAGCAATCAGAAATTGTATGTTTTTTAAATTGAAATGGTATTATCCAAGCAAATGAGAATCAAATTATGATTCACTAATTTGCCTAAAGGATATAAATCTTGGAGCAGAAGTTTTCTGCATATTCTAAAGCTGTAACCATGAAATTTTTAATAGAAAATTAAATGCTTTCTTTTATAATATTAGCCTAGAGTTGTGCTTTACAGCTACCACTTTTGGTATGTCCAAATAAATAAGTAAACCAATATTTTAGCAAAATAATTCATAAGAATTATTATGATTTTTAGCACTTCAAACAATAAGCAGTAATGTTCTAAAATAGCCTTTTAATTTTCACAAATATCTTCCCTGAAGCTCTATTTTTCATAATGTATGCAGCAAATTATGAAGTACTTTCCTGAAAAATCAAAACTCCATTAGAATTTTGAAGTAAATTCTTAATAACTCCTTAATAATATCTGATAATCACAGTCATAAGATAGTCACTCAGGTTTTTTGTAGGGCTCAAAGTAGTTTTGTACTTTTTAATTTTGAAGCTTCACTCTCCAAATTCTGCATTGTACTCCTTGAAATGTTTTGTTTGTTTGTTTGATTTTCTGTATGGCAAACTTCCTTCCTTTTCCTATCAATTAGAGTGAATAAACCTTCACTGTGCTCTTTTAATTCTGTTTCTTTGTTGTTTCTGAGAAAATTGGTTGCATTATCAACTAGAATTGTGTCTTCTTACTAGATACTGTAATAACTTGCAGTTGTGGCAAAGTTATGGTATGGTCCAACTACCAGATAGTTAATACTTGTTATGGACAACTTTGTGTGAGTTAGTTTTCTAGACTCCGCAGATAAAAGAAAATGATAGTACCTCAAAACTGGGTCTTTCCTATCCCCAAAGTGCCTATTTCTCTCCACTGCTTATAAAGTCAAGATGACTGGCATAGGCACAGCCATCTGTACAAAAAATATCTATAAACTTACCTGTAAAGTCTACACCTAGTCTAACCAGTTCTGGCCAGGACTACCATTAAAATCCTTTCACATATCTATCTTTGAAAAATACTCACTTGCAGATGAACTTTCTATGACCATCCTAAATGCCAAGTTGGGTTTTTTCAAACAAAAAAACATTTAAAAATCATTGGCTCATTATCTTTTCCTTCTGCAGCCTATTCTTGAAGAGTGTGATCCTAGAATCAGTGAAACTATGGGCACAACTCTGAAATAATGATTTAAATGGTTTTAAAATTTGATTTAAAAATAGAAGAAAAATGAGTACTGTTTCATATATCTATTTCTTCTGTATTTAACATGCCACTTTTCACATACACTAACCAACATGTAAAATTAGTATTTCCTTTCTGGTAGCACCAACATAATTAAATAGTTTGGCCTGGTTCTATTTACAAGTTATTTGTGATGGCTCACTTAGGTTCCTAGCACTCTGATGTGATCGATATACTCTTCTGACTTAAAACATGTGACATGACTCATACCAGTCAAGTGCAAACTCCTCATTATCTTAAACTTTAGTTGCCCCATAAGTAAACTGGTTGAAATTTGTTTGCTTTGCTGTATGAATGAGCATTTCAGTGATGCTAAACTTTAAACAATTATTCACTATTTTGATAAGTAATATTGCTATCAAAAGTAATAGCTACTATCAAAATGCAAGATTTTCCAAGTTTTACCCTTGTGCTATGTAATTTCACTGTTCTAAAGTTCAAGGACTGTTCAGAGTATGAAAAAAAATACTGTATTTTAAAGCTCACATTCGAAAAAAAGCTACTTGAGTAAACCAGCTATGGAACTATGGGTTAATGGATTGTCAATAAACCATATTTTTGGGGATGGCTTTCCTTTTACTTCTTTCTGGAGACAGATTTTAAGACTACAAATCTTTCAAGCATGGACTGTGTCTCATTTCTATATCACTCAGCTAACCAATTTAACTTTAAGGTACCAGACTAAGTACATAGAACAGACAGTGCAGGAGAGAAATGCATGTCTACAAACTCGGAAAATGAAGTTTTGATCTGGGATAGTGGAAGTATTACTATAAAAACTCACAATGTCTTCTGCACAAGTTTCTTAGTTCTATTCCAGATGTGATTTGCCAATCAGAATTAAGTAATCAGAAAGAAATCTTTAATGTTCATTTGCTAAACTAAAGAGACTTTAACACTCATATACTTGGTTAATATTCTTTGCATGCCTTTCTTTTGGTAGTTTTTCCTACAGTTCTCCTATGGGATAATTAGAAGAGGTGGTAATTTCTCAAAAGCACAGAGATTTTGTAATGGTAGTCTTAAGTGAATAAGCTGCCTCCTGCAGCTCATGGAGGACTCCATGCTGGAGCACATGGGTGTGCCTGAAAAAGGATGTGACTCCACACGAAGACTGCACTGGAGCAGTGTGCTCCTGAAGGACTGCAGCCCACAGAAAAGACCCATGCTGGACCAGTTTGTGAAGAACTACAGCCCGTGGGAAGGACTCACATTGGAGAAGTTCATGAAGAACAGTGACGTGTGGGAAGGACCCCACGCTAGAGCAGGGGAAGATTGAGGAGACCTCCTCCTGAGAAGGAAGGAGCAGCAGAGACAATGTGTGATGAACTGACTCCAACCCCCATCCCCTGTCCCCCTGCACTGTCAGGGGGCTAGGTAGAGAATTCGTGAGTGAAGCTGTGCCTGGGAAGAAGGGAGGGGTGGTGGGAAGGTGTTTTAAGATTTGGTTTTACTTCTCATTATCCTTGTTTTAATTTGATTTATAGTGGATTAAATTGATTTTCTTTTTTTCCAAATTGAGTCTGTCTTTTGCCCATGACCACAATTGGTGAATGATCCTTCCCTGTCCTTGTCTTGACCCACGAGCTTTTCAATTATATTTTCTCCTCCTCATCCCACCGGTGGGTGAGGAGTGAGCAAGCGGCTTCATTGTGCTTTGTTGCTGGCTGGGCTTAAACCATGACAGACATATACAGATAATCATGCCCACATTAGATAGGTAGCCCTATAGGGATGGTCAGTTTATGTCCTTAGATTCAGATCTTACATTTTCATGCTGCATCCAAAGGCTGTGGTGAGACTACAAGTCATATTATGAGAAAAATTCTTCTTCCCAAAAAATCAAAGGCATACTGTTCTTTCAACCCTTAAAAAACAAAACCAACCAATAAACAAAAAAGAATCTGCCTTTCATATGACATTCCCAAATAACAAGTGCAATGTCTGCTTGAATGCTTGTACCCTTCAAAGATCTGTAACTAAATATTAAAAGTATACAGCCAAAATTACAGACAAATGTATTACATTGTATGCTCAATAAAATAAATGAAAGTGATCGTACCAAGTTCGATGTGAGAGAATTTCAGACTTAGACATAGATTTTCTCATAACAAATTCTTAAAAAAAATATTTTGGCACAGCTTTTTTGTATCTATTTATATATACACATTAAATTGATAAATACTGTAAAATTCTACCATTTTAAGATTTTTCTTTTATTAGTGGTATCCTAAATTATTCCAGAAAGCATCCTCAGTGATCCTTTCCTTTTGTCCCTCTCTTTAGAAAGTGGCCCAAAACAGATATAATTTTTTTCCCTTTCAGCTATCTTTAACACTTTGCCTGTAAATTTCTTAAAAGTCTTAACTTGTTCCTCATTTTAATTGGTAAGCTAAACATAAAAAGTTTGGCTTTTGGCCAAAGTTCGGCAAATGTACACATTTGCTTCTAGACTGTAAAAGGCCCCTTGTTATCTAGTGCTTTCCAGTCCTTTAAGTTTTCCCATGCTGAATGCTCATCAGAGGGATTATTCTGTTTCTTCATTTCTTGCCAGCTGATTTACTAGTCCTGTGAGTAGTCTACTGGCAATCAGTGCTTAGAAAACAATCTAGGGACTGGAACTGGATTCAATTTATATGGCAAGAAGTTACAGCTGTGCTATATGAGTAATAGATAGAGGTAAATTAGAACCAGTTTACTATGAGCTTTTTTGCCTTGTTAAGTGATCACTATATAAAGCGCCTTTGGACTTTTCAGAAAATGGTCCTGCCCCAGGCTGTCTTGCCTTCCAATCTTCTGAACAACTTCTAATCTTCAGCAACCTCAGTGAAAGTAAAAGAACACATCTGAATTAATGGATAGGCACAAACAGTATTAATGTTGGCCAAAATGAAATTAAATTGAGATTTTGCTGACAAAGTAGTTAATGGTTCAAACAATGTGCAAGCAGAAAATGCTTGCCTAGTGCTGATGGATTTCTAATCAACTGTGAAAAAATAGATATAAAACTACCTTCTGGGAATTCCAAATGTGAACATTTTATTAGAAGGCAAAAGGTTATATAGAATTAATCTATTTACAAAATTCTGCCAGCAATATGCAAGCCAGTGGGAATATCTAAAGGGAAATAATAGATATGTAGGAGTTGCTTTCTCCAGCATGAAGTCAGTTAATTAACATTAAAATATAAAGGCCAAGACCAGTCTTCTTCTGGGGGTGCTCTTACCATCTTAACATATGGGTATAAATCTGGAAACCTGCCCAAGTTATAAAAAGTTTTCTAAATGTCTTGGTAATAAATACCACAGAAAAACATTAAGTAGAAAATGAAACAGATTTATAACAAGTGCCAATAATAATCAGTAATTTCCTACCTACAAAGTTACACTAAAAGAAATTTCTCCAATTGTGTTGAAAATTAATGCAGAGCACCTGCTTTAACAGATGTGTTATAGGGCAGCAGCTGCAGGGGCAAGAGAAAGGACCAAAAAAAAGAATCTGATTAAGAGGTATTAAGGAAAAATAACTTGTAATTAGTAGACCAATGAAAAATGAGGGGGAGGGGAGGCAAATTGACAGTCTTATTCATAACCTGAAGAATACTAATTTCTATGATGAAAATTTAGATTCAAAAGGCAAAGCGAACCACATTAATGTACATTGATAAGATTTTTAAACAAGGAAGATGAAATCTAGTTTACTGCTAGATTTTCAAAATTGTTCAGCATCTCCCATGTATCATTGAGCTATAGATATTCAGTACTTCTGAAATCAGGTTATTTAGGTGATTGAGGTTGATTTTAAAATTCTAAAAAAAAAAAAAAAAAAGAAAAAGAAAATGAAACCCTCAGTTTTCACAATAAAATAGGATTTATTTTTTTAATGGGAGATGGGGAGGTTTGTTGTTTGCTTATTTGTTTGTTTCTTTTTTTTCCAGTTAATGGATTGTCTTTTTTAAGGAAAGATAGTAGAAAAGGACAATCTGAATTTGTCATGAAAGTTCTTTAATAGGATGATCCTACTGAACCAGAAAGTCTTCATTAGAGGTACAGATTTCTTGATACTAAATCTCCCTTGAAGAATAAATTGTTTGTAAGGCAGAAGGTTTCACATAATCCAAAGGTAATGTCAACAAGCATCCAATTATACTGAATATATGGCTATAAAATTTATAGATAATTTCTTGAAACTTCCACCTGCTGAGGTATTTGACAAATCAGCCCTCTCTTACAAGGAAGCATACTGAAAATCTATGCAGTAAAAAATGTAATTTTATCTTCTATCTCCAATATTTTCTACTGTTACTCAGTGTAAATCTCTAAGAAAAATAAGTAGCAATGCATTCCTCTGACTAACATAATAGTCAGTGACAGCACAGCTTCTACTTCATAAATTTTTAAGTTATATATAAAATAGCAAATTTAAACCTTAAGAAATAGCTGTTTAAATTTTCTCATTGAATAAGTAAAGATTATTTATCATAGCATTATGTGTTTAAATCACAGTCTGTAATTATCCCTGATATGCAGGCAATTGCAGAATATTTTTCATGAAAAAAAAAGATTCTACACTAAGTATTTTTTTTTAAACTGTGCATTATTATATTATGCGCACCTATTACAATTCATACATAAAATAAAATACTGTAAAAAATTAATTCCTGTGAAAAATATTGTGCTTCTTCCCTGCTACTGAATAAAAAGTCTATTACATTTTTACTTTTATCTTTCATGTTTGGCTTTTAAAACACATTTTGATCTCTGATTTTCTGGTGCAAGGTCTGAGCAATTCAATGACATTACATTCTCCTTTTACATCTAATCTAAGATTTTACCTTCCAGCTCTGTGGTGCAGTGTGTTGTTTCAGCAACCTGAAACAGTAGTACTTTACTCCCGTGTAAATAAACTAAGGCTTACTGAACCACCAAGGCTTACGGTATCATAGGCTTCAAACATTTAATTTTAATCCTTTTAATTATTTGTGATAATTTCCTGTGATTGTTAGTGTTCTCTTCCCCCTCATCCCGGATGCTAAAATATCCAGCCTTCCCACATTATGAAATGTTAACAATATACTCTCAACTGATCCAGGCAAGCTAAGAAAATATCAAGAGAGACAGGGAACTGATGGAGCAGGGAATGGTGGTGAAAAGAAATTAGATATCTTACTTTCTAACCAATCCTAAAGGGGAATGTAGGTCAGGCACAATTTTCCTGCAAGTCGCAATAGAGGAAAGGCTTGAATTTTTTTTCCTCTTAAAGGTGAGTTTAAACTGGAAAAAAAAAATCTTCAGTTTCTTACTTAGGACAATATTTGAAATTTATCTGTAATTTTCAGACTCACGAAGTCAGTAATCTAACTGTTTTACTGTTCCCCACGTCCTCCCCATCTCTTCTGGTATCAATTTTTTTCCAGGTTTTTCACCACGAGGCCCTGTATTTTCTTGGTTTTTTGTTGTTCCGATATATTACTTTACAGTTTCTAAGCTGAATCTTCCTTTCTTGTCAGCCCATAATTTTACAGTTCTCTGAAATATATTCTTGTCCTCAGTACTTTCTCCAAATTTAGTAACATTCACAGATTGAATAGTCTTGCTGTCTCCTCCCTCTTCCAGACCATTAACAGAGGTGTTGAACTCATCTCCCTTATCCTGATGCACTGTTTCACTCAGCTCTGTTCATGGCCATGTTTCCAGCCCATCTTCTTACCTTGCACGTGAGAATGGTTTGGCATGGTCCATGCGATCCTGGATCTCACCTCTCTGTGCACTGTGTGCAAACCTCAGCTGCTTGCCTGCACATGCTGCAAAGTGCCTGCTGGTGGGCCAGCAGGGAACAGGGGAGACAGTCAGCGTGTCTGAGATTGTCTGTAACACAACAGTCTACTTCTGCACTAGCTGTGTGATTAGATCACTGCAACTACTGACAGGGCCACCGCAACCCTCCTTGTACTCCAGCAGATTGATTCTAACCTGGGCTGTATGCCAACAGTGGAGATGTTTCATTTTCGGACTCGATTAGTCACTACTGGAGAGGAGAGAATGCACCCAATATAAGAGTTCTACAGCTTACATCCAGCCCACAGAGCGTTACCTAGACTATGTCTAAGCAAGAATCATAACTGTAAAAGAAAATACAATCCTAAAAAAATAATGAGCTAGATTCTTATCTAGTAGGCATTGCTGCACCAGCTAGAGTGAAACTGAACTGACTTCCCCCAGCTGATGCCATTCTTACCTTGTTTACCTTTAAAGCTGTAAAACTAAAAATGAATCACAAAATTATACCAAAATGTCATCATATTTCTCCAGTGTAATTACCAAAGTAAGAAAGGGGCACTATCAGCTAAAATTTAAGGAGTTTTAAATGTCTTCCACTAAAGCTTTCCTAAGCTTTTTTTACTAATAGGTGATATGCTAACATGTCTCTGACTTTCACTCATCTGCTTTTTTTTGTACTCAAGTACATACCAAGACATTTAAAGGACTTCCACAAAGGTTTTGGGATGAGCAAAATGCAAGTTATATTTGCTGTGGGGAGTTAGGAAATCTGATTATTTGCATATTCTCATGTAATTATATTGTTAGCCACAAGGTGAGGGAAAAGGGCAATGCTGCAGACAAAAATGCTTCTCCATTATTAAAATGATGGTCAAATGCTTCACCTTCACAGGGAGACCTAAATAATGCAGACATTTCCTAGTATCTTGCAAATCTTGTGAATTTGAAGAATATAGAGTTTACTAATGACATAAGACTCCAAGCTAGAATTTTGAGATTCAAATCCTTCTTTTCAGATCCACTGAATTTAATACATGAGAACAGCTGAAAATAGACCCTAGTTTTCTTTGTTGTTGTTGGTTTTGGTTTTGGTTTTGTTTTGTTTTTCTTTTTTAATGCTACTCATGATTCTAAGCAGGGGCACAATGAAGGAGAGAGCTGAGGCATTCTCCATCACTATTTCTCCCACCTCTGTGGCTGTGCAATGTGGAACCATATGTCTGATCATTTGTACAAGCATTTAGTAAATATTGCTAATCATCTGTAACCCTTAAAGCTGTACTTCAGTAAGTTTCCTTCAGTGGCTGTCAGAACTCAGCTACCTAAAGGGAAGAAATCTCCTGTCTTCTAACAGGCAGTTTCCATACTGAAGTGAGAAATGATTCATGAGTAACAGTATGTGATGAAAGTGTTTCAATCCTCTTACTAGTACTGAAGATAAAACACCCTCTGATGTCACAGTTTATATTATCATTGAAGGAAGGACCATTTCTTAATGGTTCAGGAAATATAGAGCTGCATTTTAGCATCTGCCAAACCTAGATATAAAACTTGTAAAACTTTTCTTTTTCCTATGAATAATAGACAGGTGAATTCATAACAGAGATGGAAATGTACTGCTTCATTGCTTGACACTATGCACTTCATTCCCTTAGGGAAGAGCAGAACATGTAAAAATAATCTCTACCTCTTTCCAGTGGCAGTGACTTGTTACCAAAATATAAATATTGACCCAGAACACAACAAGAACTCAAACCAAATGCAAAAATTTTATTAGTAGTAAGAAAATTTAGTAATATGCTGACATAAATTTTTAAGTCTATTAAGGAAACAGTTTGAAAAATGAGTGAAAAAATCTAAGAAATACTGAAAATGTTGTAAAACATACCTGCTTTTGATACATTCAGCACACTTTTGTAAAAAAAGAGGTTAAAATAAGACCAGACATGCTTATGCAAGCTGATTTAAACTTCTTAACTTAACTTTTAGTCATTCAAACAAATTGTAAAACTTAAGGAAGTTATATTTTTCATTGTCTAACAATTTTATCTACTTTTTATACTCAATTCTCTATTCCATTTCTGTCTTGTTTCCTTTTCTCACACTTTAAACCTCTCTCTTCCACTTTTGACACTTTCATCATTTTTCTTGATTATTTTACCTGAGATCTGAAATCCAGCAGTTAAATTTGTTGATATTTTCAGCAGCTTTAATGTTCTTCAAAAAAGAATATGGGTCTTAAGTTACACTTTTTTTCATATAAATCCTTGTTCCAGATTCACAGTAACCATGTTAATCACAAGTCGCTATCATTGCGAAGTACTTTTCAACATAGTCAGTGGATCTGTGCAGTTATTTTAATGAAGTCTTCTATATTCTAATTACATTTTTATTATTGCATAATTTGATGACTAACAAGTCAGGAAAGCTTGGATGCAGTTTGATATGAAATGTCTGAACATTCAGATAACTCTAATGCACCAAATTTTCAGAATAGTATGTACAAGCAGCAAATGAGATTTAGACCTAACCAAATACTAGGTGAAAGACATTCTCAATCTTAATTTTTCAGAAGTTCTATAAGGCTGGTATGCTTAAACAAAATGTTTGATCTGCCAAAATTATCTTACATGCTTACAGAGGTATTTTTTCTTCTTTTTATAAAGCATTGTTCTATTTGGTTTCAATATTGAAATTAATCATTGTAATTTAAGATATCTGGAAACAACAACTTTACAGAGTTTAAAATGAAAGGTAAATGGTAGAACTAGCACTGCTGTGTCACCACGAGCCTGCCACAGCTGGAGCATCTGCCACAGCTGGATCGTCTGCCACAACTTTGGCCAACTAGTGTAACACCAGATAGAGGTTAAACCTATTTCAAGGCCACAGATGAGTCTACATGTAGCAGTGGACTGCAAAACAATTCAAGCAAAATTGGCCTGCCATAAATTCTGTAATGTTGCTGCAAGACTGCTACTAGTCCTGAGTCATCTGTTTTCATAGTCATTTCATGATACTCTACCCAGAAGCATGTAATAAGTCTGATTTAGACACAGTACTCTTAAGAAGTTGCAGAGCTTGCCACTGAGTGAATCAATGTGCATACAAACCTCAAGCACTCTCAACCAGCCTGTTTTGAGCATGGTAGGCAGCTATTGATCTCCTGTATTGACTTAAAAAATGTGTACAGTGATCTTTATGTGATTAAGATTTTAGAAGCCAAAACCTTCACACAGAAAGGGGCTTCAGATTATGTACAATGCTAGGAGGTTTTTCATACCTCTGCCCTCTTATTTCCTTCCCAAGACCCCCTGCACTTTGATCTCTTCTCATCAGTTCTTGTGCAGTCATATATGTCCATGTATTACCTAAATTCAGTGTTAGATGAAGCAATATCAGGTTCCTTCCTAAATGTGAGGAAAATACAAACTTGTTTCAGATAACATGAATTTTCAGGTAAGTGACATTTAAATAATTGGACTTAAGCTCTAATTGTATGCCAATTGCCTCTTTAACATTTTATCTTCTCTCAGTCAAGAATCTTTGCTTTTTTCTCCTTTTATCTTATAAGCAGTTGTTTACAGGGCATAAAGTTAGATCAGACACAAATTTTCCTAATGTGGAAATACTTCCCTCAACATTTTTTCATTCTATTACAGTTTAAATAATGACGTCTACCCTACTGAATGTGGGAATAGATATAGACTCAACATTTTTATCTTAAAAAACACCAGACTAATGAAATCCTACTTGAAGAATCATTATCTCTCCCTTAGAATAAAAGTTTGAAAATGCATTTTATAAGATAATATAAACTGCACATTGAAAACACAGTGACAATCATCATTCTTAAAAGGCATATGCAATAAGGAACCATGGTGTTACCTGAGTAGATGCTTAGGAGCGCTTCATGCAACCTTGAGAGTGATTCAATTATCTCAGTACTAACTGCAAGAAAAAGTAAGAGTGGTATCCTTAGATGAATGACACCTACAAAATTTTTACTCCTTTTAAATCATACCTTCCATGTGGCTGACATTTCCACACCTGCAGACATTTACAAAGCCAATGAAATATCAAAATGAGTCTATTATTTAAGTGATAACCTGGCTATAAACCTCTATGCTACACTGTTCTCTAGTCTCTATAAGGGCTGCTCCAAGACTAAATCTGTATAGCTCTCCTGGGTGTTAACATTAATATGCTGGACATGTTGCAGGAATTGCACAAGGCAACAAGTCACTGTAGCATTACAGTTCTCGTCTTTAGGCAAACTTCTTACACTCAGAGCTCTGATTTTTTATGGATTACTTCACTCTTTGGTGATTACTCTGGTTATCAGAAAATCCTAAAAATGATCATGGAAACTTCCCCTACAGCAGCATAACACCAACACTACCTTCTATTGCAGTTGTTGGATAAAGCTCTTTTTACCTTTCTTCCTGTGCAAGATAAAAAAGTAAGAGCACTGACTGAGAAATGATAGATACATGTGACGCTATCAACATATGATGTGAAAGTCTAACATTAAACAGATGAGGTCAATGTAGTGTGGAGAAGTTGTCAACTGTGCCTGCAAGTCAAGTACTTCCTGAATACTCTTATAAATATTATACATTCAAGTATTGGTTCTCATACCTGTGTGGGAAATATCAGTTAAAACTTAGAATGACTGAAATACAATGGCAAAAAAGATTTTTCAAGGACTTTGTTCAGTTCCCTCCCTAAAGTTGCAGCCCTCTTGCAGCTTTCAGAACTGCCAACATTTGTAACAGACATTTTGGCATGGTCACTAAGGCAATGCTCTTCTACTATTTTTGCACATGGCATGACATTTTTGTACAGAGGAATATATTGTAAGTCAACTAACAAACTCTAGCCCAGACTAATGTCTTGCCAAAAGAAACAGATGCTAAAATACAACATTTAGTATAATTAAATATAACCTCCCCTCTAATTTAATCTAATCCAAAAGATAAAGTGTTTGTATTTGAGAGGAAGTCCAGTGAACATTATTTGGATTGGAATGCAAATTAATTAAAACTGATGCACTAGATGCTTGAAGAAATAAGAATAGAATTGGCTAAGCTGACTGCCACCTCTCAGTGTATTACTTGGTTTGACATTGACAATAGGAAGAAAGCTATCTGAGCTTTACCATTTGTCCTGGTTTCAGGACCCCGCTGTATAATAAATTGCCAGAAAATGAGAGGCAATATGCCCTGTTCACTGATGGATCCTGTCGCATTGTGGGAAAGCATCGGAGGTGGAAA
>JAOBAS010000072.1:37220846-37231122 GCA_025311575.1 Elanoides forficatus
GGGGGGTGGGAAGGGGTTATCAGCCTGGTGCCAGGAGAGGAACTGGGAAAAAAAAATCTGTCGTCAAATTCACAAAGTGTGTCATCTGAGGTACACATATCTTTTCTGCTTTCTTACTGTATTATCAACAGTAGCTACTTATTTCTTCTCTTTCTCGCACTGTAGTAAGGTAGAGTAAATATTTAGACTTTTCATAGACTAAGCAGAAGTATGGATGTGATCTTGTTGTGCTAAGTACCCTTTTAGTTTTACTTCAAAGGATGATGCAGTTCTATAAATTGCCCAACTCCTTCACAACAAAGACAAATGTCATTGAACACCTCAGGTAATGAAGGATTAAAATCTTATGAATAGTTCTAGACCTCACTCTCAATGCTACAGTGACAGTCTTTGTGCCATAGGAATTGTTTGTGCGTATCAGACAAATGATGGCTGACATTTTTAAAAAGTACAGGTACTGTTAAAATTCACTCACTGGAAGTCCATATACCTTATGCATGTAAATTCACCACTTTAACACTGGGAGTGTTGCTGTATGGTACCACTTGCTGTCTAGTAGCTAGACTCTTCACAGGTGTTACAAAGTCCCCTATTTCTTCAGATGACAGGATATTTCCTCCTACTTATGTCTCTTGAGACCATTTCATTCTTTCATTGTCTCCTACTGTGACTGTCAGCCCAAGCCAGTTGATAAAACCTTAACTCATCTAATACTAACTGTATGTTGGGATTTAAACATAACTGCATGGCAGTACAGGAAGACCTATCTATGCCCTTTGAAGACTTCCAAGTTGTCACTCATAACCAGAAAAACCCTCAACCAAACCCACCCCACCCTTGCCATTTTCTTCTAAAAAGACTATCTTTCATGAAATCTTTTAAAAGATGGTTTTTATTTTCTTCTTAGTATTTGAGTTGGCTAAATAGGGAAAAAGTTGATTCTAAAAATCTTATTGACTTTAAGATAAAATCTTCCTTTAACACATTGGCCATTCCTAACAGTCTCAAAACATGAGTTTTTATGAATTTCACTGAAAAGGTATATCTCTCAACAACGAAACACTTACATATCTGACTTGGCTTTATTTTATTTTTTTTTTTAGACAAAATAGTTTATATGCAATAAAACCTCCAATTAAGTAATGGAAATATCAAATTGAGATGACCTATGATACAGCTCTCCTATGAAATAATAACACATGGTAATCTAGAAGGGGTTAAAAAAAAAAAATATCCTGTATAGCAATATTGAACCTCGTCACCAGACAGAGATCCTTCAGTTTATGAACCTCAAGACCAGCAAATGGAGTTGTTGACCAGAAGTACCAGATACAGAGTTTAGGAAATGACACACTTCTTATGTTCAGCCCTGTACTGAAACTGCCAATTTATGTGAACAACTGTGAGTGAAGAGCTTGGTGCTCCTAAGATTAATTTGGTTTTAAGAGAGAGAAAGAAAAAAAAGAAACAGAATTAACTACTTTCAGGCAAGTAAAACCCCATCAAATACCTTAAATTATAAAGAAACAAATAAGCACATAAGTAAAAGAAAAAGTCACTCGTGGAAAATGTGACTCAGAGCTTAAAGCACTACTGGAAGATGCTGAGATGTTATAATGATGACAGTGGCACAAGAAACTGTATAGCACAGAACCAGATGGATGTTCAAAGCCACATGTGGGAAATGAGTCATGTGATGCCCATTAGTGTCACTGAGAATTTTGCTGTGAAAGCTCCACACATTTTTGAAAGTGTACTTTTAAAAGTTTAATACAACACTTACAAGCAAAATTTAGCACAGGCACGGGGAATCTATGCTAATTCTCTGTATCTTCACTGTCCTTATTGTACTTTTGTTTGTAGGAGTTAAGGCTTCTGTACCAGGCCAGACCTTTTGTCTCATCACACTTGTTTTAGGCTGATAGATTTGTCTGAACTTTGGATACTTTAATATAGCATGTATGGATCGAATGACAGAACAAGTGTGTGCTAGCAGAGATATCGTTTCATCAGTGGGACCTTCTGCTTAAATATCAAATTTTTAAAAAGTGTTCCTGCCTTATGAAAGAGCTTGACAGCTGTCAGGTCAGACACTGAGAGTGCGAGGAACGAAATCAAAGCCATCTTCCTGCTCTTCCTTTCTCCACAGATTCTGTCTGACTAAATACCTCTACCCAGATATGCATGTAGTACACATAAGAAGAAATTCTTGTAACACATATTTTTAGCCAAACTAAGTGAAAAAATAATTGGACTTTCAGCATTCTCAGTTTTGTGCTATGAGTATAATCCCACTTACCTCAGCGTGATGTGAGGGATAATGTCATCTTTGCTAAGTATACCCAGCACAAGTCTTCATGAAGCTCCGTGAAAGCTGATACTTATGTTTGTGAGACATAAACCCCACTGGAATCCGCTGGGCTTCTTAAGGATGACTTGATTTACTGGCATGCTGCAACTTGCAGGATTAGAGTCAGTTTATAGGTGAAAAATACAGGATGAGATACATTCCTCTTTATTGACAAGAAAGGAAGTGTTTAAGCAGACTGGTAGGACTAGCAGGTATGTGGCTGACAAGGCTTGAATTAATTAACTTGCCCTACCTGGAAATAAAAAAGAGGGAGGAGAAAGTGAACATAAACATCAGTAAGCAATGGCAACAGCCATGAAAGCAGGGGCTACCTCCCAGATTTGGAGCATGGGTGTTATCCAAGAAGAAAAGAGATCAGCAAGGGCCTACCACTAAATAGCCAAACACAATGTTAACTCACCTGTAAAGGCCAAGGAAGGTAAAAGACTGAAGGACTGAAGTCCTGTTAAAGGAATTAACATGACGATTTTTCAGGTGGGATTCCTTGGGGCCTCCAGCATTATGCCTAGGAGAGGGCATTGGTGACATGTTTTTCCCTGTGTGCCAAGACAGAGCCAGGCATGTGAAAGTACTTCTAGTGGAACTGTAGAGGAAATTTGGGTATTTATGGGCCATCTTGAAGTAGCTCCGATGAGAAATAATGATGAACAGCTTGATATTAGACACTGGAAGAAGATTTCTGTCAGATTCCTTGACTTTGAGCAGAAGATTGGAGGGATTAAAGTCTGACTGACTCTACTTAAATATTCAATAAAAAAGCAATTTATTTTGTACCTGCCAGGAGGATGCACCAGGAAAAAAAAAAAAAAAAAAAGAAGGAAGCTGTTCGTGCTTTATTTACCCACAATGTTTTGTTTTGAAAAGCATGGTGGTTTTAATAATTTTAATTCAGCTCATGCAGAAAGGGTAAATATCAAACAATTATAAACAAGTATGAAATACATTAATACTGTATATAGATTAAATGTAAATATATATTTAGAAACTGAATACAATGATGATTGTAAGCAGCAAAAATTGCTGTTACAATAAGCAGAAATTTTATTGATGAACAGAAAACTTTGATTAGCCTTTAGAGTTATAAAATCAGTCTTAAAATCTTGAAAGATTAAGGATACCAAAAAAAGAGCCCCTATAATCATTGGGATCCCAGACTACACCTCAGAGGATGTTGGAAAGATGAAGAATTAAAAATTAATAGAACATCTTCAATTTATAGAGCAAAAAAGACCACCAGTCTTCTGCCTGCCCAGTTGTAAGCAGAAGGATTAAGGAAAACAGGCAGTGGTCTTATACTGTGGATGTAACTGATAACAGAAAGAACTGAAACAGCCAGGCAAGTGGAGCTCGGAGTCTGAATGTATGTCAGACACCACACAAAGTTCCTGTGCTGTGGCCATCCCCAAAAGACAAATGGCTGCCTCACATTTGGAAGAAAGAAGTAAAGGCAGCAAGAAGCTCCATCAAGAGCCCAAATGAGCAGGAGTTTTCCCATGCCAGAAGACTGCACACAGTACGATGAAAGGGTTGATAACAGTACAATTAGCACAGAGAAATTTTTCATGGGATCAGTGGGATCAGCACTACAACAGAAGATGAATGGGCTACTATTCTGGAAACAAATGGAGCATTTTTTAATTAAGTATGAAACAGGTGCAGTGGAAAGTATGGTAGTCAAAACCATGATTAGCACTGGCAGAGCAGCCATGGGCAATATTTAAGGTACATGGATAGAAGAATGGTTTGCAAATAGCAAATTTCTGCCCCAAAACCAAGCACATCAGCCAAATGTGCCAGTAGTTAAGAAATTGGGAAGGGAAGAGGAAAGGAAGAGAAGAAATAACTTTCAAATGTATTAGAAGGACAAAGAAAACATAAATTAATCAAAATGTGCCAGGTCTCTGGACTCATCAGGAAGGACACTGCACTGAAATACTTAAGAAAATGTTAGGGGATCTTGTCCCATCCCATTCAGTGGGCTCGGGGAAGATGATCTTTTAGATAGTCCATTGCTGCATACAGGAGTCACAACAATGACTCAGGAAGGACAGGGAAAATTTTAAACACCATGTTTCACTCAGCAAATCCAAGAGCAGGAGTCATGACAATGGCTCCTAAATGCTCCAAATGTGTTTTATTTAAAGTTGACTTATAACATAAGTGTGGCTAAATTTGGTGTAGCAGATATTTCAAATAAAAAAACTTGACACCTAACAGCTGTAGCAAAATATTCCTAACAACAAGGCAGGTGAAAAAGAAGAGATAAGAGAGAGAGAAGAAGAAACAGAAAAAAGGAGAGGTAAGTATCACCACCCTTGGATCCAGCGAGGAAAGAGTCTCGGTAGTAGCTGTCTGGATTCCTCAGGTCTCCCCCTCTTTTATACCCTCATCCAAGAGCCCTTTGGGCAAGTGTTGTGGAGTTTTCTTGAAAGTTCTTGAGGAGGGAGTTGTGGGGGTGATGGTGGTGGTGGTGATGGTGGGGGTGGTGTCACTGATGCCCCTTTATCCCATTTAACTTGTTTGCACAACTGCCATGGTAAGGGCCTGTGGCAAAACTCCAAACCTATGACAAAATGACCAAAGCGCAACTGCTAGAAAACTTCCCAGAAAGGCAATTGCTGGAAAGCTTCTTCAAGGCACAACCACCAGAAAGCCTCCCAGAAACAGTTTACTAACCCACCTCTGCAGGGCAAGTCCTGCTTCCACTGCTTGTGGCTACCTGCTTAGTTGTTTGAGACAAAATGGTTGCCAGTCTCTCACAGCCTCCTGGTCTCTCTCAACAGGTACATTTGATATGGAATGATTCAAGAAGAAACAACAACATTAAAGATTTGTTCAATAATAAAATTTGTGGAACAGGTTAGTTTAATATTTAGTATGAAGTTTAGTTACCAAGAATTAAAATATCTTTCAGCAAATATGGCAAATACCAGATGCTAAAAATTCTTCATTAAGAACTGTTTAAATTATTGCTTTGAATGACTCCTGATCTGTTATTTCAAAAGGATGGTTTCAAAGGCTGAGAATAAGAAATACTATACTTCACATAATAAAAGAAGATTGCTTCATTCAGATAAAAAGCCATTAAAAACAGCAGAGAAAAATAGTAAATAGAGATGATGTTGATGATGATAAATGATAATTTAAAAAATACAGCCTAGATACAATGCCTCTGTTTGGAAATGCTATCCAGATACTATAGAATTTTTCAGTCTTCTGAATACTTCACAGCATTCAGGCTCATGTTGCCATTTTCAAGGTGCACTGGTGCCACTTTCAGACACTTATGTTTTACTGACACTCCCTTCAGAAAGCGTGTTATACAAGTAACAAAAAACAGAAAG
This sequence comes from Elanoides forficatus, assembly GCA_025311575.1. Lineage (NCBI taxonomy): Eukaryota > Metazoa > Chordata > Aves > Accipitriformes > Accipitridae > Elanoides > Elanoides forficatus. The sequence continues at coordinate 37,226,562 of JAOBAS010000072.1, forward strand.
TGTAGTATTAAGAAAGAAAGGGACAGGTTCAGAGAAAAAAATTCTGGTCTCAGACACATTCTCGATTGTGTATATATCTTTAAACTTCAGTTTCAATTTTACAGGAAAAAAAAGAAAAGGGGGGGAAGGGGGGCAGGTAATGGGAAAGAGAAAAAGGGCATACCTTAAAGAAATAGTAGAAATTACTGAATAGTTTCTTATTGCCTATAGTTAAGGAACTACTATTTCTATGGGTTTGATCATGAAATTTCTTCATGCTTGGTCATACCACTGAAGAAAAAGCAATTTTCAGGACAGACAAATGATCTGTATTCCACACTGAAGAAATAAAGCATGGGCAGCTGGATTATGATGCAACAGCACTTTTTTGCTATTTCAGAGTAGGAGATTTTGACAAAATAAAGATTTCTTTATCCGTTCTAAGTTAGAATTCATTTCACATTATATTTTAATGCTTACAAAAATTACAACTACACAGCTGATATATTCTAAGGTATTCATTTTACACACTAAGCTTTTCCTCTCTGTCAGGGGTTATGTTGTATGATATTACATTATATGCTTTCAGATTTGGCAGTTGTGGAGCTACTGAGCTCATCTTCCTAATCAGTTAAGTATTTAAAAAATTGTTCCTCAATCATAAAATACTATGTACGTAAATGTCATACTTTTTTTCACCTTCACAACAGAAATGGAAAAGGCAACCCTCACAGCCCATATAAGTCTTCCTTGAAGCATTCTGAAGAACATACTGGGTGAAGCTTCTTGTGGTTTGATTTTACATGAAAATGGTTGTTTGTTCTCATACAATCTACAAAGGAGCCAGTGACTTGAAATCTCTGGTGGGATGGCTTCTTCCATGTAAAAATACAAGAGCTGCTTTTTACTTCCATGGTAGAAGTAACATTGACTAGCTTAAGGCTTCTGAGTGCAGCATGAATATCCTTTTGCAAAAACAGGTTCATCAGGGTTTTGCGACTGCTCCATGACCTCCTATACACTAAGCTCACAAAGAGGGAGGTATGCTGTTCTCTTGAACACCAGCAGTTGCGTGAAAAACCACAAAACCCTTTTATTCCAGTAGCTTCAGGGAGATGGAGAGTTCACCCATGTCTGCAGGATAAACTAATCTCATGTGCAAATCAGCAACCCTGAAAGTGTTTTATCACAAGAAGTTGTTCTGTGAGTGGAAAAGTAGTAGCTCTGCAACACCTGGCTAATTAAAAGACCAGCTAGGAGGTGTATATGTGCTCAGCCCAATGCTTTGATATTCAAAGATCAAAAGTCACCTCAAAGAGCTGAAGGATGTGGCAGATCTGAGATGGCCTTCATCCATGTGTTCCTTCCCATTGCTCAGGGATACCTGGCATCTTAATAGTGAGTGTGCAGAGACCAGTAACATATCGAAGAATATTCTTAAGTGCTACTCATATTGGTATACAAGTATAAAGAATTGTAATACAGCTGCAGTGAAAAGGTTTTGCCCTTACACTGCGTTGTTTGAATGTTTCTTGGAACTGGATTAGCTCAGTGGAAGCTGACAGGTTTGGACTTAATTTCTCATCCAAAAGAGTAACAACAATTCTATAATTTCTTCTGGTTGACTTATAAAGATTTCTAAATATTAAAGCAGCAGGCTTATGTCACATTAACTATAACCTTTGCTATAGGGAAAAAAAAGCATAGCTCTAGATTCATACACTTACAATTCCTGTTGACTTTATTACCATTAGTTTTCAATTTCCGTGTCTTCTGGGTCAGTGTAATGACAAGTAATGGTATTTTATGATTAATAAAAACATAATTTATTTGTCATTTCACATTTGTTTGATTTAGTGTGAATAGAGTTTATTTGCTCTGTTGAATCTTGTACAGAAAATAAAAAGTAGGAAGACTAGTTTCTCCATGGCAGAAGAGAGGCATCTAAGATTAAAATTTTATTCCTATTCAGTCAGGCCCTAAAGTGACTTGTGGCCCTGTTCCTGTGGTGGTTTTCAGAGAAAAGATCTTTGTCAATAGGTAATTTGTGATTTCCAGAAATAAATTTATAATCTACATGTAATAGAGTGAGGCCTCAATTTCTAAAAGTTAGTTCATTGTACACAGCACCATTTTGAAATTTTTAATGGCCTATGGGACTGTATTTTTCCAGAATCACACATCTCAGTTACTGAAGCTGAGATAGTCTCTCTGGTGGCTATGAAGGATTTTGATGTACATTTTGGTCTTCAAACCTTCATTTCAAAATGAGATGAAATATGACTACACAACAATCTGAAGATTTTACATTACTTAGCCCTTGAGCATTTGAATTTCCAGCCTAAATGACCTTCTCTTTTGCAGTGAATTGACCTTGGCTGACCACCAGGTGCCCACCAAGCCGCTCTATCAATCCCCCTCCTCAACAGGACAGGAGAGAAAAGATACAACAAAAAGCTCATGGTTCAAGATAAGGACAGGGAGATCACTCACCAATTACTGTCATGAACAAAACAGACTTGACTTGGAGAAATTAATTTAATCTACTACAAATCAATAAGAGTGTAGGATAATGAGAACTAAGAACAAATCTAAAAACCCCTTCCTCCCACTCTCCCTTCTTCCCAGGTGTACCGGGTCTGGCTGAGATGAAGTTGATTTTCCCATAGCAAACCTCATAGTGCTGTGCTTTGTATTGGTACCTAGAAAGGTGTTGATAACACACCCATGTTTTAGCTACTGCTGAGCAGTGCTCGCACAGCATGAAGGCTGTCTCTCCAACATTCCCCCCTCCTCATCAGTAGGCTGGGGCTAGGCAAGATCTTGGGAGGGGACATAGCCAGGACAGCTGACCCAAACTGACCAAAGGGATATTCCATACAATATGACATCTGCTCAACAATAAAAGCTAAGAGAAAGGAGGAGGAAGGAGGGGCATTCATTGTTTATGTTTGTCTTCCAGAGCAACTGCTACATGTACTGAAGCCCTGTTTCTGGGAAGTGGCCAGACATCAGCTGCTGATGGTAAGTAGAGAATAAATTTTTTTTTTTTTTTTCCTTTGCTTTTGCATGCAACCTTTGATTTTGCTCTATTAAATTGTCCTTATCTTGACCCATGAACCTTTCACTGTATTTTCTCTCCTCTGTCCAGTTGAGGAGATGGAGTGATAGAGTGACTTTGGTGGGCACCTGGCATCCAGCCAAGGTCAACTCACCACACCAGGTTCAACGTCACTTTAGATTTTTCTACCTCCTCCCCTTGAGCAGTGCAAGGGAATGGTGAATGGGGGTTGCAGTCAGTTCATAACATGTTGTCTCCGCCGCTTCTTCTTCCTTACTCTCTTCCCCTGCTCCAGTGTGGGTTCCCTCCCACAGGAGACAGTCCTTCACAAACTTCTCCAACATGAGTCCTTCCCACGGGCTGCAGTTCTTTACAAACTGCACCAGCATGGGTCCCTTCCACAGGATGCAGTCCTTCAGGACCAGCATTTGTCCCCCATGGGGTCAGAGGTCCTTCCAGCAAACCTGCTCCAGCAGGGGTTCCCCTCCATGGGCCACAGGTCCTGCCAGGACCCTGCTCGATTGGGGAGTCTCCACAGGATTCCAAATTCCTTCAGGGCTTATCCACTTGCACCAGCTTGGGGTCCTCAACGGTGTGGAGATCTGCTCCACCATGGACCTTCATGGGCTGCAGGGGGACAACCTGCCTCACCATGGTCTTCACCATGGGCTGCAGGGGAATCTCTGCTCCAGCACCTGGAGCACGTCCTCCCCCTCCTTCACTAACCTTGGTGTCTGCAGAGTTGTTTCACTCACATATTTTCACCTCTCTCAGCTGCTATTGCACAGCATTTTTTTTCCCCTTTCTTAAATATGTTATCACAGAGATGCTACCAATGTCATTGATTGGCTCAGCTTTGGCTAGTGGCACTGGCTTTATCAGATTTGGGGGAAGCTTACCATATTTTCTTACAGAAGCCAACCCTGTAGCCTCTCCACTACCAAAACCTTGCCTTGTAAACCAAATACACTTTTATTATATATTTGTAATGTAATTAAATCAGCTGAGAGAAAGGAAGGTATACTTGCAAGGTTACTAGCCTTCGTGATTAAGGTTCTGCTTATCACTTTAGAGACTTCTGAAATATTACACAAATCAATAACTTGAGTTTTGCAGCCTGTGTCTAAAGCAGAGGGACTTGTATTTCCTTACCTGTTGGTATTATCAGGATTATTTGATAAATGTTTTTGAGATATATGGCCAGTATGATGAACCTATATTAAAGAAAATTCTACTTACAAATAAAATAAAATAAAATAAAATAAAATAAAATAAAATAAAATAAAATAAAATAAAATACTTGAACAGGTACCTTGATTTCTCTCTCTTTGCTGTGACAAGAGGTTATACAGTACATAAGCATGGTGTATGTCTAGATTAGTATTTGTGAAAGCTGGTGTTCTGGTTTCAGCTGGGATAGAGTTAATTGTCTTCCTAGTAGCTAGTACGGTGCTATGTTTTGAGTTCAGTATGCAAAGAATGTTGATAACACTGATGTTTTCAGTTGTTGCTAAGTAGTGT
>JAOBAS010000072.1:37259687-37273332 GCA_025311575.1 Elanoides forficatus
TGTCCTCCTCCAGCCTGGTGGGGGTGGGGTGGGAGTGAGTGAGCAGCTGCGTGGTGCTTAGTTGCTGGCTGGGGTTAAACTATGACAGGTCCTTACCACAGGCTGATCTTCAGTCACAAACTGCTCCAGCACGGGCTTTCCCATGGAGTCACGGCCATCTTTGGGGGCCTCTGCTGCCCCGCTCGCCTCCACGGGCTGGGGAAGGACAGCCTGCTGTCTCACGATGGGCTGCAGGGGCATCCCCTCCTCCCTCGCTCCTCCTCTTTCTTAAATCTTCTCCCAGAGGCACTACCACCATCACTGATGGGCTCGGCCTTGGCCAGAGACAGGTCCGACTTGGAGCCGGGGGAACTTCGAGCAGCTTCTCACAGGAGTCACCCCTGCAGCCCCCTCCCCCGCTACCAAATAAAACCCGTGCCACACAAGCCCATGATGTTATCCACCCTACCTAAGACTTCCTCTTAGTCTTCCTTCTCAAGTTTGTTCCTTGCATAACACTACCTCCAATCTAGAAGCGTGAGCTTGATTATTTGCATGATGTCATATTTTCATTTCTTGAAATTTATATGGTTTTCTTGTATCCACCATAGCTAGCGGAGTCTTAGGATTCTGTAGGAACGTATTTGCTTCGGAATGTTTCTCTAATTAGCCCACCATGATCTTCTATGCCTATGAAAGAACTAGTTTCAGTTTACCAGCACCTGTACCCAGACTTCCCAAAATAATTTAATCTCCACCCTGCCACACTACTCCAGAGACAGTAGTATCTGTTCTTGTGGGAAGTTTATTAGTAATTAACAATCCTCTAAAAAAATGAAATCTGAATTCTTCCTCTTGTAAAATACTGTTTGTCCCACTAGATGTTCTTTCCAGCTGTTTCCATCCTATTCTAACTGCAGGCCTCCTTTCAACCAAAAATATTTAAATTTACTGAATACAGATTAAGAACTAAGAAGAACAACCAAATGTAATCACATATATGTGTGCAGATGCACATAGACACAACTGTTCAAATGTTCATCCTTATTCATTGCTTTCACAATCCTCATGTGATGCTGTCCTGAGAGTACTGAGTTTTGCTGTGATGGGGTTAATTTTCTTCATAGCTGCCCATATGGTGCTCTGTTTTGGATTTGTGACCAAAGCAGTGGTAATAATATACCAATGTTTTAGCTGTTGCTGAACAGTGTTTGCATAACATCAAGACCTTCTCTGCATCTCAAGCTGCATCTCTGCATGTAGGCTGGGAATAAACAAGAGATTGGGAGAGCTGACCCAAACTGACCAGAGAGATGTCCCATACCATATAATAGTATTATACCATACCATCATGCTCAGCAGTAAAGCTGGAGGCAGTTTTTCCAAACTAACCATTTCTTGCAGACTGGTTGAGCATCAGTCTTCTGGTGGAAGATGGTAGGTGATTGCCTTTGCATCATTCCGTCCGTCTCCTCCCCCCCTCCCCCTTCTCTTTCCTTCATTTATTAAACTGTCTTCACCTCAACCCATGAGTTTTTCTCACTTTCACTCTTCTAATTCTCTCCTCTGTTACAGAGGAGTGTTTTAGAACACTTAAAGAATCACGGTCAAAGGTATTAGCAAAAGTGATTTTAACATGGATTTGTAAAAGTGTGACTTTACAGAGTTCAATGACAAGGTTGACTCTATTCCTTACTACATGGAAGAAACATACAAAGGAAAATTGAGTTAGAATCGATTCTAGAATGATTTACACAGAGACCAGAGATACAAAAAAGTAAGGGAGACCCTCCCATTGATTCACAAGATTCAGAAGGGACCTTCTTGCTTTCTAAACTCCTGATGGATCTTAGGGGCAGCTAGGTGCAATCCTAGTCTCGGATTTGGGCAATGGTTTATGGCTAATGGAATTAGCTACATGGATTTCATTAGACATTCATTCAACATGCTTTCAGTCACTTACTGAGGATCTGTTGTGAATAAGGAGTCTCTTAGTGTCAGGTAAGTATTCTCAAACCTTAATGTTAAAGAAGCACCTTCCATCTGGGCATTCGTTGTTAGTTTGCTCTGTAGTTTGAACCCTAGGTTTCCCAAAGTAGAGATTCAGGCATTGAATCTTATAAAAATAAATAATTTAATACAGCGGTATAGCAGCAGGGTTGGCTTGAGCTGGGTGCCTCTGGAGAGAAAAGGACCTGAACAAAGAAATCTGTGGGCAATTATACCCTTACAGACTATTTATCCACCCCTCATGCATTCTTCACACTCCAGCAGTGATTCTGGTCTGAGATCTTCTGACCCCTTATTGGAGTCCTTCATTGTCTCCAGACAGGCCATTAGCTCGTCTAGTTGCAGCTGCTAAGGTTGTAGCCTCCTTATCTCCTGGATTGCACTGGCTCTGGAGTCCTTGTTTCTCTTGAGTAGGTACAAGTTCAGCAAATCTAGGTGAAAGCTTACAGCCTGCAGCCTAAGGCTTCAGCAAATCTAGCTACTCAAGCTAAGTAAGTAAAGCTAAGCAAACAGCATACTAAATCACATAACATTATAACTCTGAGTGATTCATTCTACGTAAAACATACTTATTTAAGTTAAACAACTAATATCTCTTAACATTGAGAGGCGTCCCTGCTCAAGGGAAGAGTTGCATGACGTGCAGTCCAGCTGTAATTGATGGAGAACTCAAATTGGGCTCATCCAACGATGCTTTGAGAATCAACATTGAGACACACCCTAGATCAAGGGGAGATCACTGCCATGCAGCCACACTATCTACCCAGGAGAGCTCAAAGAAGGCTCACTTAGGCTGTCATATTTATGGAAAAAGATGCTTGGCTCATAGTCAAATTGTATACAGTGATGTATACATGAGACTCATTGTACCCACAACTTTCTTTGTTCCTTGATAAATGAGTCTTGAGAAAACCACCTGCTATTCATGATTGGTGTTCCATGCTCATACGCATTGGTGCCCACTGGATCACTCTTCTCCTTTCTGGATTTTCTAGAGGAGTTCTTGGCCTGACTATGGCTCAGGCCTTTACCTCCTTTGGAGCCTGTACTAAACTACTGTGAGTTGGTTAAGGGCAGGGTGTGTGCATCCATAACACATCCCCATCCCACTGCAGGGGAATGAGTGAGTTACTGGGTGGAGGTTTAACTGCCAGGTGGGGTCAACTCACCACGTATGGTTAATGTAATAAATAGAAGTCACTGAGGTGAAATTCTTTCTTAGTATTTTACATTTTTTATAAAGATCAATATGGAAGAAAAATACTGACAACAGTAAATCTCCAACCATTTCTGTCTTGTCTCTTTTCATAATACAGGCTATTGACCTCTGGCTACTGTATATATCCAATATTCACCAAGGCTTTCTGTAACATAAAAGCTCCAGGCTTTTCCTCCCCTCAAAAAAGTGGACAACGGATTCAGAAAATTAGTAATGAATGAATGCAGAATAAAAGAACAGATAACTCAGCAAAATTACTTGAATGGCACTTTTTTACTATTATTTTATTTTTATGCTTTCCCAGAGCACCATCAAAAACTGGGAAGAGGTGATACAGAGGGCCTTATTACTGGCATCATTCACTGTAATACTAATTACTAAAATCAAAAGTACTAGAACTTTACTAAAAAAAGCATTTGAGCCAAGAACCAACAAAGTTTATTTGTGATAGTGACATTGGCTTTCAGCAGACATTTATTAAACTAAAGTGTTCCTAGCATTTATTTTCACTGTTGGGTTTTTTTGATTGTGAAGTAAGGATGAATTATTTTTTCTTTTCATGTTTGAACTCTTTTAATTACATAATTTTGGTTAAAATAATTTTTAAGTATCTATAGAAGACATCCTTAAGAGTAACGTGGGCAGAGCACAGAATAATCCTCACAAGACACCTTTAATTATTGAGTATTGTCTGTTGTGTGAAAATGAATAGACTAAGCAAAAAGCTCTGTGTATGATGAAGTGTGAATTGAAGTTTTGACAGCTGCATACCCCATACTTTATCAGCAATCAATGGCTGAAGGTCTATATAATCTTCACAGTGCTGTTCTACAGGCTGAAATTAGCTGGTCAAACATAATTTAGTACAATATTAACTATAAACTGGGCAGCAGAAAGATTTTTGAAAATTTTATATCTAGAGTAAGGAAATATTCTGCTGCAGGTGAAAGACAATATATGTAAAACTACACTTTTGGGCTACTTCATGTTTGAACTCAGAGATTAAAGTCTTTCTATGGCTTTTTGGAGATGACAGATCACTTGCATGGAATACTAAATTGTGCAGTAGGTATTTGAGATTATATGAACAGCTTTTTGGAAATGTCACCCAGGTCACTGGCAAAAATCTACTTGAGAAGTGGATTTGGTGTGTCAAAGGTGCACTTACCTGTCTGCTTACTAACTAGCCAGAAATTAAAAAAAAAAAAAAAAGTGCAGGTAAAGCAATTCTTGTGGATTATCAAATCTGAATAAAGTAAGAAATACTATAAACCTCTGCCTGCCCTCCCCAAAGCCCTTTCCTTTTCTGCTTTAACAGAAAATGCAGACACATAATTAATTAAGATTTAGGATTTCAAAATCAATTTTCAAACATGACTTTAATCACATTGCTCACCCCAAAAGGTTGTATCACCACCTAACCTTCTGAGAAATTTTCAGAAAACTACCTCAATAAGCTGCAATAGATATTCCATGTAATATGTATCTTTGTAAATTCAGTAAAATCATGACAAATTTATTTTATTGTATCTATATATTTTCACATTACAAAAAGGCTAATTGCACTTTGTGTTATTGTGTGGGAAGTGAATTGTGCTTCCAAGGCAGCAGACTGCACACATCACTGAGATACCACAACTTAATAGATAAGGGAGGGTTTTATATTTATTTTACAACTTTGTGCAATTGTTTTGGGACATCATTGCAACATATGACACTGCACTTTTACTAGCTGAGGAGTTCAGCTGTACAACTGAAACACTGCTGCTAAAGTATATTCAGTATTGAGTAGTAGAATCAGCACAGTGAAAAGTCACTAAAAAGCCAATATCTCCCATAAAAAAAAGGAGAATGCAGAATACAATCTCTAGTAGGTAAAGGTCACATGCAAGAAGTGGAATAAGAATCACCAACAAAAATTGCATGACCCTAATAAAATGTAGGATTACTATATAAGGTTTACATGCACAAAAATACATAAATAATTACAATACAAAAGTACATACATATAGAAGATATACTCTAATGAAGTATTGGAGAGAAAATTACACAGTATTAAATTTTCCTCAACAACACATTTATATGCAAGCTTAAGTGCCTTCAGCATAAGGCAAAAAATGTGTCATAGTGCTTTGTCTAAGTATAGATTGCACTACCAGAATAATTTTCACCTATGGTCTAGTATGAAGATTCAAACAGCTTGTTTTATTCGATTATTAATCATATATGCTGCTTCATTCACATTTAACTAGACATCAATTTTGATAATATCTTCATAATCATATGTTATGGAGTGGTTTTGACTACATAATGGATGTTTTCAGTTCTTCATTTTGATTCTTATGTGTAAAAGTTATATAGGCTTTCATAACAGGAATCATTTTTTACAATGTCTTTCTTTAGAGCTGTCTGAATTCTTTTAATTAGTGCCCCAAGGCTAAAAGGATGTATGAATCCCAGAAAATACAAAAATTGCTTTTTGATTTGATTTTTATGATAATCATTAGTTTTTCTTCCTATATTGCCCAAGATTTGGAGCTTCAAAAGTCTAATGATCTTTAGATTTAACATTGGTTTGCTCTACAACTAAAAGTCAAAATGCTAATGAGGGCAGTGGGAATAAAGTTTAAATTTTTATGGCTATCTAGTGCACAAAACCAAAAATAAGACTATGCAGGCATCCTGTTCTAGTTTCTTTAACACAGAAAGTTATTTTGAAAACATGTTCTTGACTGCTACAAATTCTATCCACTGACCTACATTATGAAGATTTGTATTCCCATGAAATACCTTTGGATAGACAACACAAGCTATTGAAAACAAGTCCGCTATACTGGTGGCTAGTTGGCCCAAAGGACAGCTAAAATTGTGACTTTGATAATGCTCATAGCAAATGCCCCTCAGGAAGAGTACTGCTTCTCGAAAGAGGAATGTACTGAGAGCAAGGAATATGGCGGTTTGCACCTGGAAGCTCTGAGAAGAGCCAGGGTTTGCTTTGTGAGGCACCTGCTTGCCTTTTTTTTTTTTTTTCCAGAGAAATAATGATCAAAAATTTGGCTCTGAACCTGGATTATCTGGCATGAGGAGGAGATATTTTGTATGAGGAAACACAGAGATTTTGTCTCAAAAATAGAAATACATTGTATGTAATAGAAGATGTGTATCTTAAAGGCTTATAGGAGTTGAATAACTTTTTAATTAATTCTCTTATTTCTGATACTAGTGATGAAGAAGAAAATAATAAGAGTTAATAATGTAATAGAACAGATTAGTTTTGAGACATAGGAAGTCATTCTGATGACAAAAAACTTCCCTGTTCTAATAGGTGGATATGTTGCCCACAATTGAACAGGAAACTAGAGCATTATGTGACAAACCACGGAACAAGTCACTTTCAAGCTTATTTTGTATGGAACTGGCAGAGCAGAGAACGATAATGATGTCATGCTTATTTGCAATGAGTAATTATATTTACCAAACTTTTAAGGGTGCCATTCAACTGAAAGTGGAACTGCAATTCAGTAGGCCACAGAATAATTACATCAGTGAAGAGGAAAAAAGCAGAATAGAAATAGGATGACTTCATGACAGTTGTTAGAACATGAATATTTGTCAAAGCAGTTTTACAAACATGCTGATGAGAAGATTTGAAACTATACATAAAATTAAGACAAAAGCATCCAGACATAACTGTGCACATCAAAATTGTAGATAGTAGAAGGAATTCAATAGGAATTTTAGTTTAAGGTGCATGCTGCATAATACAATCATTCAGCTCAGATAAACTGTCCCAGGCATCAAAGCCTGGAAGCCAGCTATTCTGTTTTATAGTGAACACATCCTAATTTGCCTTGCCCTGCTCTCTATTGCCTAGGATCCTAGGAAATAGATTTTGTTTATCTAGGATAATCTAGGAAATAGTTTGTTTGCTAGAACAAACTCTATTGCCTAGGATCCTAGGAAATAGATAGATAGATAGATAGATAGATAGATAGATACAGATAAATAATTGTATACATAGATATATTTATACATACACATGTATATATTTTTATATATGCATATGTATATTAATTTGCTTGTATTTGTATGTATGTATGTGTATATTGTGTATATATATGCATATATAAAAACATAAGTATACATATGTGTACATAGACACACGTATATTTATATACACATATACTTTTTTTTTTTTTTTCAATAAAAGAACATTAATAGGAAGGTTAAGAGATTTTTCCATTCCAAAAGAGGGACTAGGAAGCAGGAGTTTGAACACACTATGCAGACGGACATGAACAGGCATCTTACTTCTTTGTATGTAAGCTTTTGTATATAGATAGTTGACCTGAGGGAAAATAATGACTTCTAGAACCCATCTACAAAAAGAAAGTGATTTTAAATCAATCTTACCTACTGTTGAATTTTACTAGTATATATTAAGACCTCAACAGGATATTTTAGGAGAGTTACCCAAGTGTTGATTTAACTTTGGTATAAGACAGGTACTGTGTTACTTTGCTCTCTGGAAACTCTGGGATGTGTATAGAACTCTTTAAACAAGTGTGAAATTTATATACATATAAATATATGTATAATGAAGTAATATATGTCAGTCCAGCTGAATATAGCTTTTCTGATTCAAATTTCTGCCTAACTCAGCTTTAGATGTTTCCTTTTTTTACTTAATCTTTTTCATGTTTTGAATCATTACTAGAATAGAAGTCATAGTTACTTTCCTCTTGTTTAGTGTTTTCAATATTTGGATAAAACCATGTAGCAAGAAATAAAGCTCCATTGATGTCTGCACCATTTGTCTATGAAGAAAATATTAATTTCAGCTTTTCTTTATTGCTGATTATTACTAAGTACTAAGACTAGCTAAAAAGACTTTTTTTTTTTTTAAATTTATTTCTTTTCTCATTTTTTAGACTTGAGATTGGAAATGGTATAATTCTCAACCCCTACTCTATGCTTTCTCAGGTCAGTCACTAACTGCATTTATGAAGCTCTGAATATACTTCATATTTTATCTATTGTTTCGTATTGCTTGCATTTAATAAGAAATTAACTAGTTCCTTCCAGAAACATACTTGCTACAGCAATCAGGTTTTGATTCAGTCTGGTTTATATTGTCATCACTGACAATAAACATATCTGTTATTTAATGGAACATATAAATACAAACACAGAATGACACAAACTATTATTCTAACAGTGTTTCAAGGATAAAGTTGTTTAATCTTCCTATGATTTGACTGCGTGATCACAGGAAAATAATCCTAATTTCTATTTCTTTAACCACAGATGGTGTAACTGGGAATGGCAAGCTTGCTAAATTTTGAGGAGTACCACAGCAGAAAAAGATGTTTGAAGGAAATTTTCCCAGAGAACAAAAGCTAGAAATGTAGGTACCAATTTAGAAACTTCATATTAAAACAAGTCATCTTAGCAAACAAGTGGTCATATAGCAACTTTTTGGATTATTGCATTTAGATAGAGGCATAAATTACTGGATTTAAACAAGTCAATGTGATCAACTACCTTAAATTGCCAACTCTGAAAACTATAGTAACTCATATGTGGCACAAATGATTCGCAGTGTTATGGCAGTCTGCAAAGCACAAGACATCACTGTGCTGAACCTTAACAAAAGCTACTATTTATGGTCAGATAGTCAGAAACAAGGCAATTCTAGGTCGAGAAAATCTGCATATGCAAAGGCTTCATATGCTTACACAAAACTTCAAGGTGAGCAGTTATTTATCCTCAAGGTCACCTGGTTGGTATTTCAAAAGCAGCTTTGTTTCAGCTGTTATGAAAGAGTGTAAGAGCATTTTAGGAATGCAGTAGAGAGAAAACCAGCTTAGCTGGAACAAAGACAAAAAAGTAAACCAAAGCACCTAGTATAAAGAATTCAAGATATCAGAAACTTAAAGTTTGAAAGAATTTTTTGTAAAACACAGTGACTGATTAGTCAGTGACTGTCAGTACCTACTGTTTCTCTTGTTTTGGAAGGATCTAATGAATGTGTATAAATATCTGAAGGGAGGGTGTAAAGAAGATAGAGACAGGTTCTTTCCAATCATGTCCAGTAACAGGACAAGGACACAAACTGAAGCACAGGAGGTTTCTCCCGAACATAAGGAAACACTTTTTTTACTGTGGGGATGACTGAACATGGGAGCAGGTTGCCCAGAGAGCTTGTGAAGTCTCTGTCCTTTCAAATCTTCAAATGCCATCTGGACATGGTCCAGGGCAGAATGCTGTGGATGAGCACTGAGCCTGTTTGAACAGGCTCATTAGACCAGATGGCCTCCAGAGGTCCCTCCCAACCTCAGCCATTCTGTGATTCTGTGACTTATCTTGCAGGCAATTAGCCCTTACCACTTAGTAAGACTGTATGCAACTTTACATGGAGTTCCTCCCTCCAGACCCCAGGTATTCCCAAAACACTTCTTACACTACTGTTCACAAGTATATTAAGTTCTTGTTGTTGTTTTCAAGAACCATACTGACAGTTACTATCTACCTTTTAATTTAAATCTTACATTTACTTGTAACTTGTTTATGTACACTCTAGTGGGTAGAATGTCCATTACCATTACTCACTATTTCATGTTCATCCTATCCTCCCTTCACAGACACATTGATAAAGATCTCTTCTCTAGCTTCGTTTTACTGGATTATCAAATCAGGCTCTGCAAGTTTCAATACAGACTGCCAATTTCCTTAAGTACTCCAGAAGCCCTTTTCTTGACCTGTTTCAAACTGAATTCAACTTTCTTGAACAAACACAATCAGAATTGTACATAATATTTTGGATGCTTCTTAGTGGTTGTTTTGGCCTTTTGAGAATTTAAGATAATATAATCCTGTCCGTCTAAAGTAATTGCAACAAAATTTGTTACTCTGTAAAATGTCTTTCTTTTTCTTCCTTCTAAAAAAACCTAAAACAGTCAAGTAAGAATTTGTATTGGTTAACCTGTGCAATTGGTGATTGCAGGATGGCAAGTCTCTGGGGAAAGTTTTGTCAGCCAAATGAGAAATACTAAGCGGTTGTTTCCTACCACTCAAAGGTTCACACTCTTGCCCTTGTAATTGTGATAGCAGTAGAATTGTTCTATTATTTACTGAGCACCTGACAGTCAGTTCAGATGGGCGCTCGACATAAAGGAAAGCATATAATGTGATTTCAGACCTTTAGAACATTATACAACACCAAAACCCAGATGGGATCCTAGTGTCCGGACAATTTAAATATTTCAGATTTTTCAGAAATAGATTCCTCTCTAATTCACTACATGGCATCAAATGAATGATGATTCTGGTGATATTTTATCTGTGAGGGAATGGCCTACATTTTTCGTTTTGTAAACTAGAAGTCAAATTTATTATTTAATCTATTGAAAGTTAGAGCTCCTATTACAATCAGAATAAATCTGGTAAATCAGAATACCATCATATATTAAGTTCCTGAGTCACGCCTAGTAACAACAATTAATAGAAGTGCAGGTATCTATATGTAAGAACTGCTTTTCAGGAAGCAGAGTTTTCTCTTTTGTAAATGATGGTTTGTGCACATGTATTGATGAGAGAAAGTGTAATTTTTTGGCAATAGAGGAAGGAGAAAGTGCAACTGCCTCACTTAATGGAATACAGAAACTTGTGTCTGACTGCAAAGGGCAGCAGATGGAAAGGGAAAAGCAAAACCATGAAGGCGGAGTGGTATGAGGCAAGAGAACAAACAAACAGAGGGAACACTTAGGCTGACTGAGAGAAATTTTTTTTTAAAAAACAAACAAACAAACAAAATCCCACTACTTTAAGAAAGAAGAATCTGCTCAACTTTTGATTAAATGCCTAAGGAAAAAAATTAGGAGAGATGTCACTTGAGACATAACTAGGCTGGACAACACCCTGTAAACACATAATAAAAACTAAACATGCATTGACAGAAAGACAGATGACAAGACATATTGATTCTTTTCCAACTATAGTGCCTAAGATCCATGAAGCACAGAGTGATCAGAATGAGCAATAGATACTGAACCTAATTTACATGTCAGTTGACTTTTTCTTCCTTAACTATTCCAGTGTGAACAGCTAATTGGCAGCCACCTATTTATTAATTCGCTAGTCAAAGCCAAAAGGCCAGCTGGCACAATTTTACATCCCTCTCTCCCAGGGTTCATAGATGAATTCTGGGTAAGATGCAAACAGTGTTTTACAGCAGCAATTAGTTTATTCCTGGGGCAAAGTACAAATAGAAGCGGGTATGTATGTACAGCAAGGAGCTTGTTTCCCATTCCACTGTGACTGAGGAAATGACAGCCAACTGGCAGTGAGCCATACAAATAAAAAATACCAGCTGGCAGATGTCGGATTATTTTTTCCCACATGACTAGAGGTATGTTGGATGACAAGAAGATATGTTACTGAGTACTAAGCCATCTATCCCTTGATGGTTATTTAGCTCACCAGTCACAAACTAGTTCATAACTAAAAATTAGGCAGTTAGCAACCTTGTCATTGTACAGAAGTTATTTGGAAGGTCTGAACACACCATATTATCCAGAATGGTCATAGTGGTGATACAAAAATTATTTGAACTAGCTACTTTCTGAAACAGTATGTGAAATCTCAACTTTGTATTAAAATCCTCTGTGAATAATTCTCAAATACTATGTCTTTCATGTTGGCTGGAAATTTTGTAACTAGCTTTTGCCTTCTAAGGACCTTTTCAGTAATTATTAATTTTAGATTCATTTTCTTCCTGCCAATACAATTTTGTCCTACAGACAGTTGGAGCAACAAATATCATAAACAAAAGTGAATTTATTACATCAGTGTAGAAGAAATAGATCATTAAATTTAAGAAAATTATTATGTCTAAATTGGAAATAGCCAATCTAGATATGCCTCTGACATGTAATTCCGTACCAGAAGTGAAAACATATTTTTTAAATTTTATTGTAATTTATTAAATTAATTTATTTTAATTTAATTTAATTTTTATTATTTTATTTTATACTATTTTATACAGAAAATGAGAAATTTATCTTTTTCTTTTGCCCTTCATTAGATCTTCTGAAAAGACATCTCATGGTTGTTGAGCTCAGCCCTTATGTAAATTCAGCTGTGAACAAGTCAATTATGATTCTTAGTTATAAGGATATTACTACATTTTAATATCCATCTGCAGTACCATTAATTTAAGATAGTCTGATGGCATTCAGATAATGTCAAATAGATATGTCTGTTTTGTAGGCCTCAAGTATTTCATGCCATTATTTATCTGAGATTGTTAGTGACAGTCCTAAAAGATCAGTGTACTTTTTGTATTATATATTGCACTTGCAAGAGAAGTATTATATATTAGGACAGAAAATTAGCTGAAGATATGCTTTAGGAAGAATGTTAGAAACTTAATGAATGGCAATTTGAGGAAAATTCATCCTGGTTGGTATTAAAGATGACATATTGTCCTAGAAGGCATTGTGCACAGAATTAAGAGAAGCAGAAACTCTTTGGGAAAATATTGTTAATAAAAAGCTCTCACAGTTCTCATCTAGTTCTATCAAACTTCCCATAAAAGAGATGTCACTCTATGATGCTTTCTACACATTTTACACCAACTTTTTCATGTATGGCATTAATTTATCTGAAACATGCAATAGTCCACATTTTATATCCAATATTTATACGTATTGTTCATATTAGATCCTGAGTATAATTTGTTAATTCAGCTTTTAAAGCAATAAGATTTCATTCAAACAAATTGTAAGCTCCAACCATGACATAATGACAGTCCTAGATCTTTCCTAGTTAACTTTTTGTATTTTTCAGTTGCCTTTTATATCTGTCTACCAGAAGCTACTCTTGAGAATTCTTGTATCGTAATTTACTGTTATTAGACTACTAAATCTTGCCATTGGCTAGAAACAATTTTGTGATTTGGCATGGTACATACTTAGTGACATACTCAGGAAAATATTTTTTGTTATTAACTTATTAAATAGAAAAAGACATACACTGGGTTGTTAATCACATCTGTTTATAAAATACAAATTGAATTAAAAAAAAGGTATAATCTATTAACTATAAATTACTAACTTGAAGATCTGCTTATTTAATACTTGTTCCACAATCACAAGGTTTACTCCACATTATTGCACAGTTATTACACACTGACTCAATTGCCATGCCATGAGGTGTGTCTCAGAAGTCCCTTCTAAGAGTTCAACCGATGACATACAAGATTCATAAATAGTTATTGTGTCTCCTAAGATATCAATATGAGGTGAGTTGACTCTGGCTGGATAACAGGTGCTCACCAAAGCCGTTCTATCACTTCCCTCTCCTCAGCTGGACAGGGGAGAGAAAATATAACAAGGGGCTTGTGGGTCAAGATAAGGACAGGAGAGATCACTCACC
>JAOBAS010000072.1:37288500-37303273 GCA_025311575.1 Elanoides forficatus
CTCCCCCATCTTGCTGGGGGTGGGGGGAAGTGAGTGAGTGGCTGCGTGGTGCTTGGTTGCTGGCTGGGGTTAAACCATGACAGCCAGTTTGTGTCAGCTGCCCTCGCTGTGTCCCCTCCCAATTGCTTGTGCCCCTCCAGCCTTCTTGCTGGCTGGACATCAGAAGCTGAAAAATCCTTGATTTAGTATAAATACTACTTAGCAACCACTGAAAACGTCAGTGTGTTATCAGCATTATTCTCATACTGAACCCAAAATATAACACTATACCAGCTATTAGGAAGACAATTAACTCTTAAATTAAAATAAGACAATAGGTCTCAAGAAAATTCAGGATTTTTTTCCAGATTTTATCTGTTCTAGCTGCCCTTGCATCTGTGCCATATAACCATCACTGGACAAAGAATTTGTAGTGTGCCAGTGCCAGCTACGATGAACAAAGACAGTGAGCTGGATTTAGGCTATCAATAAAAGACATATGCATGTTGATGTCAAATTTCACAATCACTTTGGTCTTGTCTCCAGTTAGATAAATATAGATGTAACAAATCAGATCAGAGACAGCTATTTCCCACTCTGGAGGTTTGTACTCTAATGATCAGTAGCTATACTGAACTCTTGGTGTTTCAGCAACTCACATTTTCCTTTTGTTTGGCAAGCTTCACACTCCACTGAGGACATTGAAGTTCACTGGAATAGCTTCTAGACATATGGAGTTTAATTTCATATTTGTCTAAGTCTGATCCATTTATTGGTAAATTCCACAAATGATGAGAAACATATAATTAGGTAGATTTTCCTTTAAAAAACAAACAAGCAAAAAGCACAAGGATAATCGCATCCTCTTTTAAAAAGCTAGACTCTGTTTTTTTAATAGCTCTAGTCATTCTGTGAAATGTATCATTTTCTTGTATGGAATGAAATGTCAATTTTCTGAAGATATGGCTGTCATAAATCCACCTGACTGACAGTTTTTAACCCAATTTATGTCAGTTACAGTAGCAAGACTGAAAGCTTGTATTACTTGCAATCAAGCAGAATACTATTTGTTTTTGAAAGACATCTTGAGCTGCACAATAGTAATGAAGATAGCAAGGAACACAAGCCATTTGCTGACACACTGGCATTGCTGCTATTCCTTTGCTTAGCTGTATGTTTCCACTATTAAAAGGTTGTGTCCCAAGAGGGCACTTAGATGAAGGTAGTCAGTATTTCCAGAGATGCAGACAGTTATTGTATAAACACAAGCAAAAACAACAAAAAAACCTCAAGAAGGCTGGGACATTTTTCAACACATTTTGTTTACCAGCATTGTTGGGTAAAGCAATTTAAGCTTGCTTTTGCTTAGTACCCTACTTTTAAAGAGAGGCACCTAACATTAGAGTTTCTTCAAAGAAAAAAAAAAAGGAAAAAAAAAAAGGAAAAGGAAGAAGGATATCTAAGCTTATGGTGTTTTGAGGCATTTCATCTCTCGTTTGATCTACCACCTGTAGCTCTGACCTTTACTTGTTTTGATTACTCAGAGCCTGTGTTCTGGCAGTCATATTCTGTCTGTTGACAAGCATTATCAGCTCCTCACCTAATGCTCGTTGGAAAGGCTTAGAAGTCAGAGAGTTTTTACAACTTCAGTAGGCTGTTGGATGAGGAGCATAGCAGAGTAAAAGCACTAAACTCTTTGAAAGATTCAAGTGCCTAGTTTGCATTCAGCAGCAGACCACTCTATGTTAAACCACTCATTTCCAAAAGACTAATACTATGCTTTAGGGTCAGTAAGGAAAAAAAATATTTTGCAAGGTTAGGATAGATCATTGTGAATATAAAGATGAAGCAAAGTAGCTAAAAAAGCCATCCTGATTTCATTTGGAACCTACTCTAAGAAATTCTTAGCCACCAACTGAGTATCACTTGGAAAATCTACAGTAAAGAGTAAATCTAGAGGAATATGGGTACTACTATTATTATTAATCCCATTAGTGATATGTCCTGTTATTGTAATGGCATATGGTTTACAAAATATACAACTACCTCAACACATATAAATCTGAAATTTTCTGAAGTATCTCTTGAAGAAAGAAAAGTGGACAGGGTTATAACAATACCCAATTCTCTTTAAATTTCAATAAAAATTATTACATTCCAAGTGTTATTTTGGTACTTCAGTACACTAACATTTTCAGTGATAGAAGTTTTGACTAAGGTAAACTTTAGACAAGACAAATGGAATTACATTATCTGTGAATTGCGTCTCATATTCATTGCATCTTTAGTTTTTAATTTAAACAATTAAATTGTACTCAAGAGGTTTCCAGGGGATGCAACTATATTTCTATTTATAATAAACATATAAAAAATGTATTCTAAGAATGGATGAGATCTATTTTATTTATAGCGTGTACATACACACACACAATATATATACACATACATCTGTGTTTCAGTTACAATTTTTTCACATATGATTCATTAAAAATGAGGAAATTATGATTACATTGTGGAAATATATTTTAACTGTCTGCATTTAAGCCTGAAACATATCTCTGCATAAGTGAGATATACCTTTAGGCACAGTGGTAAAAACACCATAGCTTTTTTGATAACAGACCTATTATATTTTTGTCTTTTGAAATGTTTCATTCAAAAGACCCATCCATAATTGTTTCTTTACATAATAGTGCTTAACTGTCTGTAAAAGTAACTGTCAAGTAACAATTGCATAAATTATGTTTTTTCAGAAGACTGGTATCATGTTCTACTCATGTTCTAATACCTTAGGCCATTACTGAATTACTTTGAACACACGCTTATCTCTTAAACTAATTGTCTTTAATTTTCTGCTAAACCTTCTTTTTAAACTCCTCAAAACTTTTGAGTTTGTCAGAAGGTGAACTGATCAAACCGTTTTAGTTCCAGGAATATTATTAAAATTAAAGAGCTGTTTTGTAAACCTTATTTGTTACATCTAATCTCACAAATATTTTCTGAATATTCAGATGAGTTTTTCTGAAATAAATTCCATTTCTGTACACATCGAGAATTAAAACCTTCATCTGAGATACCTACTGCTGAATTAGATAATTGACAGAAAACACAGTCTGCAATATTACATAGTGAAAAATGTTTAAAACCCCATCATCTCTACTATTTACTGTCAGACTTCAAGTCTTTTGTTTTACCGTAATTAAATTATTTTAACTCTAAATGCTGTAACAATAAAGATATTCAAAACTATGTCAGATACCCCTTTCTTATCTAATGTTATCAAAAGTAGTCAGTTAGTTCAAGTATTGAATCCTCCTTTGCCTGCAGTTGCTGGCCTTTTCAACTGATGTCAACAATTAAGGTAATTTTAGATATAGATGTATTTTAGCTAAGATGTAGTCAATATATCCATTTGTCTGTCTAACTGTATTAATATTAGATGTATTAAATGTTTGCCTACCTGTTGAAGTCAGTAATTTTCCGTATATTGGAATAAACGTACAATGTCCATTGCTGTTACGTATTCTTACACTAGAGACTTGTTCAGAAGCAGCACATTCTGTTACATTACATGGTCTTACTTAGATGGAAGTAACACTAGAAATCTAAATTGAACTCTGTCTATCCACATCAGTGTTGTTCACCCCACCAATACTATATCCTTTGTAAAAAATTTGTATTATAGAAACAGCACCAATCAGCTTTCTCTTGTTCAAGTATCATTATGGCTCAAAACCCAATCTTTGTTCTATAATTCTTCCCAGTGAGCTTAAAGTGAGCCAAAATCCCATTTGTACTCTTCAAGGACTTAATTTCAAATTTACTGGCTGTTTTCTGTCAACCTTGAATAGACTTCAGCTATCGCTGTTCTGTGACACTAAGAAAGAAGATTACAAAAAAGTAGGTCTTCTTTGCAACATTTAAACTGGAAAGAAAGAAAATATCAATATAAAAGCCAAGAGTTTAACTAAAGTGCTGACTCTGTTCACCTAGTTTTAAATTACTCCTGACCCTAATTTTGAATTTAACTTCTTTACAACTCCAACTTTGGAAAAGTTGGCATAGTTCTATGACTAAAGTAAGTTAAAGTAACTCAGACAAATAACAGTATTTCATCACAAAAACAGAGACAGGGTGGAGGCTTCTTTTGTGGAAAATTCAACACACTGTTAAACTTCTATCTTGATTACTGGTAATTGCATTTTTTTTTTTTAAACAAATATATTTACTAGTTTCCCATCATTGCTAGTTTATCATCATTTTTTGTCTTATTTATGTGGCTGGAATGTTTTTATAACTGTCAATAACTTTTGGGTTGCATGGAAATTTTAGGTTATGACATTGAAAGTCCTTGTTTTTAGATATTTTTAGAGAAAAATGATTCTGTAGTATAGGAAGGTGACTGATATACAACATTCTTGTCATGCTAAAAAATTTTATCTGCAGTGTTCTTTATAGAGAATCATAAAGAAAGCATGCAGTTTTCAGAAACACAAAGAATAAAGACGATTTCTAACACATCGTTCTGATTCTAGCAACATCTGATTAACTGTAGCTTATCCAAGTCTGCATCAGAACTATCACTTACTACTTGGGAGGTAAGTGAAAAAATGTAGTTGGTTTGAGGTCTTTTGGTGGAAAGAAGGTAATCTGCAAAAATTCTTCCCCTTTTATTTTTTCAGATTTTCTTTGGGTCTCTATGTTTCAAAAAGTATTTTAGCTAAAGTGTTACTGTTGAAAATAAATCAATGATATTTTGTGAACACCACTGATGGATTTCTTTCAGATGTCATTCAGTTGCTGAAGTTAGCTGTTGTTAGAAAGACCTCTTTCTGTCATGCACTACATTCTCCATTCCTGGAGGCGTGTAGAAAGGCAGAGGTTGCAAGATGATGCTGAAGGCTACTTGTTCTGAAGCAAGCTTAAACTACAAAAAGAGAAATGCGGTTCTTATGAGAGAAGGTTCATAGTTTCAGCCATATTTTTTTTAACTAAGAAGAAGTGCAACTTGTACAAAATTTTTTACAGGCTACATTTTTTAGCCCATTTTTCTGTGGAATTTTTCATGTCAGACTATTGAATAATGAAACAACTTTCTGTTTCTGTGGCAAAGAATTTGAATGGATCTGTGTGAAAAAAGCCCTAAACAGGTATAAAAAATCGTGAACATTTTGTTTCAATTCTCTGACACTCCATGAAAGAGAAAAAAATTAACATATCTATTCATAAGATAAGAGAAAATTGCTGGGAAAAATTCTCAGAAAACATCACCTGTGAAAAGGAATGGAAAATTCCACAATAGAGTTTTAGCTTATAGTCCCATTACTATGGTTTTTAAGTTAATGTTTAGTTCCATTTCAGCCTATTCACAGTCATCATTTGGCTAAAATGATTCACAAGCTACATTTGCTCCAGCCTTTCTACTGAGAGAGAGTTTTAAATCCATCTCTATGCATCATTGTTTGGAAAAATAACATTGTATAACACCAAGCCCACAGGGCTTAAGTATGTTTGCATTTTTACTCCTCTTGATTTAAACTTAAACATTAAGAGTGTTTGCAGGACTGGTATTCCAGAGTTAGGAAAAAAAAACAAACCACCAAACAAAGCCAAAAAACCCACTGAAATCTGAGACTTTTTTTTTTTTTGAGTACTTTCAGACCATTTAAGTTAATCTTTTGAATTATGTTATGTATACTAAATTTAGTACTTAAAAAGATAAATTCCTGCAAACTATGTGCTGGTACTTATTAAGCTACCAGCTATTCAGCAATGGAAAGCAGTTCTGTACTGCAGGATATCCCTAATATGGTCTTTGTTCTGGGCATCGAGATATCAACCGGCTTGCAGACTTTAGCTTTCTCATGGAGTTAGGACTCTGCCTTTTGATGTATAAAAAGGTGAAACTATAAAAACTGCAGCCTTTGTGATTTAATAGTTCACTTTTTAAAGTACTCATGTATGACGTATTAATTTGAGATTCAATTTTCCCCTCTCACTTCACTTCTATTAGTCTCTCCTAATTACACCTCTTACCTCATATGCTAAAGGGAATGCTGGATAAATAAATGTATCTTCTTCTATCTGCAGGAGCTTCACTTTGGAAGAAATAATTAAATGTTAATTGGAAGAGTAAAAAGAACATGTATGAGCATGACTTTTCCAACAGTTATGGCTGTGATCTGGGAGAAGTAGCACTCATCTCTTTGCTGACATATTTAAGATAAAATGCCTCAATGTTCTTTAGAGCAAGGATTTGAATGTAAATCTCTCCTCTATCAGCTTACATTCTTAGTCATAAAACTAATTGGGTTTGCTTATTTTCTTTCTCTGAATACTCAACATCTATACGATAATAAGCATGGTAAAGCATCATAAATTTAGCTATGTTTGACTTAATTATTCTTATGAATAAAATATTAAAAAGTAATGAAACTAAAACATAGCACTGGTTAAGTGGCGGACCGTGATTTATTTTTCAGAAAAAGAGACAAAAGGCAAAACCTGAGCTTAACTGTGATTTTTTTTTTTTTCAGCTATGTTTACACAGCCAGACCTTTAACTAATGAAGCTCTAACTCTAAAATCAGGTTTTTAAAACTTGTTATATATAGTAATATTCCACTGCACTTAACTTTCTCCATCTATCTTCACAATAAATTGCTGACACATTTTTTTAAAATGCTGAATACAAATTATTTCTCAATAGGTCCTTGAGGAAAATAAATAAACTACCATATTACTGCAGAATATGTAGTCAAATGATATGGTGTAGTCCTATTGCAAGCACCTTATTGGCTCCTATTGCTAGGTCTGGGTTGCGGAAAGAAGGGAAGATGTCATTACACTTTTGATTGCCTGATGCTTGCTTCTCACTATTCAGTATGTTGTCTTTTACTCTTCCAAGAACAGCACAGGTCTTGTGGAGACTGTGATTTCTTATACAATAATTATTCTTGAAGACTTGGTTCTGACACCAGGAAGGATTCACGACATATGCCTATGGACTTCTTTGTCATGCCTCCAAGGGAAGACTCAGAGAGCAACTTTGTCACTCCTTTGAGAAAAGCCATGATCCAAGATAATCTATGTTAACCTTTTCATAAGGAAGCACCCTTTCTTCCTCTCTTCCCTTATTGGAAGTGAACTCTAAGTATAGCTTTAAGTACATTGCTATATATATTTAGTCCAACACTCTTAATGTGTAATTAGGCTTAGTTCCTGCATGGCATGGTTATCTTTGGGGAACAGATGCCTTAAGAATTACAGTCGTGCACTACTGGCAGTGAGAATAAGACTTGGTTGTCAGTTGATTAAGTCCTGGAAGCTAAAAAACCCACTAAGGCTGAAGGATCAGTCAGAAATATGTTTAAACTTAGAGAAAGTAAGAGAGATAAATCCAGTAATAAGTAGGGAAGAGGACCTCCAAATGTACTGACAATCAGTTAGAAAATTAGTTTTCCAATCATATATAAGGGCTTTTCATTCTAGTCCATGGCAATGTTTGAATGCCTGTTTCCTTTCACACACTGTGCTCATCACTCACAGACTGGCATACTTTTGCCATATGAATGTTTCCAAGGACATTATGGGTGTTCAGCTAAGCCCTTGATTTAATTAGCATTTCCTTTGACTTATCTGGGTAATGGATCAAACTATTAGCTATCTGCATGGTGTATCAGTCTACGGACTAAAATCTGGAGAAAATTTACTATTCATGTATATCTGACAACAGTAATACAAAGAAAAATATCTTTAAATCAAGCAGTATTTATACGACAAGATAGTAACCTGACAAGCTAAAATATATGTATGTAATTAAGCAGATATTTATCTAACTTATCTATAAAGCCCTCTAATGATGGTGGTAACAGAAACTTTCTAGTCTCTATTTTGCCCAAGAAAAGGAAGGTGAGACAAGCTTTACAAGAAAAAAGAAGATGATAGTTCCTTTAAGAAACAACACTCAAATACAAATTATTCCTTTGTAATGTAGACCATTGGATAATTCGCATGTAACTTTATAGCTGTTTCTTTAAGGAAAGATCACCTTCTTTTAATTTCTTTTTCCTTTTGATTTGTCAATTAAAGATCTCACGTCTATTGCTTTCCTGAATGTTACTGCTTATTTGTTTTTAGAGTTCCTGATTCTCCTCTTCCTAAGTATCCAAAATTTTGACTTATCATAGTATCATGGACATCCTTGACTCTATTGCCTTTTATTGGTCATTTTAGCCATTTTCTCCTGGATGGATTTGATTCTGGTCACAATCAAACCAAGAAAAGCATCTACTTCAGTTGCTATATCCACTTTTGGGGCAATGAAAAAAAAATCACCAGGATATTGATAGCTAACAGTTAGTTTCACTATTTCTTTTCTAACACTCATCAAGGTAACTAAAATCCCTTACTGTCAACAAATTTATTTTATGTCATTCTGCTGGTTAGTCCCAAAATTATTTCTTCACACTGGCATTTGATAAATGATGATTTCCACACACACTTAGTCTTTTTCTCTTTATAAACATTAGAGGAAGTATATGAATTACTGGTATTATTTTTGTCAAAGACTAAATCAGCATTTTTTACAGTACTCTCTCATCAGAAATTTTGATAAAATAGTATTAAAAAGATGTAACATGTTATCTTCTGTAAGTAAGTATTTAGAATTTGTATTAAAAGTATGTTTCATAATACTTATGAAGACATATTTTCAGTCATGGATATAATTCAACAGTTTTATTTCTCCCTAAGCAATATATTCTTTGCCTTATGAACTTCAGTGAACTAATCCAATCTCTCAGGTGATTTTATACACAAGCTAGGATTGATTTTTAAAGTGTTTTTTTTTATAGAATTAGGCAATATTTTAAATTCTATCAGGTAGTTTATACATTACACAGACTGCTTTTCAGATCTTGTTGAGAAATTATTTGATAAAATAAAAAAGAATCTTTATTATTCTCTTTTCAGATTTTTCTGTGTTCTTTAATTGTTCCAAACTAGCAGTTCTGTTTCCATACATTTTTCTTTCACATCCTCTGTATTTTATTGTAGTGGTGGCAGGTCTGGATTAATATAGAACTGTTTGCTTCAAGATATGCTTGTATGCAGTTTTTATAAGTTTAGAAAAAGTATTTTTTGAGAAATTTTATATGGTTTCAAATACTTGGAACACTTCATAGGGATGAGATGTGTTTTCCTTCTTTTGGCCTGAACTGAGTTATGGTGGTATCCTTTGTTTCCGTAGTAAGTACAGTGGGCCACAAACATTGTTGACAAAGCTGTGTTTAGGCATATGTCTGTAGTGACAAAAGATTCTAACATACAGTAAGCATCAAGTTACTTCAGAAAGGATAATCTTATCCTCAACGGTAATTGCCTACATGTTTCAAAATTTTCTTTTAATGCTGAATTGAAAGGCAAAAATTAATTGAACAATTTCTGAGTTTGTCAATTTCCAGTCACCAGTTTATGGTTACTTCATCTCCTAATGTTGTTTTTCCCCCTTGGAGCTGCTTTCCCCTTTTGACACTTCCAGTTCACTAAAGATACCTAAGGATAAGACTTCTCATATTCTACCATTCATACAGTCTACCAAATTCTGCATGGCTATATAAAGTTATACAGCCTATTGTCTTCAGTAGGCTGAATTGAGTGAACTTCACCAAGGAGGAAAGTATAATATTTACTTGAAACTTATGTCACCATTGAAATTTCCTGTAACCTGGTTACAGTGAAGGGTGAGGAGAGAAATCAGAGCTTTTCATTTTTAATGTACCTTAAATACATGTAAAGTACTAGAGTTTTCAGAAATGACCTGGAAAGACAGCCAGAGAGGGAAATCATTGGTGAGTATATCAGCAGGATGAATTTATTTCTTGCAAGTTATGTGTTTGAAGTAGACAAATGTTTTTCTCTGAACAATATAAAATTGCTTGTTAACAGGGTACTTGTGATCAATTTTAACCCTCATACTTTCATTTGCAAAAGTGCTTTGGCTGTTGAGGAGTAATTCCTGCCTAATACTGGTACTGTTGAATTTAATCCTTTATTTTTTCAGTGTCACTTTTGAGGAGCCTTGGTCTTTAGAGAACCTAGAAATTTACCTAGAAAATGACAATATTTTTCCAGCTAGTTTTAAGCCAGTCTTCATCCGGTTCACTGAACAGCTGCACAAGCAGTTGATTTTGGCAAAACAAGGAAGGGGCAAGAAGGAGCAGTAAAGATATGGGAAGAACCAGCTTCATTAGTATTGTTGCTTACCCTCAGTCCAGAAAGATCTGAAAGCCAACAGATTGTGAAAAAAGCAAGAAAAAGCATGGCTTAAGTGTAGACGAAAGGAAGAGCTTTCATAATTGGGTATTAGTGGACAAACAAGTTTTAGGATTTTTTGAGCATGAAAACTGCCTTTTTACATTTGTTTCTACTCTATTCATAAAATTATCTGTGCTTTTCTTTCCTGAGCACAGAAGGATTTGACTTAAGAATACATTGGTTCATAAAAACCATATTTCTTCTCTAAGGTGAACAAACTTATAATGCTCCAAGTATCAGGCTACTACAGCATCCACAGTACTAATTTCTCCTTTATTTTCTTAAGTTCTTACAAGATGATGCAGAACTTTTTAGTTTGTCTGTTGTTTTTTTCTTTTTTCTGCTTTTGGTTTGAGACTTTTTTTTTTCTTTTTTTTTTTTTTTTTTTTTCTTTTTCACAGGCCACAGAAAATTGACCAAGCAGAATCAGAGCCAGAGTCTGGAACTAAATGCGAGACCCAAACCTACTGCCTCACAGCCAGTGCTCTACTTGCAGAGGGATTTAATCTTCGAGATTAATGCTTTCTGCTGAAGTGTAACAAAAGCATTGGTAAGGCAAATGTTTTCTACTACACCCAAACATTTAGAAAGTTTCTTCTGAATTCACTATTATCCAGGTATAGCATCCAAACCTTTGGGAATACTTTCTGTTAATAAACAAACAGCTTTTTTTTTTCTTTTTCTTTTCCTTTTTCTTTTTCTTCTTTTTCTTTTTCTTTTCCTTTTTCTTTTTCAAGTTGCTTTCAGTCAGGCATTGCTGCTGGACCTCTGTTGTATGCTGATAAAATACTTTGGTTCCCAGTAAATAGAAAACCTATGTCACACCTAGGGAAGGAATATTTGCCTGCTCATAGAAAGCAGAAAGAAACAGCAGGCTCTTTGGTTTTGGCACATCCCTAATAATATGATTCCTGCTGTCCATTGAGTTCCTAGTCAACAGGTGCCTCCATAACAAGAACAAAAAAAAAAATCTTTCACAAATTACACATTCAAAGTCAGCACATATCTAAAAGGACAAGAGCTACCAATGGGCCAGAGTTGTCAGATGCTAAATTCCACCTTACCATAGCACAAGGAAACTTGCACTGACTTCTCTTATGCTGTGCTACTCCTGAAAATGAAATGGGGGGAAAAAAAAGAGAAAAAAAAAAAAAGAAAAAAAAGGAGCTTGTTTTTTTATTGTTATCAATCTGTTCTAATTCTTTCTTCTCTGGGGGAATTAAAATCACCTTTAGGTCTCTGAGTTTGGGGATTTGAAACAAAACAGTGTTCAAATCTATTTTTTGGTAACTAAGAGCAGTCACTGCAGCAAAAGGTAGAAAAGATTATAGCACTGCAAAACATACTGGAGCAATACCTTTTACATCAGTTATTTACGCCACCATACTGTTGAAATGGCCAGGTTTCAAAGATGTACAGGCTTCCCAATTTGGTTTGAGCAACTCAAGCATGTTATTAAATCCTTTTGTATTTTATACCTGGACATTTCATGACATTTTTTGGTTTTTTTTTCCATAGGGAATATGTGGTACAGAAAAATCAATTTATTCTTAATAAAACCATTTAAACAGCTGAAAAAATATTCTTCTTGCTTTTCACTAAAATGTTTCAGATTATAAACCTTTACAACTAGGTGTAAAATTTCTAACAATCAAAGTCATTACAATTGCTTTAAACAAAAGAAAAACAAATGTTTACAAACCCTATAAAACTATGCAAAACAGCAACTTGTATGGATGTCCTCCTGAAGGAATAGAACAGGTTTTTCGAAAACAGTCTTTTATTAAAAAAAAAAAAAAAAAAGGATCCAGTGCTATACAACTAGCAAACATGGCTTACAGCAGAGAGTTACACTGTTGGGTTTTTTTTAACCAGTCTTGTCTTCTATCACTGTATTTACCAAAGAATAGTGTATTTGTGATGATTTTCCATTCTACTTCCCTAATTTTGGAAGTGTTATGGTTCAAAGAGCTTTTCCTCTTCCCATAGTACTTTTGTAACAGCTATGATTTGTGTCCTCTCAGACAGAAAGGTGATAGTGTGCTGGCACACAAAGGTAGTCTCCTTACCAACCAATTGAGTAGTCATGTGAGACACCATAGCTCTAAGGTTCTGGAGCTGCAAGAGGCAACTTGAAGGATTGTGCAAGTCTTGTGTAGAAAGTAACAGTGATCTTACCCCACGCTGTACCTTGCTACTCAAAGCCTTACACATAGCTTTATTTAGCATTTCACAACTTAAAACTTTCTGAATTAACTATCTGGGAACCGGTAATGGAGATATGTTGTAGTTAAATTTCCCATGAATTATAGTGAAGTAATAAGGCACTGAAGTTGTTACAATGACTAGGTGTAGGTTCAGCATCTAATAAAAATTTTTTTTTGGTATTTCAGCAACTGAAATATTCAGTCTCCTCCTAGTCAACTATAATTCTTACAAAGTTTTGAGAAAAAGAAATAAAAATACCCCACTTAATTAAAGGTCACAGAAAGCATATATTCACCTAATGACTGATATAAACACAGTTATTTATTCCTAAATCATTATATAAGATTTAATTCCTTTACAAATTTCCTATACACACATTGCTGCAATAAATTCACCAAATAAGTTGTTGCATTTGTTCATGAGAACTGTAGTCTTTAAATGAGTGCTTCCAAGAATATCATGGGTTGTGAAAATACAGAATTTTTATCAAATTTATGGAAAACAAACCTTTCTGAGATGTCTGGGAGTACCACACAAGGAAAGTGAGCACCCTCATGAAATTAGAACTAGTTCCAACTTACCTGTAAATTTCATTGGACCACAATCTGTCATGAATGATTGCTGTTATGTCATGATGATATGTTATGACTTGTGTATATTTCCCAACCTCAGAACCTTACAAAGACAAGGAATATTGTTAATCTGAAAAGAAAGCTCTATCAGTAGCAACTCAAATGAAAACATTTCTTTTTTCTTCTAGCAACAAATGATAGATTAAAGAGGTTCCAGAAAAAAAAAAAAAAAAAAAACAGCCAAAGGAAGCAACAGCATATGCTAAGATTTATTTCACAGCTGAAAGAAATACCATTTTAAATACCTGAATAAAATGTTAAGTGGCAGTGATAGTTTGTCCTGCCAACAGTTTTTAACAGAACTCATGGGTGACCATAGATAACAGTAAATTTGATTAATGGATCAACTGCGTGCAGCCAGGGGTTCTGGTAGAGTTTAAGATGCGAGGGTCATGTCAAACTTTTTGGTACAGAAAGGATTAAGGATGATACTATTTTATGACCTTCTTATTTGTCAGATAAGTGTAATTTGAAAGGTTTATAGTGAGTATCAAAAAGTTAGCATGTACTTAATTTGCCGGTCTAAATATATAAACCTCAGAAAGTAATGAAACAGAGAGACTAGAAATCTGATTTTTTTAAAGTCAGTTCTCTCTGCTTTATTTCTCCAGGAAAGCAATGGGTTGATTGTATGTTGCCCTTGACCAAGAATAAAATGCCAGGGATGTCAATGGGAGTTGCCTGCACAGGCTGAGAGCTGTTTATAGCCCTAGGACATCAGTATCTATGAAGTCTCTCGAGTGAGACAAATGGAAAAATAAACCCCTCCACTCTGAAAATTGCTTTTCTTTTTTACATGAGCAGAAAGTCAGTTTCTAAACTCTAAAAAAAAGCCTCCTTCCTGAACAGAAAGAGGTTAACACTGAACTCTGAAGATTATAAGCATGCAGATTCATCACAATTTCATTAGAAATAGCATACTGAAACTACGCTCATGCAGAAATGAGGAAAAGGAAGGAAAATATTTAATAATTTAATAAAGCATTAAACAAAAGAATATACCAGTTCACACTTAACTAAAAAGGTCTTCAGTATTGAGAGAAACTTTATCATTCTAGGAAAAAAAAGGAACTTACTCATTAGCCGATACTATTAGAAAGACTTGGTTTATGAACTTGACATCAAATTCAGTTTCACACTAAAGAAAATATAAAGCTTTGATTTA
Source organism: Elanoides forficatus (assembly GCA_025311575.1). Lineage (NCBI taxonomy): Eukaryota > Metazoa > Chordata > Aves > Accipitriformes > Accipitridae > Elanoides > Elanoides forficatus. Next base: position 37,302,801 of record JAOBAS010000072.1, read on the forward strand.
TTGGATTTGATCAGAACTTATTGGAGTAGTTTCAAGGACACTATTAACCTTCCCTTTCCAGTTATATTCTTCTATTCACTGCCATGCAATAGAAGATCCTTTAAGGTCCTTTGGAAGATCTAAACCCATTTTTCTATTGTGCTTCCCTTCACTTTGTTTTTGTAGAGAGTTTTTAGATCTTTATTTTCTTCTTCTAGGATTTTTTACTCCCTTCTAAACTAGCAAACAAGACCACTACAGGTTTAGTCAAATTTGACCTACTAATGATTATCCTTACAGATCTCCTTTGTCTTGGCCTCTCTTGTTATACACAGAGGGGAGTAATTTTGCTGGATAATATTGCATTAGGGTGCACCAAAGTGATGTTTTCACACAGTTAAAAGAATAGAGAATGACATCTTAACTCATGACTTCTCAGTCTGACAGAATTTTACATTAGGAAGATCTCTATAAGCATGATGTTTAACCCCACC
>JAOBAS010000072.1:37314773-37326272 GCA_025311575.1 Elanoides forficatus
GGGGTGGAGGTGGAGAGAGACAAAGAAAGAGAAACAAGTTTCAAGAACTTTAAATTGTATTTATGTTCTGTAGTTACAATGTTGTAAAAAAAGATTATGTTTTTTGAAGAAGCTTTGCAAAATTGTTATTGAAATACAAAGTTATACACCAATGAGGATCCCTAAGAAGAAGGGAATAAAGATCCTGATTTTCATTTACTTTAGGGACATTTCATTACAACACCATATCATGTAGCAACTGTCACCTGTACTTTATTACCATGGGGCTCATCACAGTTAGGTGTGAGATAAATATAATAAAGAAAGGGAGGGTAAGGAAATTAATGCAGTTTTACGTGCCACTGTATAAAGGGTCATTAAAAAGTACTAAGGTGCTAGAACACCTTTTGGATTTTCTTACATTCATCTTCCAATTCCTGAACTAATTTCTTTACTTTGAAATACTGCTGAAATGTAAATTTTCTTTGGTGCAGTAGTTTCCATATGGGCTGAACCATAGTTCAATAACAATGCTTCCTTATGTCTGCTTGAAATATCCAGCTGAAGTGAAAGTTTGTTCACTTACACGTCATGAAATGTAGTTGATTGATGGTCATTCTGCCCACATTATGTCAAGACTGTAGGGTTGGTTCTGTTTTGTTTTTTATTTTTGCACATTATTTTCTTATTTTCCTAAGGCAGCAGTGCAGTTAAATAGGCAGAAAGGCTGATTATCTAATACCATGCTGCTATGACTAACATGACAGTTAATTACCACAGCTTGGAAAAAGGCATAAAGAACCTGATGTAATCTTTCATCTTCAGGAAGAATCTTTCATCTTCAGGAAGAATCTTCCATTTTTGCTGCATGGGCCTGTTTCTGGGTCATCTTCATGACAGAGATGTTGCCAGTTTTAGAACACTAAACAGACTACAGAATACTGCAGAGCACCAAATATCAAGGCAAAGTAACTAAATACGTTCAATTAGAACACTTAACACAAATCATTAAACAGAAAGATATTATCAGTCTGGTTGATGGTAGGCTAGCATAATGCTATAATCTAATCAGGAGAGCAGACAAAATCACTACTAAGTAAGTCCTGACGTATATGATTTCCAACACACATAAATGTGTTTAAAAGTGTCGTCATGGGACTAAAGATACCTATATGTTTCACTGTTTGTAGGATAATGACCAGAATTATGACGAAACTGAAGTAATAGAAGGTTTAAATAAAAATGTAGTAAGCCATTATTTTATATATGAAGTGTTCATATGACCTAATAAAAAAAGGATATTCTAACAAGCATACAATGTAACATTCATTCTTTAACTGGGAGATTGAATAGTGTAAAAGACTGATGGAGAAAAGACTGATGAATTTTAGAAGCAAGAGGGAAAAAAAGTTTTTTCACCTCAGGAACATTGCATTGCTATGACTTCAGCTTTTTAGCTACTTTATCAATTAGTTATAATAGCACCAATGAGATAACTAGGAATTATTAAAATGAATTAGCAAGACTTAAATCTCAGCCAACATTCGTATGAATTCCTTGTTGTGTATATAGGTGTAGTAGTCTCACGCTTCACAATCACCCAAAACACTTTGTCAGATACTGTGGACTCAAAAGAAATATGTCTTTAATGTGTGACACTGAGCACTCAGGGATATCAAATGCAATGCAAGAAAACATTTTTAATGCTAATCTCAGCCTTTGCTATTAAAAATTTCTTCCCTCTCATAACTGAATTTATCTGTTTCCACTTATGCTTAACCTAAAGAGTGGAACTAGCAAAACAGTCTGTCTCCCATGTCAAAGACGGCTGGTCTAAGCTATAGGACAGCTCAGCTGGAACTAGCCACATATCCAGCAGTATAGCCATAGCAGTACTGTCCTGTACTCAGCTGGTTAATGTGCTGAACCACGACACTAAAATTTGAGTGCAAGGCCACAGTAACACTAGTAATCACTTCCAGGATGTCCTGAATTATTTGTTCCAGGTGGATGCCTCCCCTGGATGAAACTATTTCTTGGTTCTCTGGTCCATTCATGTGAGTAGTTATGCCCTTCATAAGCACATGATTAAGGCAGAAATGACAATAACACCTAATTCTCCCTTCTTCAAATTTACAGTTTTTCTCTCTGGATGCACAGAAACTCTGAACAGTAACGAACAGTCCTTAATACTTTCCAGATTCACTATGTAGTGCTTTTCTTGCTGATTCTGTAATGACTCTGATCTAGTTTCTTTCCCCTGATACCATATCAGAGGAGGGATTTCTATAATCTTCCTGACACATATCCCTGGCCAAGTCAAGTATTAAGACTAAGTATATTATGAGATGAGCCAACATCAGTACTTTACGGCTTTGACCTTCTTTCATTACTTTCTGTCTTAATATCCATCTTTCCAAGGTGTCTCCTAGCCTGATTACCTTTCCCACATCTCTACTAAAGACTTACGAGAACTGTACTCTCGTTAAAAGTCTCTATGTAGTAATTTTCATTCTCTACCATGATGAAGGCTTATTCCCATTTCCACTCCTTTTTCTACCATCAGCTGGAGTCTAGGGTACAATTCCAAGTCATTTGTAAAGAAACCTGGATTGTGGTATTAAGTCCACCCCACAGCAGGGTCAGTTTAAGATGTGCAGCCTTCAACAGCATTATACTTTGTGTGTATGAGCTTCCGAAGCAAAATTGCCTGAATCACTGCAAATTGTTCTTACATCACCCTCCATGTGCATTTTCTTTCACATTTCTAATTTTAAGAACATTATTGGAACCTCAACTGTACATGTCTTGCTGGTTCCATATTTAATCCCTTGGAGAAACTAATGTGCATTATTCTGTGTTTGACTGTGGGAAACCCAAGTCTTCCACCAATATATTAGTTATCACAGCTAAACTCTTGTTAGATTTCATTAACACTTGGCTTTTTGTTTGTTAGTCAAATTTATTATTGTTTCTATGTATGTTAAATATTATTAGTTGATGTAAAATTAAAATGGCTTTATTTTCTTGTTTTAGTCCTTCCAACAATGTCATTAAAAGAAACTTTCATAACATCAAGGAGTTTTTTTCTTTTCTTTATTTTAAAATCCTATTTTCCAAAGGATCTCAGAGTCTTACTAATTAGTATAACTCAAATATATAATAAATATATAATAAACCATTTTCCATTATGCAGTTTTCTATATCTTTTCTAGTTTAATTTGTAAGTTATAGATGAAGAACTTCAGGTAGTGATCAGGTAGATAAAAGCAAGTTGGAAAGGAGACGCATAATAGACAGGAAAGAAGGGTATGTAACAGCTAGTACACACCTATGGTGGAAATTTCCTGTATAAAAGGACCAGTGACAACCAAATTATCAAATTTATGCTTATTTCTTTTTATTCATAGGTATCAATTGTATTGGGAAGCACAAAGCTCCAATTATGGACTCTACATAATTATTTAAAATATTTCTGTAAAGCTCTTCCAGTACTATTGCTTTTTAAAAAAATGGAAGATTTATTGTTCAGTTTTTCAAAAGGCAGCACATGTTGATATTGCACTTCTCATTCCCAATCCCTACATTATGCCCTCTGTGTAGTTTTCTTTCAAAATTCTTGTAGTCAAATCCTACCTGATACCCTGGTATGTCTGTACTCCCTTTCAATATGTTGTTCTCCATTCCTCACAGACAGCATGTCTAGAAAGTTACTCAAGCAAGTGAAAAGAAGACAAACTGGGATTTGTTCCATTGCTTTTCATATCTTTCCAATAGTTACTTTCACTCAGAATATGTTAATTTCAACCCTACAAGCTGTTGTTTCTGGGAATCTTCTTATATGTTATTGCTAGAAAAACTGAACATGGATTTTCTTTGAGTGGCCTCTGGTAGAAAGGCTTACTTTCTGTTGGAATAAACTTAGGATAGTCTAGTTCAGTTTCTGATATTTTCTTTCTTTTTTCTGGAAATTAAGTGCAAATAATTGTGAATACATAATTCTTAATGAATAACTATTTATGAATAATTATTAATAATTAATATTCACACTTAACCTGTCTGAAGCTATGTGAACTTATAGCTTTTGAAATATTACTGGAATAATTTCTCCTGAAATACTGACATGTATACACTAGTGAAAATTGCACTGTCACAATAAAACTAGTTAATTATGGTGTAAAAGTTGCCAGAGAACTTATATGACTACCAAACAGATGTGTTCTTTCTAGTCAAAGTGTAATCATTCACCTATTTGGAATAGAATAAAATAGGTGTTCCAAGCCAGGTTGGACAGAACTTTGAACAACCTGATCCTAGTGAAAGAAATCCCTTCCCATGGCAAGAGGTGTAGGACTAGACGATCTATAAATGTCCCTTCCAACTCAAACCAGTCTGTGATTCTATAATTAAAGCACTTCCACTTTATATGAAAAAGCGTGGAGGACAATTTAAAAAAAATTATAATGAAACTTCCTTTCAAGCTATATAGAAATATAAAAATATAAAAACTAAATACCAGTTAACTGAACACCAATAATACAATTATAAATATGCTTCAGAATTTAAAAGTTGCGAAATTAAAAATTGAAGTTCCCAAAGTCATCTTAATCTTCTTTACAATTGTATAACGACTTGATGTCTTTCATAATCACAATATTTAATACAAAATTTTGGTTAATATATAAAAAAAGTGAAAATTAGGTAAGATAAGCCATTATGTCAGCTACCAATTCCTTCAGCAAAAATATTGTATGAACACTAGTTCTGTCATAATGGCCTAAGGCATCCTCAGAATCACTTGTATGTCATCATATTAATTTTTCTTCACTGTCTTCAATTTCTGGATCTTTAATCTGACTGAGAGGTGTTGGTCACATGTTTGTAAATGTAAGTGATAACAAGCTAGATTCACATAGGATGACACTTGGGAGAGAACTGACCTACCTGTGCTCTATGACAATGTGTTGACACTTGCCAGATGACTAAAATGTGTCCTGCCATATCTTTTATGAATTATTTTATGACAATTACAGTCTTCAAAATATACCTAAGGAATGTAAGAAGCTCATCTGAAAGAAGAAGGAAATTCTGAGATAAAGTGGATTCACATTCTCAGTCCTCTACAGTACGATGCTGTTACTGAAGGAGCTAAAGAAAGCAGTTTGCTTACTTAAGGGAGCCTATCAAGAAGGGAAGATTGCAAACAATAGGGAAAGACTAATTGCATTACTTAAAAGGCAGATGACTTAAAGACAAACAAAATCAATGACACATAGAGGAGCAACTGCACAGAGAAAAATCATGTGTGTTCTCTAAGACAGGACTAAAATGCACAGAGCCTGTAAGGTCACTCGAGTCAAAGGCACAAAGAATCATCCAACAACCTGCCTGGTAAGTTCAAGCAAGTCAGACTTCTCACACAGGAAAAAGATAGAAATCACAGTATGTCAAAAATAAATTGGCAAGTTGGCTTAAGGGACTAAAAAGAGAAATACTAATAGAGAAATATAAGTGAACAGCATTGTGCAAGACTCTGAAAACATGTAATTGGATAACTGAATTTTAAGTATATGATTACAGGCAAAGAAAGATTATTTAGCCAGAAATCACAGTTTGTGAGTAAGGGCAAAAAGACTAAATTATACAACTTATATCCTCTTCTGCTGCTTTTTGTACTGGATTAATTTTATTAGTCTTCACTCTGTGGAAGTACCGGCTTCTCTTCAGTGGACGTACACCAGTATACACAGCCTCTACCAGAGAGAAAGATTTATCTAGCTGCTAACATAGTTTGCAGGTCCATATTTACAAATGTAAATCTATATGCTTATGTCTAGATAACTCTATATTAGTGTATCCAACTAAAGTGAAGGAGGTTGAAATATAAAATACAACAGCAATTGAATACCATTTGTATAGCCATAAAAGAAAGGCTATCAAGATTGAGTTCTATACAGAACAGGGAATACAGAAGAGGTTCTGGATTCCTTATTTCTCTTTCAATACTCTGTAAAAAAAAAAGATTTCTGTTAGAAAGCCTAAAACAGACTCAACATTTCAATGACTATAACCTACAAAACACTTCAGTTAAAATATTTCAGTACCTAATTGGTAATCAGACTGGATATTAGAAAATCACTGTTAGAGTTTCATGTCAGATCCAACAAGCCAGGGTGGTGCAGTTCCATATGCCCAAGTCTAACCAGCAGGAAAGCTGAAGATGAGTTCCCAGAAGGCACATGCACACAAAGCACACTTGTAGACCACATGTATACATATATACACAGCTATCCACATGGATCACAGACAGAGACTCAGAGCACTCACATGAACACAGACAGCAACAACAGCCTCATCCTGCTCCTTTCTCTGGCTAAGCAAGATGGGGGTCAATGAGTGACAATATACATATGCACATGTACGAGCTGGGTCCCTCCAACAGCCTGGTTCAGACCCACAGATTTCCCAGCAGCTGCACCTGGATCCCAGTCTCCCCAGTTGCTGGCACTGGCACATACAAATCCCCAAATCTACAGCCCTAGTACAGCTTTTGGTACAGACCATTGCACACACACATACACACATAGAGTTGACAAGGAATCCCCTGTCTTCCACACTTGGACACCAGGGCTGAGGGTCTCCTGGGAACGCCCTAGGAGGGGCCAGGAAAATGCATCCTTTCCGCCTGCAACTGTTCTGCCCTACTCATCTGGGCTTGCGCAGGTGGGTCTTTGATGGGTTAATGGCACCTGTAATGAGCCTAGAGGTAGCTGGACCAGGGTTATTTTTGGGCTCCACCTCCTGCCACTGCCTCTATGCTCTTTGGTGGATGTACAGGTGAGCTTTTGTCATGTAACCTAACAAAATCTATAATGCTAAAGAAAATAAGGAACTTTAGAATTACTACCCATCACAATTAAAATAACTTTTCTGCAGTGATATACAGGAACTTTACAATTTTCTTAGTCAATATAGAATTGCATTTTGCTAACCTGAGCCCTTCATTTGCAATTTTGAAAGGATAAACAGTAGCATATAGAAATAAAAGTGAGAGTTGCAGCTATAGACAAAAGCATTATCCACCTTAAGTCAAACTCACACTATTTTCACAAAGGCAATAAGCTTGTTTATTAGTGAGCCTGGCTTTCTTCCACTGAAATCAATAGCAAACATTCCATTAATTTCTACTGCCCCACACTGAGAATACAGTAAATGATCTCTTGTTTAACATTTTTTTTTCCAGACAGGTGTTAACACTTGAGAGTCTGGTAAATCTGTGAAATACAGTGTGACATTTTGCTTTTTCCAACTTGAGAAAGATGTAAAATAAGATATTTTCCTACATAAATTGGTATTACTCTCCTCTGATAAAAATGTAAAATTAAAGGAATGTTATAAGAATTTAGATATTAGTAATTCTTTTTTTCTAAAATAAAAATGAATATGTAAAGTTTCTATAAATTTGCAATTTTTCAGAAGCATGGGCATATAATTTAAATAGCAAGCATTGTAAAATATGCATACACAGAGTGAAATGAGAAGATGCCCTGAGGAAATCTCCAGATGGCAATGTAACAGAGGAATGAGAAGGAAAACATGAAAAATCTCTAATCCATTACTCATTTAAAACAATTTTCTTTTCCACAGCCAGTCTATGTTTCCCTCTATCACAAAGGACATGCAGAGCAGATCAGTGGCCAGTACTTATCTGAGGTCATCCTTTTCAGGATATGTTCATGGACTAATTACAAGCTGGTGTAGAGATGAAAGCATCTTTTCTTCTTTATAAATATATGTGGGTTTAGTTGAAACTTAACAGAGACGAGAGGGCATTATTTTTCCCTGTACCTGACTTTCAGAAAAACATAACTTTTCAAGTTGTTCTCAGAAATACCTCAGTAAGTTGTAATTGAACTGAAATCATTTATCAGCTTAAATAAACAACCCATAGAGTAGTTATTCAGGAATATTGTTCATCAGCATTACTGAATAAGTCACCCAATATTTTACAGGCCAGAATAAATGCAATTTCAAGTTCATTTCCTGAAACATGAAGTTCAAGTTAGCCTTTCACGTAGTTAAAGGATCATTCACTTCATGCTACAGGTGCACTTAAAAACAGAACCTTCTCACACAGTAGCAAAGATATGTGTTCTGTCATAAACTGAATGGAAGAGAACAATTGGAACAATTTGTTGGTTTGGGTTTTTTTCCTTCCCATGAACAGGGGTGAAAAAGGCTGTGGGGGAATATTTATCCCTCTAGACAGCAAAACAGCACATACAAATATAATCTTTAACTTGGTAAATACTGACTGTTCCTGCTGACTCTGTTGAAGAGTCTTAACAAACTGAATAATAAGCCATGATCTTATCTAATTTAACTTGTTGAAAATGGAAGAGCTTTAACTGGTACTGGGTACTATTTTCATCAACAAGGCTGAACTCTCAGATATTTACTCATATCAGTAATGCTATCTATATGACTAACTTCAAAGAAGGCAGTGGGAGTAATTATGTAGTCATTACCAGTAAATACCACTTTCACAATCTGGAAAACTGAAATGATGGAGTGTTTTAAAGTAGCTGTCCTCTTTTTTTTCCCGTTAAACTAAGACTTTTCTCTTCTTTAACCAGAAAGAGTAAGGCTGTGCTAAACATTTTTTCTTTGAAAAAGATACTTTTTTTTTAATTGTAGGTATTAAACCCCCAAATCTTCAAGTAATGTTTGTTGGTTGGTCAAAGTTTTGATCCTCAAGCAACATAATGTGGGAAAGGTGGCTGCCATTTTTAGTATTCCTTTTAATATTCATCTTCCAGTAGAGATCATTATGATAATATTTTATCAATGTTGTTTGAAGTGTTGACATCCTAACTGAAAAAGATTAGTACTTAGGTCACATTGGCTTAATGTTATGCTTAACTGCAGTTCTTGCATGCAAAAGGTTCAATAACTAGTAGAAATGAGCCAGTATAAGATGGAAGTACACTTAAACGGCAATTAGTTGTTCACGCACACACATATATGTGGACACACACACACACACAAAAATAAACAACCCTTTGTGTTCAAGAGAAAAACTAATACAAAATGTCACTTTGCTGGCAGCCAGATTTTTGAAAACTCATGTTTAAAACCACCTTCCTTGATCACATATATTTTAAAAATGGTGAGAATGAAATGTTGGAACATCCTGATGTGGGTGTTGAGCTTTGTGACAGAATGTAAAATAAGAGAGATAGGTCTTAATTTCTTTTCATATATACTATAGAGGAATAGTAATCTTTCCACTGTCTATCAGTCTCCAGTTCTTGCCTCATTCCATTCCCGAAACAGTTGAGAACTATGCCTTGAAAGACAGAAGATTATAGCTCTCTAATCTTTGGAGAAGATTTCAAGGAATTGGCTATGTAAAGGAAAAAAAATCTTTCAAGGAAAAAAAATTCTTCTGGTTCTTATAGCATCAGCTATACAATATACTGAGAAGTAAAACAGTTTTAATGTATACCTGCATATACAGTGTGATGGAAAGAGAAAATGTGAATCGTAGTACCTCCAAAATATACAACACCCACGACACACTTTAAAAATACAAGAAGGCAGAAACTATTGGAAAGAAGCAAAGAATCTCACTGGACCATGTAAAAACGTATGTAGCAGTAGCAGAAGGTCTCATTGAAATAGTTTTGTATAAATATTTTATGTTTAAAACAGTTCCAGTTCTGGATTATGTTCCTATCACTATTAGCTAAGCTCCATAAAGTAGTAAATAGCCATTTGTTCTAACTGAGAAAATAGTCTAGTATTTTCCCATTTGGTATGTATGGTCCTGAGTTAGTTTCTATGCGGCAACTTGACAGTAAAGGTCTCCCTGCACAGAATTTTAGGACAAAATCCCATTCAAATCAAAGGGATCAGTTATTAATCCTGACCTTCCCAGTACTTTTTTTCCTTCCTCTTTTCATCAATAATTTGATCACTAGTAAACCAACCCCAAAAGAAATCTTCAGGTCAGGAGAGATAAGGAAGAGTCAAATAGAGACTGAAATGTTCTCAAACTATTATAGAGTTTAGAATTCAATTTCAAAATCAAAATCAATATTTTTATTGTAATTTCTGTTTGTAACAGATTTTTTCTTTTACTTTGAATCATACATGGATGTGATTCTGGTGGGGCTGGGTAAATTTCAACCTATGTAATTTCTCAACCTTATTTTAAGTGAATCATAAAGTCTGTGAAATTAGATTATTTTAAAAGAATCAAAGTACATGGTCCACCTGTTTTTTCAGAACATAAATGTAGATTAACCATTTTTTCAAAATGTGTAAATTATGAAGCACAAGAAGGGGAATGGTGCCTCATCTTTTGAAAACTGTGTAAGGGATTGTGGTAGTTAGCCTGAGTTGAAACCTTTGCAAAAGCTTTTCGAGAATTCATTCCAAACAGAGCTGGAGAAATCTAAAGTTATAATATTTTATACTTATGCTTATTTAATTAAATGTCACATTCACCTAATATCAATTCATTTAACTGAACACTGTCTATTTAAAAGTCATATGGGGCCAATTCTCCTCCAGGTTACATTGCTCTAAATCTAAGTAAGGTCATTCAAGTTAATGGACTTAATCATGTTAGTAATGGTTTTTTAAATGTATAAGTCTTTCCAGAAGTGGTGTCTTTAACTACAAATTTTTTAAAGCAGATATATATTATTTATCTTTTAATGATAAAGTAAGTCATTACTTTAATGACCTCAGTGCCCGGGAAGGTTATAGAGCAGATCATCTTGAGTGCCATCACACAGCATGTACAGGACAAGCAAGTGATCAGGCCCAATCAACATGGGTTTATGAAAGGCAGGTTCTGTTTGACCAACCTGACCTCCTTCTATGACAAGGTGGCACACTTAGTGGACAAGGGAAAGGCTGTGGATGTTGTTTTCTTTAATAAACTTAGTTTACTTTAATGTGGACTTTAGTAAAGCCTCTGACACAGTTTCCCAGAGCATTCTCCTGGAGAAACTGTTTGCCCATGGCTTGGACAGGTGTACCCTTTGCTGGGTAAAAAACTACCTGGATGGCTGGGTCTAAAGAGTTGTGGTGAATGGAGTTAAATCTAGCTGGTGGCTGGTCACAAGCAGTGTTCCCCAGGGCTCAGTATTGGGGCCAGTTCTCTTTAATATCTTTATCAATCATCTGGACAAGGGGATCGAGTGCACCCTCAGTAACTTTGTGGATGACACCAAGTTGGGAGGGAGTGTTGATCTGCTCAAGGATAGGAAGGCTCTAGAGAGGGATCTGGACAGGCTGGATCAATGGGCTGAGGCCAATTGTATGAGGTTCGACAAGGTGTATTGGCTTTGTGTGGCAAGGTTTTGGTAGCGGGGGGGCGGTTACAGGGGTGGCTTCTTTAAGAAGCTGCTGGAAGCTTCCCCTGTGTTCAACAGAGCCAATACCAGCTGGCTCTAAGTTGGACCCGCCGCCGGCCAAGGCCGAGCCAATCGGTGATAGTGGTAACGC
>JAOBAS010000072.1:37337955-37353776 GCA_025311575.1 Elanoides forficatus
GTTGCTGGCACTACAGGCCAGGGGCACCTACACCCCTGGTCAGACTCCAGTAGCAGGCACTGTACACTTTTCACTCATACACATACAGGTCTCACCAGCAGTTAGCACTTAGTACTTGCAACACACATACCCACAGGACAACGACAATACATGGAGAGAGAGTTAAGGAAAGATTTAATAAGAAGAAAGGACATACTGCAGTGATCAGGCACAGGGATCAGCCAGACCCGTGTGCTGACCAGCCCCATTTTACATGCAACCTGTCCATTTAATGTATTTTCCTGTCTGTCCCTGCTTTGTTTCTCCCCTCTTCCCCTTCCTACTTCAGTCCCCTCAGGTGTTTGTACAGCTTTATTGATTCCCACAGCCCTCCTGGTCTGGTCCAGCATCCCTCCTGGATTAAAATTTTATGGGTTGCAAAGCCCAGGTTGATCTTCCTGGAAGTGGCACCTATAATTTCTTGATAGCCCATCAGTTAGTGTGAGTGGTGAGGTTTGTTTTCTGTCATTGTCTCCATGTTTGTTTTGTCAGGTCTGTGTCTTTTGTTTCTGTTTTCCCCCTTTTCTCTTAGTTTCCCAATTGTCAAGGTCCCCATCCAGATAACCCCCCCTGGAATAAACATTCTCACGCTCTCATATGCTCTGTCAATAAATGCAACTGACCAGGTCTGCTTCCCATCACCACCTCCCTATTAGGACAGATAGGAAGATTAATATTGCAGAAAACTGTAAAATCACAGTACTAATACAAAATGGAAACAGAAGTTGGACATGAAACAAAAACCAGACAGAATCATAAATCTCCAAGGGGCTGGAAAAGTCTCTGGAGCTTTCAAAAACTTTTAGGCTTCTGAGTTGAGGTTTCAGGTTTTGCTTTGGGGGTTGGTTGGTTTTTTCCAGTTAAAAAGAAAGAAGAAAACAAAAATATCTGAATTCTGATAATTTGCAGAACTTATAGTAAAATCACTGAACTTTAGCCCAAAGAGAAATCAATGTTTTGCTTACAGTAAACACAGTTAAACTATAAACATTTATTATTTTGTCACTTTTTTATACCATCAGCCCTCACATAGGCATCCCCTTGGTCACACTGATTTCCTTGTCAACAACTTGATAGACTCTTCTACTCTTCCTTACATTTACAAACACTCTGGTATTTGAATCTACTCATGAATATAGACATTCTGTCCTGCAATATGATTCAGCAGATCTCTTCTTACCTTTTTTGCATATATCACAAACCAACAAATGGTTAATTGTATTTACATATAAGATTAAAAGGTAAGGTCCTTGAAATGAGTAATATAGGTTTGGAAAAAAATCCTCTCATTCATGCATTCATTATCCTTCATCTTGACCACTGCACTTTCTTATTCACAATCACATACATTCTACTGACCCAACTCATGATTAGTTTGCTAAAATAAAGTCCATAGTCCCAACTACCTCTAAATTTTTCCTTGAATTTTTCAGCCATTTTATTGTGTGACCAGATTTTCAAGTGTAGCCTAGAACTTTTCCAGTAAAGTCAATAAAGTCAATATATGTTTGCAAACAACCCTGTCCTCAAACATGTTGTCTCTGTTTTCATCCACCTCCATGTCTCCACTTCTGACATATCTTTGTTTTCTGCTGCCTCACAATACTATCACCTCAATCATTTGTTGCAGTAACTGATCCCTCTTTTATTCCCAGAAGCCTACTATTGTTTGATTTCTGATTTTCTTCTAAATTCCTCTTTTTACTAACCACATGAAAACATCTGAAATATATTTTTACATGTTTTATCCTGAAGTTAAAACTAAGTTGTGCAATTTAACTCTTAAAATCCAGAGGAAAAAAGACAACAGAATCAAACCTTAGGAGAAAAGAAAGGAAAAAAAGCAGCGGTTAATTGATTATTTAGGAACGAAATACTTATAAAGAACCTGTTAAAAAATGAGGGTAAAAACAATGAACTCTCACCCCTCTCACTGAGTGGGGGGGAAGTGAGTAAGCAGCTGCATGGTGTTTAGTTGATGGCTGGGGTTAAACCATGACACTCTTATAATAAAGGAACTAGAAAACCAATTGCAATGATTTAAATCCAAAACATTAATGTGCCCTTTGTTATTGAGAACCAATTTGATGCTGAAAATTAAATTATTGTCCCTAGATGAATTGAAAAATTAGCAAAGGTCTCATTCTTGACCATTTGGAAGATGAAAAAAAAAAAAAAGTATTTAAAAGTATTTAGTATACTAAAAAAAAAGAAAAAAAAAAGAAAAATAACTTTTTTTACATTTCAATAGCTTGAAAATTAAGAACTGATTGCTTTTCAATAAAATGGCAAGTAATAAAAGTTGGTTCAATTCTAAAGGTGCTTAGCACCCATAGATTTCATTTATTTTATTGGAAATTTTAGGCAATCAGTACAGACAAAAATTGGACTGAAAATGGAAAAATGTGTCAGTCAAAACTGCAATAGAGTTTTTTTCATAAAGAAAAGTAGAAAAATATTTTTCTTCTGTACAAGGATTTCATCCCTACAATTAATGCAAAATGTCTCTGACAACCTTTACCAGCCCCACACCTTAATCTATAATTAAATGTGTACTATATATGCCTAGCACAGTTTTGAAGATTCAAGTACATTTAATAAATTTTTGACCAATGTAATATGTTCTTTATAATCTCATCTATGGTAATGAGAACTCTTCAGCTGTAAGAAAGTGCTTATCTGAATGAAGAACAATACCTTGATAAACAATTACTTTTCTGGATGTCAATAGGAAATGTAAGTCTGTTTTTTCTCATTTCATAGGATTTGATGTATATTGAGATCTTGGCAGCAACTGAAACACTCCACACCTTTTCTTTCTGCTTTTCTCTTTGTTTTTTTCCCTCACACAAATCATGCTAGGCCCTGTCTTTTCTCCTGACATAGGATAAACTTATTCATCATGTACTTCCATAATTCTTTTGTAAATCTTTCCTATCTAATCTATTCTACAACTGAATACTATTACCATCCAACCTCACTTTTATACTTGTCTGGGGGGATTATTTTTGCTGCTTTAGTGGAGGTAAACCCTGCTGCTGGTGAAACATTCACTTCACATTTTAAGGAAGAGGAGTAAAGGAGCAATATTTGTTTAGAGAGAAGAATTATTTTGGTTTATGTAGATTTTAAAACTTGTAAGTTGCTCAAATAATTGAAATAAGCCACATAATTTGAATTTCAGCTTTTATTGTATCCAATGTTTCCATACTTGACAGTCTCAGGGTCCCACAGATAATCCATAAATTGAACAAAAGCAATTCTCCTTCAAACTCATTCTGTCACCATTTAGATATTATCCTACAGTCCACGCAGCAGAGTAGAGCAAGAAGACTAGGAATCTGGCCACAAATTTCTTATTTTTATTGTCTGTCATTCTACTTCCATTTCACATCATGGAGTTCTCTCCAGAAATTTTTCATTTAATGATTTGGCATACTGACTCTTGAGAAGTAATAGAATTTCTGTTATTGAATAATAAAAATGTTCTTTTGAACTATTGCTTTTTTTTTTTTTAAGTTAGTTTGTGTTTACAAACAGCAAAGCAAAAGTTTTCAGTTTATCTTCCTGTTTTGCTACCTTTCCTTTCTATATGCTGGCATGCAGCAGGTTTACGCATCAGTGATATTATACAAAATACTCCAGCGGATGCAAGAGAGGGACTGAGGAACGAGAACCAGTGGAGAAGCTACCTAGCTCTGTTAAATCTATGAAGACCTAGACTGGTTTGCACCAACCCTATCCTAATGGTACTGTTTTTCTTTGCAGAGGCATTTACACTTCTCACTACTTGTAACATTTAAAAAGTAATCAACTTTTTTTCCCTATTTTACAGCTTTAAGTAACATATGCAACTGTAACTATTACGAGAAGCTGTGGGGTGTTGTGGTGATTACTATGCATTATTCTTTATAGATAATTTCTCCTCAGATTAGCAGCTTCCCTTGGCAGGAAACGTTCTTGTTAAATGTTCTTTACTGACTAGACCAAAAATAAAATGTATAATAAATGAAGTGTAAAAAACAAATAAGTGAAATATATGTCTACTTATTTCTATAATTCATTCATATATATATTTTATATAAATATATGTGCAAATAAAAATAGGCATTTATAAAAATATGTCTACATAGCAATGTTTCAAATGGCATTTCAGTGTATTGAAGATGCTTAGTTTGAGCTTCATTTCATATGTTTTACATTTTCCTTAGCAGGCTTAATACAGACAGGATGAAAGACATACTTCACACACAGATAACCATTATTTGGAAATCTGCAGCTTCTTAAAAGTACTGGTCCAGAAAGTAAATTCTCAGGTAACTTTGTCCCTTATCAAATGTTGCAATGCAACAAAGCAGCACAAGGCTGCTCATTCACTCCTCCCGCTCTCACCACACCCTCTGGTGGGTTGAGGAGGAGAGTCAGAAAGGAGATGAAAAGAAATTAGAATCTTGTGGGTTGAGATAAGGACAATCTACTGGGACAACACAAGGAGAGAAGTTGCAATAATAACAATAGTACTAATAAAAGAATATACAAAATGAATGATGCACAGTGCAATTGCTCACCACCCAGAACCTGACACTCCACCACTTCCCCAGCTGTGATATCACCTCAATCCCCCAGCCCACTCCCCAGTTATGTATTGAAAATGATGTCACATGGTACAGAATATGCCCTTGGCTAGTCCTGGCTGTGCCTTCTCCCAGCTTCCTGCAAAAATTAACTCTATCCCAACTGAACCCAGGACACTCAGGTACAGCCAGATTCAAAGCAGAAGCAGTGCAGATGAGTGTCATGGTTTAACCCCAGCCATCAACTAAACACCACGCAGCTGCTTACTCACTTCCCCCCCACTCAGTGAGAGGGGTGAGAGAATTGGGAAAAAAAAAGGTAAAACTCATGGGTTGAGATAAGACCAGCTTAGTAGAACAGAAAGGGAGAAACTAATAATGATAAAAACAACAATAATAAAATGACAATAATAACAAAAGGATTGCAATATACAAAACAAGTGAGGTACAATGCAATGGCTCACCACCTGCTGACCAGTGCCCAGGTAGTTCCCGAGCAGCGATCCAGCCCTCTAGGCCAATTCACCCCAGTTTATTTACTAGACATGACATCACATGGTATGGAATACCCCTTCGGCCAGTTTGGGTCAGCTGCCCTGGCTGTGTCCCCTCCCAACTTCTTGTTCCCCTCCAGCCTGCTTGCTGGCTGGGCATCCAAAGCTGAAAAATCCTTGACTTTTAGTCTAAACATTACCTAGCAACAACTGAAAACATCAGTGTGTTATCAACATTCTTCTCGTACTGAACCCAGAACATAACATTATAGCAGTGACTAGGAAGAAAATTAACTCTATCCCAGCTGAAACCAGGACAATGAGGAAGACAGGGAGGTAAGAAGTGGAAGGTGAAGACATGGAGAAAAGGGATGCTTTAAGATATAGAGAGCAAGCTGTTGAGAATCACAGGCAGAGAGTCTTTTGCATAGAAGGGGTCTAAGTTGCATTTTTTGTTTTATTATTCACACATCTGCATGTCTTATGCTAGTTACCTGCAAATATCTTCAGAAACAATTCATATGCCTTCAGATATGTGAATACAATATTACTTAGGATGCATCTGAATTGCTTTCTCTGTACCTACTATAAAATTCAGGACCCCAAACCATGGAATTATTTATAGTCTGGTTAAATTTGGTCATTATTTTTTTCTCAAGGGATAAATGTATGACAATATATAGATTTTTCCCAAAGTACCTGAGGATAAGAACTATGATTTTTTGCATACTGTAATGTAAATGTACCATGAATGCTTTAATAACATTAACAACAGCAATAGTTATTGTAATTGAAAAACAGAAAAATAGCATCTTCCTTTTTGTTGTCATCCTGCTTTTTCTAGCAACACTTTTTCTAAAATTTAAAATGCACTCTGAGCATAAATTCTGTCATTTGGAGTATAGCCAGCTTTAAAATTATATGACAGTATGAAAGAAGAGAAAATTCTGCAGGAAAAACAAAACAACAAATAACTTTTCCATTAGAAACACAACTTCACAAGGGAAAGTTCTCAAGAGAAACAAGATATAAAAATATACCAATAGTCCACAAAGAAAATGCAATAACTCTTTAGCTGATCTACACATTTTATTTTTGCTCATTAGGGTGACCTATTCCCTGACCTGTGACGCTGTTTCATTCTGAAACTAATGAGGATTGTAAAGGTCTTCCTAACTCATGAAAATAAAATATGCTTTAAGCCCCAAAGTGCTATGTATTTGTTTCATATTTGGAACATTTCAGGATTATTTCTTTCAGAACTGTTTGAAGGAAACAATAGTACTCTTTTCTATTGAAAAATAGTAAAAGAAATACTGTAGTGCATAGTAAAGCTGTGAACGATATGAAAAGCCTGATATTCTTTTTTTATTTCTCCCCTCTGTTGTAATTTGCTTAAGGTGTGGGGTTTGGTTTTTTTTTTGTAAATAATCTAAATAGTAAAAAAAATCAATCTCTGTTTAAAATTTGTTTAATCTCAGTATTAATTCTTTTAGCAGTAGTGCTCTCCAGTTGATGCATGCAGGTTCTGTTCACAGGTTCTGTTCATCAATATGGTCATGAATACAAACACAAAGCATGAAATACATTCCTGAGACTTAGGAAAATTTTTAGGATGTGTGAACAACCCGCAATTTTATGTTTCCATATTTTGCACCTAAATCAACATCCACATTACACAAAGCATACCTGTTTAGGCATGTGAGTTAGTTGTCATGTACAAATCAGACTGTCTACATACTATCTTTAATTTATGACTGCTAGCCTAAACTTTCTATACATCTGATATTAGCAATTTCAAGTGGCTTAAAGAGTAGCGAGGCCAGTCAAAGACTAAGTGAAGCCTACTCATACACCTTTTCTGTTGTTCATTCTTTATACTAGTGTTGTGAGACAGCTGCTTCACAGTAAGAATAATTAAGACAATAATGTCTTCTCTGTACACATAACAAAGCTTTGCCTTTTTAATACAACATCAATTGCTCAGCATGTAAAACAGACATTTTCAGTAACAGACCATTTTATTAGGAATCAGTGTTCTGTATTCCACCCAGAATTTCTTGTAGTCTGTTCCAAGACACTAAACCTGGCAATTGCATCAAGCAACTGACCTACTGTGTAACTGTTATGTATGCATAGCTATGTATGCAATATTACTGCATGAATGTGCAGTAAGTCTATTTAATTCTTTATGGCTATTGCACAGTTGTTCATTAACAGCTATGCATCATCAGTGGTCACATCAGCATTCCCAAACATGCAGCAGTTAGATAAGTTGTTTCATGCCTGGAAATACTGGCCAACTATAGAAAAATTTTTTATTAAATTCCTTGGAGACAATACATCCAAGAAAGCCAGCAAGAAAGAGAAAATTTCTCGAAATAATAAGAAGAAACAGGCCACATTCTGTTATCAGAACTTTATCTAGGCTTACCAAGTGTTTATGTACTGCTAACACATGTATGCCTGCCTATTTCTCTATTCATAAGCATTGGTTTTCAAAACGGTACTGGCATGTCATACAGTACATTGTAAAATAGAAGAAAATACATTATATCCCTCAGAGACTGAAATGGAACCAAAATAAATGTTTAGCTGTCACTCTACTTCTTAAAGGACTCCCGTTCTTGTCATCCCACTGAAAATCCTCTTTATATGTATGGCAGATAAAGAATACCATATCTGCTCTACAGAAATGTACTCTATAATCATACAAATGTCCATTAACCATTGCAGAAATGCTCTGACATGTTCTCTGTAACCACTCCTGCTTCCCTGACATATCTAAAATACAGGAAAGAACACAGAAGGTTCTATATTTTGAGTCAAACATTTTTAAATTCAGTTTATTCAGTCAATATGACAGCTGGACAACCTGGACAAATGCCAAGGGACAAAGAGCAATCTCTGTATATAAATCTTTCCTCCAATTATATTTATTTTACATTCAAACAGGAGATTGAATACTACACCACTGAACTGAAAAGTCTGTAGTTCATTTCACCTACAATCAATTAACTTTGATTTTTTTTCAATGTGAGGACAAGAAACCGGGATTTCCATATTAGGATGGAATCTAGCTCTAGAAATGAGCTTTCAGGTACAGCAGACTCAGCATCATGGAATTTAAAACAGAAATGAGCCATGAAGTTTGAAGTAAATTGATCAAAATGTGGAAATGAAGAATTCAATATTTTAAGAGCTCCAATAAATCATGCACCTCTGTCTGGCATTAATGATAAGTCTAGTCCTGAACTATCAAATTCATTACCTCTGGATTATAGTTTGAAATCTCACTACTTTTTAGTTTGACAAAAAGTAGTGTGTCTTAATTCTAAATTAAGTGCTTCAACGTGTGAGATTAAAATAAACTATTTGCTTCTATGGAATAATCCAGGGTGATAAAATCTTTAATTCTTCCTGTACTCAAATATTCTTAGAATATAACAAAATTCTCCAGCAAGTTTTAATAATTTACATCAGTATCTGAAGAGAAGTGTATTCCACACATTCATGAATTCAACCTTTTAAAAATGTGAGAAGAAATTAAAAATAATTTACATGAAAAATAATGACAAAAAAACTCCAGCAGTTGAGTTTTTGACCCTGGTATATGATTTCCAGTAGACACTACAACACATTGATAGAAGGCTCTTTTTTTTTTTTTCTTTAAAATTTAGTGTTTACCCATTTTCATGACAAATGATTCAGAAATCAATAGATGTACATTGCATTTCTAAGATCCAGTAAATATTTAGCGGATTATTTCACTTACTTAACCAGTGTAGTCATCCAAACGGATAAACCATGGTCAAATAATGTATAGTTATACAAGTTAAAGTTATACAAGTTGTACAAGTTAACTAATGTATAGTTAAACAAGTTGTATTTGTTTTTATTTTTGGCTGTGACACAATATATTCCCTTGAATATCTGTAATTCTGAAAACCACCTTATAGCTTATATGAATGATAAAATAACCACAAGTATAAATACTTTATTTGCTCAAATGGCATATCTACTCTAAATTTATCACCTCAGTCGTGTTTACAAAACCAATTTCATCATGTACCTGAGAAAGAACACAGCTTTGTCTCCACAGTGAAGTTTAGAAAGGAAGAAAGAAAAAAGTTAATATTTCAAGTTACTATATCAATGTCAGGTGGTATGAAACAAGAGAAAGTGAAAATCAATACCTATAATGTTAAATTATATATATTTAGTAAGAGCTCCTTAATGCTAAGATATATGACATCTGGGGTAAAATAGTTTTTCCAATGAATCTTAACAGTGCAGTATAAATAGCTATGATGCTTCCAAAATAAACAAGAATTTCCATTAGAAGCTGTTCTGAAACTTGTGAATGCATGTTGTAGTTTAACCCCAGCTGGCAACAACCCCACCACACAGTCACTCACTCATTCCCCTCACAGTGGGATGAGGGAGAGAATAGGAAGAGGAAAAGGGACAAAGCTTGTGGGCTGAGATAAAGACAGTTTAATAGGTAAAGCAAAAGCCACGCACACAAGCAAAGCAAAAGAAGGAATTCATTCACTACTTCCTATCGGCAGGCAGGTGTTCAGTCATCTCCAGAAGAGTAGGGCTCCATCCCTGCGTTATCAATACTGTTTTCAGCACAGATCCAAAACAGCCCTATGCTAACTACTATGAGGTAAACTAACTCTATCCCAGCCAAAACCAGCACAATGCAAAGCAGAAGGAAAAAGGAAAAGAGAGAGGAAAGGAAAAGAGAGAGGACAAGCATCAGGTTCATAGAAAATGACTGTTCAAAACAACCTGAAGAAACAGCTAGGAGAATATTTTTTAATTCCTTTTTGGGTTAAAAATAATACACCAAAATAAGGAACCAGAAGTCCAAACTTCCCTTCCCTTTACCAAGTTTTTAATTAGTATTTCTGAATTACCTATTTCATAGGTTGTTTGTTTTTTTTTTTCTTTTAGCAAAAGTTCTGTCCTAGAGAAAGTGGGTAAATGTGTCTATTTTTTCCTCAGCTTTAAAACATCTTCTGTTTCTTGTCATAAACATAAAATTCTGTTGATTTACCTGGTGGTTTGGATTACCTCATATTGCCTTACTGCCATAAAGCAGTACATATATCAGGCTATATGGTGGGTTGACCTTGACTATCTGCCAGGTGCCCACCAAGCCACTCTATCCTCCCCCTCCTCACTGGACAGGGGAGATTAAATATGGTGAAAGGCTCATGGGTCAAGATAAGCACGGGGAGATCACTCAGCATTTACCATCACAGGCAAAACCAGACTCAACCTGGGGAAATTAATTTAATTTATTGCCAATCCAATCAAATCAGAATAGTATAATGACAAATAAGAATAAATCTTAAAACACCTTCCCCATCCCTCCCTTCCTCCCAGGCTGAACTTCACTCCCAATATCTCTACCTCCACCCCAACAAGCAGCACAGGAGGACAGGGAATGGATTTTGCTGTCAGTTCACTACACATTGTCTCCTCCCCCTCCTCACACTCTTCCCCTGCTCCAGTGTGGGGTGCCTCCCATAGGAGACAGTCCTGCACAAATTTCTCCATTGTGACTCCTTCCCACAGGCTACAGTTCTTCATTAACTGCTCCAGCACAGGTCCTTTCCACAGGGTGCAGTCCTTCAGGAACAGACTGCTCCAGTGTGGGCTCCTCTCCACAGGACCACAGGTCCTGCCTGAAGCCTCCTCCAGCACAGCCTTTCCACGGGGTCACAGCTTCCTTCAGAGTAAATCCACCTGCTCTGGCGTGGGGTCCTCCACAGGCTGCAGGTGGAGATCTGCTCCACCATGGACCTCCATGGCTGCAGGGGACAGCCTGCCTCACCATGGTCTTCCCCACGGGCTGCAGGGGAATCTCTGCTCTGGCACCTGAAGCACCTCCTCCCCCACCTTCTTCACCAACCTTGGTGTCTGCAGAGTGGTTTCTTTCACATATTCTCACTCCTCTCTCGCAGCTGCTCTTGTGCAGCATTTTTTTTTTACCCTTTCTTAAATATTTTATCAGAGGTGCTACCACTGTTGCAGACTGGCTCAGCTTTGGCCAGCAGCAAGTCCATCTTGGAGCCGGTTGGAACTGGCTCCATTGAACATGGGGGAAGCTTCTGGCACCTCTGGCAGAAACTACCACAGTAGCCCCCCGTGCTACCAAAACCTTGTCACGTAAACCCAATTCATATGCCTTTACTGTCATACATATCATACCCACTCATTGAATGGATGATATCTGGAAGAATGGAAACTATTTGTGAAGTCATATAGCCTTAATGTTATATATATGAACTATCATCTACATTTTTCCTAGTTTTACAAAGGAGCTAAGACACTGGATTAAGTGATTTACCTTTGGTTACATGGACAACATACAGGATATCCAAGAACTAAATCTCTGAGGAGTTACTTTACTGGCAAAAATTCATTCCTCCTATCCTTCATGGTTTTCTCAAGTGCTGATACTGTATTCAGCAAAGTCATGTGGCTGAAACAGATCCACAGGAAGTCTGTTAAAATTGTATTAAATTTTTGGGAGAGAAGTTTAACTAAATTTATCTGGTTTTTGTAAGGGTTATTCTCCATGACCACAGACAGCATCAAAGTACTAAGTGTGGGCATCAGCATCTATTTCTACTAAGCAACAGATTCTCCCAACCAGTCTCTAGGTAACTTCATGGCTAAATAGAAACTTTTTTAAATGGTTCCAGTCTTTGTCTAAAATAAAAGTGGGTTAAATGGCTATTTGTTCACTTTCAGCTTGTTCATACTGCTCATATATAATTTATTTAACATGTATAAGCAACCGTTACAAAGGGTACACATGGCAAGAAAAGCCAATATTACAACTAGGATTCTTGTCAGCTACAAGCTTTTGTTGTTTCAGCCTGAGGTGAACTTCTGGACAAAGAGTAGTTATTTGTAACTGATTTCTGAGAAGGCTAAAATCATGCTATATGGGAATATCATCTGTAATGACACTATCCACTTAAAATACATATTCATTTTAGACTGTCACAGCTTTTGGATTCAACAAACTGCCAGTATGACAAAAATCCATGCACCTACTTCTCATCACTAGAAGGCTATGTTTAAACCAACGTGCCCATAGTAATGAATTTCTGGTAAAGAACATGACATATCAGATCATCTTCAACAACACATATATGACCCACTGCCAGCACCAGCTGCCTGTGGAACCCCGGACACATTGCAACAGCCCCATTCTGTTTTCTCAAGCCTTGTTTAGAGCTGTTTCTAGACAGTATCTCTCCCCTGCAATCCTGAAATCCGTATTAAACTTTTTCAATGACATAAAAGTGGAGAAGAGAGAGGACTATTGAAGTTGGAGCCTAAAAAGTCATGGGCTTCATACAGTCTAACATAAGACATAACATACTGTTAATTCACTAAAATGCTATAAACAGCTACAATTTTTACTGAAGATCATGTTACACAAAAGCATCAACATATTTTAATTCTGTATATTAGATAAAATACAAATGCTGAAGGTCTGGCAATGTTTTCAAAAACAACAAAGTCATCCATTCCCCCCCCAAAAAATGACCACCAACAAAAAATTACAAATTCTTGATGTCATTCAAAGAAAAATACCCATGTTAACATTTTCATTTGTGAAAAACACTCAAATATTTCTTCAATATGCCACATATATGAATCCTTAAGAGGTTGAGATTAAAAACCCTCTAAATAAAGTAAGAAATTGAAAGAGTTAATGTCTCAAACATTGTGATAAGACAAGCTCTGACTAAGGACAAATTCTATATAACAATGAATGCTGCATAGCAAAGAACCACAGGTGAAAAGAAGCTGGTCAGCACAGATCCGCACAGGACAGTCAGCAACAGGGTGGGCCTGCCAGAGGGTGTACAGCTCCTTGTTCTGACAGGCTGAGCAAGGCAGCTCACCCTGCATGGCCAAAGATCAAACAATGGTCACACCTGCAGGGAAGGGGAAATTACTCCCCAGACAATTCCCAAGCCCACTAAACCATTTCCCAAATGTTCTGGAAGCACAAACCATGCATGACACCTAATTAGCCTGAGTTTGAGTGTCTGCCCAAAGGAGAAGCAAGGATGATAAAAGGACACAAACTGGAGCACCCACGAGTGCATGCCCTCCAGAACAGGACCCTTAGGCTGACTGGACCAATGCTGGACCCAGAACTGATAAAGTATTTCTCTTTTTTCTCTCTCGCTCTCTCTTTTTTCCCCACAATCCCTACATCTCACACCTTTAGACATAAACTGTTGACCAAGTCTGCGACTAGGAGTGGATCCAGCCACTCCTAGGCTCCTCTCTGAGAAGAAGTCTAGAAAGCAAGGGGGTCTGCTCTGAACCTTGTGACTCAACAGGAGGGATCTCCTTATTTTCTTCCCTGAACTAATCCCCAAATAAGCAAGGCTTGTAGTATGTTTGGTGACATATGGTTAGCACATGTTACACAGTTTGCTGGTGCATTTTCATGGCAATTCTTGCTGTGAGCAAATAAAAGTTGTGTTTTGTGAGTTAAAGTATCCCTGGTGTCATTTCACCTTAATCCTGACCTGGGAATAAGCAAACATGAGTCATCATCCTGAGAAATTGGGGTGTGACAAATATACATACATCTATATATATCCCCAGAACACATATATACCCCCAGACCTTTGTATTTCTTTTTCTTGCTTCCTGTTGCTCAATGACAACCTTCCTGTTAAAAATTCCTATGAATGTGCTACTTTTTCTTTTCTTGAGATCACAATACGCTGCTTTTTATATCATAGTTAGTTGATAGGACAGTTAAGTAGTAAGCTCTCAACCCATTCATCCCCCAGTCTGTACTGATATTGGGGATTGCCCTGACACAAGTGTAGGACTTTGTATTTGGGCTTGTTGAACTTCATGAGGTTTAAAGGATTTTCTTACCATCTCATTTAAAGCAGCCATAGATTGCTAATTCCTACTCCAGAAATGTTAAAAATGGGAAAATTTATGCCTGGTGTCACTATCTGCTCCTTTCCTCATAGAAGGAAAACTCTCAAGAATATTTATAAAGATCATGTTGCATCCTGAAGTTTCTTTTCTAAAATATGTTATGTTCTTAGCTATGCGACAGCACTTTATCTTGTGTCCTGAAAGAAAATTACATATTCCCACCTTCTCAGACACTCAGGATACTTTGCAGTCAATATAACATATAAAGACTGAAGGGTACTATATTTATTATCAGCAGCCGGCGAGGAGGTGGAGGAGTTCATATTTGGCTCTTTAAAAGTGACTTCATAATAGGTTTAAGCTTGAGAAGAGGCAATATACTTTTTTTTTTTTTTTTCAGTCTTTAACATATGTTTGAAACATGGAAAACAAAGGCATCTCCCTGACTCAATGCTTCCTTGTACCTTCCTAAATTATGTATCTTTAATTTATAGAACAGGATGATTTACCCAAAGGTAGTGTGTACAAACTAAGGAGTTCTAGTAAAAATAAAATTTTTGCAGAATGACTTTAAAAATTCATAGAATTTAATAGAGAAATACATCCCTTTTGAAAAAATTATTATTATATCTGTCAGAATCTATAGCAGTGGTATGTTTCTGTGTTTCATATGAATTTCCCATAAAAGAAGACTGCCTAAGTGAAGTAACATTTGCTTCAGGGGTGTCACACAGCAGAGTCTCTTCACCTCTATGCTATTCAAATGGTAAAATAAATGTATATCAGCCCACTTAAATATGGACAATGGTATTAATAAAGTTTTCCAGACTGAGTTTTAGTATACTGGAGTACTTCAAGAATGTCACACTAGCTGTTTTCAAATTGTGTCCCTCCTTAATAGGAAAAGCATGAATCACTGAATTCTGGCCTAGAATATTGGTATTTTTTAAAATTATAACAAAACATGAAGAAAAGGTATTCCCTGCATTTCTTTCCTATATAACATACTGTTTATCTTAATCTAATTCAAGGCACAAGACATGGCAAGTTTATTTTATGGTAAGACAGTTATTAAATGTTTTGTTTTAAAAGGCAAAGATGGAGTGAAAATGACAAAATATATACCAAATTAGTATTTTAACTTTAAAATGTGATTTTGAAGAATAAAATATAATCTGAAGAGAGAGTTGTTCAGTCAGATTTCAGTGCAAATTTCTGATTCCAATTCCATAGGTTGAAGCCCTTTACAGTAACAATATTACAGCAAAACAGTTTATCTGAAGCTGTTCCCAAACAGATGAACAAGTACATATCTTGAAAATGCATGAGTTTGGAAAAGAAAGGGGAAAAATCATAGCTACACTCTGCCCACCTTAAGTCCTTCCACTATTCAATTTATTCAGAAGGAGGAAGCAAAAGTTCAGAGCCAGAAAACAGAGGCTCTATTTTAACATTTGCTTTTTTTCTCTTAAATTGATCATGTGGTTTGGAAAAAACAGCAGACTGAGTCACCTGCTAGGAAAATGATCCAGACAACCAATGCTTTTCATGCAGGCCATCTAAAGCTGGTCATGGTTTTCACTATATCTCTACCCATCTGAACTTAGTAGTGGTAATCATAGAATCATAGAATAGTTTGGGATGGAGGGGACCTTTAAATGTCATCTAGTCCAAACCCCTGCAATGAGCAGGAACATCTGCAACTAGATCAGCTTGCTCAGACCCCTGTCCAGCCTGACCTTGAATGTTTTCAGGGATGAAAGGG
>JAOBAS010000072.1:37384541-37397006 GCA_025311575.1 Elanoides forficatus
CTCCCCCGCTACCAAAACCTTGCCACACAAAGCCAATACATATATAAAGGGAAGAAACAAAGATGATAGCTGTGTTACATTTTTCTTGAAAGCTTCAGAGCAGTAGCAAAGATTTTCCCTTGACTGTAATTCATAAAACAGTTCAATGCCTTCTCGATGAGTATCTATGTTTATTTAAAAGACAAAATTATTTTAAACATTATGCTTATTCTACTCATATTGCCTTGTTTTCATGAGTTTTTGAGTAGCTCTATCACATACAAACATTTGTTATAATTTGTTACATGTGGGCAGAACGTGATTTATAATGCATCTTATACTTTACAAGTTGTAATTTTATGTTGCTCATGGGGATAATTCTTGAGGAAAGGAACTGAAGAGAAAAAGAAACTATCATATTCACTGCTTTTACAAGAAATGCAGTATGCTTTTACTATATAACTATCTGTATAGATTTAACAGCAACTGAGGATCATCACACAGAAGCTTTTGAAGCCTAGCAGCTTATATGTTTTGATGCAGGAATATGAATGTCCTATAAGAACAACACCTACATGCACTTGGACAGCACTCTTCATACTGTACTCACAGCAAACACAATCAATAATGTCAAGATGCTCCATAAAATGAAAATGCATCCATACACATGAAAAGAAGAAGATGTGCTGAAAAAGTTAGGTGGATCAAAGGATTCTAAAATACACTGCAGAAGCCGAGAGTCATGACAGATCAAGACATTTTATAGTTTATAGGAATTTAATCTTCTTGTGATATATAACAAATACAGCCAAGTTGCAATTAAATTTTCAAAAAATTTCTAGAAGAAATGGGAAAATATAATTTAAAACATGCATTTTTATTAAGTTTATTATCTGTGTCAGGTTTCGTTCAGCTTTTTCTTGGACAAATCCTGGACTTTTTTTGAGCACTAGAGACTCAGATGTTTGTCTATCTAAAATTAAAAGGCAAATTCTTAACAGGAGGAGAAAAAAATTTTGAAGACATACCTAAAAAATTAAGGTCAGTTTAAACTGAAACCACAAAGAAAATATATTTATGTGGCCTTTTCTTTTTATATCCCAGTGTTGCTGGGAAGCACAATTACAGTATTCTGAACACACACCTTAAAATAATAGGCCAGGAGTTTAGGAGGAGGAGGAGTTAAGCACTATGTTAGGCATATTTTAGTTTTAAAGTGCCTTATTTAGAAATAATTTTAACATCCTTTTCAGGTATTTAATTTTTTAGTTATTAATGTTACTAGTTGAATTTTAATACACAGTTCTGTTTTCCATGTGAGACTACAGCTCAAAGAGGACAAATATAGGAAATATTGGAAGTTGTTAAGTTGGCAGTAGAGGAAGATAAAATGAAGCATCACCTCCCAGCAGAAAACACAAAAAGGTAATAAGTGGTTAAACCATTAGGTCTTAGTTAATGGCTGTTTAATCATGTAGCTGGGGAACCATTTATGGAATAAAAGCCCTGTGTTTGAACATTAACACTTGTGCCTTGGGAAAGATAAGTATAAAAAAGCAACAACAGGAAGATCAAGATGCAAAAGTCAAATTCCTGAAATACCTGCTGTTAACAACAGATAAAAAGAAATAATAATTCCAAACCCAGAAAAGAGTTAATTGAAATCTGAAGGAAAAATGGGGACTACAGGGAAATTTCTCAGTTTGTTACTTGTTCAGTTTTCTGAAATCCAGAAGAGAAAACACATTTTTATGCATCCATAATAGTTCAGTTGCATTAAAAAAAAAAAAGGAAAAGAAAAAGGTAAAAAAGGCTACATAGAGATAATCTCTTCGAGCAAACTAAAGGCAGCTCTTTTCACACATCTGCTCCATCTCCATTGTAAAATGCTGACTACAGGTCTTTTGAAAGTTGAACAGAACTCTCCAGATGCTCAGATGCAATAAACATGGTACCAGACCAAGCATCATTTATCATACATTATCAAAATACAGAATAATGGTGCATATCCTTTAACAGGAGACCTAAAGAAGCCATATTGAAGTACCAGGAAGACAGAAAGAAATGAGGAGTTAGACACTTGACACATACATGTGCAAAGAGAACACAGATATGAAATATTAAAAAAAGAATATACTTTGCACCCAGTTCAGAAGACCCTGGACCCAGATTAGGAGAAGTTGACTTTAGCATTACAGAGGATACAATAGCTAGGCTATAAGAAAAGGGTTGTACCTTGAGCACAAGCAACCTGTCAGTTGCTGTGTCAGCTGCCAGCCATGGCAGCAGATAGTCATCAGGTACCACAACAACTCATGCCAATCAGCACCAGCTGCTAGCAACCCCACCTCTACTGGACAGACCAGGGATTCACAGTGTTGATAACATACTGGTGTTTTGTCTATTGCTGAGCCGTGCTTGCACAGCATTAAGGTTTTCTTTTATTTTCTTTTGTTTTCTACTCTCTGTCTGAGTAGGCTGGGTGAGGGCAAGAGGTTGGGAGGAAATGCAACTGGGACAGCTGACCTGAACTGACCAAAGGGCTGTCCTATACTGTATGACATAGTGTTCAGCCATAAAACCTTGGGGAAAGGAGAAGGAAGGTGGACACTTGTGGTTATGGTGTTTGTCTTCCCAAGCAACTGTTAGGCATGCTGAGGCCCTGCTTCCCAGGAATTAGCTGGACATCTGCCTGCCGATGGGAAGTACTGAATGAATTCTTTATTTTGCTTTGCTTACGCACAGAGCTTTGCTTCACCTATAAACTGTCTGTATCTCAACCCACAGATTTTTAGCTTTTACTCTTCCAATTCTGACCCTCACCCCACAGAGGGGGAGTTGGGCACTTAGTTCCTGGCTGGGGTGAACCCATCACAGAGAAAAAGGCTTGGCTGAAGAGACAGAACTGACAGTTTAAAGTATAACCTCCTATATCAATAACACTTGCATTACTATACTCTAGCTCTGCTTTGCTGACTTCTGCTTGACACAGGAACAGAAGTTTTGCAAGGGACGAGGACTTCTTTTCTCAAAAGAGAACACACCATTGCCCTTTTCTCTTGCAAGTCAAATTAGCATAATCTTGGTTATGTCTCTGAAAACTGTTACCAAGTCCACAGTATTTAATGTCAACAACTGTAAAACTACCACTTTACAATGATTACTGTTTTTCTTTCTTCACGGTATTGAATATTACACTGTGCTTGATCCTTTGTTTTATCTACTCTTCCAAATGGATCAAAAAAATCAGTCTAACATTTTCTGTAAAAGGTAATTATCATCTCTCTGAAAGGCAGAGGTAATTTGCAGAATAAAAATATCTCAGGCATGTTAGTTTTAACAAGAGGGAATGAATCAGAACAGTTTTCTTCCCATACTTCTCTTAATGTCTCAGTAAAGCCTTAGTTTTAATATTGTTCTCATCTGGAAACATGAAAAGTTGACAGTTGCCTGAACTGTTCAGAAAAGACATCTTTATGATAAGTACGGTAATCACATAAACTGCAGTCTTTGAAAACAAGAATAAATCTAATGCCTGGCTATTTAGGTCTTATGGAAATTTTGTTTCAGACGTTTCATCCTCTGAGATCTAACAGCTCTGCAGGAGACTCAAATTTCTAAAAATACAAAAAATAAACAGGAATGCATAAAGAAGATAAGAGACACT
The DNA here is from genome assembly GCA_025311575.1 of Elanoides forficatus. Lineage (NCBI taxonomy): Eukaryota > Metazoa > Chordata > Aves > Accipitriformes > Accipitridae > Elanoides > Elanoides forficatus. The sequence goes on from JAOBAS010000072.1 coordinate 37,388,188, forward strand.
GTGGTTTGTTTATAAGAATCAAGAGCATACCATCAGTTAGGAAGGTAGCAATGACACCAGCTGATAAAAGTTGCATGTTAACTAATACTGGTATAATGCAGGTTTACACTTATATGAAAAATATATGCTGAGGCAAGTGGGGTTTTTTGTTCTTCTAAATAAGAAATTGCCAACATCCTTCTTCTACCTGACAAAATCTGTATGTTATTTTCACTTGTATAATTATTTAATCTGTTGGTTTTAAAATTAGATACCTTTATTATAAGGCTTAAATTATTAAAACACAAAACAAAACAAAACAAAACAAAACAAAACAACCAAACCTGTCAATATTGACATCCTTCTTTTTTAAAATGCCTTTGAAATTCCATATGACTTTATGAATATAACAAGATGTTAATGAGTGAACGGGTTGAAATGGAAGAAAACTTACATACTGTGAGACATCTTAAATAGCCTGAGTTGTACTTGCCACTAGGGAATGAGAAACAGATCAAAGGTGCATTTCCATCATCACATTCCTCATTCCAATACTACTGCTAATTTATAATCACATTTGAGTTAGTCATCTTAACAGTAACTCAGCTATCTGGGAATATTTGATACCAAAATCCTTTTATTTTTCTATTCCTTGGTTGTAATTTGATGTATATTGATGACAAGTTGAATATGAGTTAACAGTGTGGAAGCCAAAAGGGCCAACTGTGTCCTGGGGTGCATCAAGTACTGCACAGGTAGCCAGTCAGTGGAGGTGATTGTCCCACTCCACACTGCACTGGTGTGGCCTCACCTCGAGTCCTGTGTGCAGTTGTGGGTGCCTCAATATAAGAAGGACATCAAACTATTAGGGTGTGCCCAGAGGAGGGTGACCAAGATGGTGAAAGGTCTCAATGGCAAGACTTATCAGAAGTGGCTGAGGTCACTTGGTTTGTTCAGCTTGGAGAAGAGAAGGCTGAGGGGTGACCTCATGGCAGTCTACAACTTCCTCAAGGGGAGCAGCAGAGAGGGAGCTGCTGATCTCCTCTCTCTAGTGACCAGCAAAAGTACACAAGAAAATGGAATGAAGCTGTGTCAGGGGAAGTTCAGACTGGACATTAGGAGAAGGTTCTTCACTGAGAGGGTGGTTGATCACTGGAACAAGCTCCCCAGGGAAGTGGTCACAGCACCAAGCCTATGAGAGTTCAAGGATCATTTGGATGACGCTCTTAGACATATGATTTAGTTTTAGGTAGTCCTGTGAGGAGCAGGGATTGGGCTCGATGATCTTTCTGGGTCTCTTCCAGCTTGCAATATTCTATGATTCTGTGATTCTCTGAATTTTGTCATAGGTGCAATAGTGACAGATACTGCTAAACCAGTTGCTACTCTGGTTTTGAATCATCTCAGGATCGTATTAATTTGGGAGAATTTCCAGGTAATGTGTCACAGAAGTGTTTTTATCCTAAATATATTGTCTGAGTATCACACATGCATCGTGAGGCAAGATGCAAGAATGTAGCCTTAATATTCGTGATTTGAAGAAGAAAGGCTGCTTTGTACAATGGAACAATAGAATGCTTTGCTGCAAGTGCTACAGCACAGGTATGGGAAGACATTTCTCAAACTTAACAAGAGAACTAACTGTGCTCTGTAATATATTAGAACTATGTCTTCAAAGTTTTGTCTTCCCCAGCGAATGCCTTTTCCCAAATCAGAAATAAAAATTTAACTTTTACCTGACAATGTTCAGATTTTGGCCTTGATTCATACACACTCTATCTTCTCAGTGAAGTACATTTGGTGTAAATATTCACCCAATATTATGGAGAAATGCTGACACTCCAAGGTATCAACTAATTTCCCTCAGTGCTGAGCTGAATGAAGTTTAGAGGAAACTCTGAGCTGTCACACATATATATACATACCTAAGTTTTACTAATCAGCACAATTAAAACTTTTAGTTAAGAATATTTCTCAAATACTATATTGGGGACTAATTCATCCCCAGAGTGCTGTGTTATTATCTGGTCTATCTCAACCAGTTTTAGGCTAATTTATAGTGAAATAAACCAGGCTGTATGATCAGATTCATATCTGATATTCTTTTAGTCATGATTCTGTGTTGTCCTTATGTCTAACAAAATACCCAAACAGAGATCTTCTGTTTCGTTGGGAAACAGCTCATTCTTCAGACTAAGAAATAGATACAAGGACACCCCTCAAAAATATTCTGCCAAGGCTGGAAGAAAGCATCATCTTGAGGTTGGGATGAGTAGACTAAGGTAATGTTTTTTGGGAGGTTATGCAGCAGATTATTAAACCAGGTAACACTGAATGCCAAGGAAAAACAAAAGTTGTAGGTGGTACCAAAAAGGTCATGTTCCACTATTTTCCAGTACATTGAAAGATTTTAGTATTTTAAATTGCCTTTCTGTGTTAATTTTATAGATATGCACTTACGGAACAAATTGAAGCTGTACACAGAATACTTAATCCATCAGCAAGAGTTACTGCTTCAGATCCATACCAAACCCAAGAGAGTAATTATTTTGTTCTTCTTGTTCTATTCTCTCTCAGGTATGCCTGCTCTATCATTCAGTTGCCTAGATTTATTTATAAATCCTTTGCTATATAAATGCATATAATGACCATAGTGAAAAGAGAAAGATGATCCAGCTGTGAATTTGGGTATATTTCTGACCTGTAGATTGAGGGAGGAGCTGATAGGTTAATTCCATTTATTTTGGAAAAGGATATACAAGTAGCTACATCAAATGCACATGTGACAGTCATACCACACAATATATTTCTTCTTTTATTCATTCATGTCTCTCTAATTTAGTGACTTTAATAACTTTGACACTGAGCAGTAGTGTAAGAATAGCTGAAAATGATTATTAATTAAGCCTCAGTCATGGAACTAAACTATGCCTTCATTTATTTCTAGATTATTCTTGGATTACTATTTAATACTTAGAATTTTGATTCTATTTAAAACACAAAAGGACAATGCAATCATCAGGTACAATCAACATAAGTTCACAAAAGGTAGGTCCTGCCTAACTAATTTGATATCCTTCTATGATAAGGTGACTTGCCTAGTGGATGAAGGGAAGGCAGTGGTTGTAGTTCTGGATTTTAGTGAGGCTTTTGATACTCTCCTTCACAGTATTCTTCTTGACAAGTTGTCCAGCTATGAGATAAGCAGGTATACGATGCACTGGGTGAAGAACTGGCTGAATGGTACGGTTCCAGGGACTGTAGTGAATGGGGCTATGTCTGGCTGGTGACCAGTCACCAGTGGTGTTCCTTGGGGCTCCATTCTTGGGCCAGTTCTGTTTAACATGTTTATCAATGATCTGGATGCAGCAGTTGACTGCACCATTAGCAAACTTGCTGACAACACCAAATTGGGAGGTGCTGTTGACTTTCTTGAGGGACAAGAGGCCTTGCAGAGAGATCTAGATAGATTGGAGCATTGGGCAGTCATCAGTGGCATAAAATTTAAAAAGAACAAATGCCAGGTTCTGCACCTAGGATGGAGTAATGCTGGGCACAAGAATAAGCAGGGAGAGGAGTGGCTGGAGAGCAGCCCTGAAGAAAGGGATCTGTGGCTGCTGGTGGACAGCGGGCTCGATGTGAGTCAGCAGTGTGCCCTGGCAGCCAGGAGGGCAAACCGCATTGATACCGAAAAGCCAGTCAAAGAAACTCTCTAAGACTCATTCTGGAGTTTTAAAAAGCAGGCATTCTTTATTGCAGCACTGGATGAACGGGGGATAATTCCACCTAGCGTGCATACCATCGGGTCTAATTTTGCAGGTTAAATACATGTTCTACATACATATTCACTAGATTTCTGAGAAATGTTATACATATTCATTAGTTTTCTGAGAAACTATTAGCATATGCAAATGTCCTTTACACAGGCGCATTGAAGGTCTCTGGTGGTCTTCTGGAGTCCTCTGGTGGTCTTCCATAATCTTCCTCACTTGTCCGCTACTTGACCCTCCTTAGGTGATTCTGCGCAGTATGGTCCTTTACATGTTTTTGGTACATCTTATCCTAAAGGATGCTTGTTAGTCCCTAAAAATGCTTGTTAGTGTTCTTATTATCTAAGTTTTCATTAGTGATGTAAAACTGCATGGCTAGTTTAAACTAAATTATCTACAAGGATGAGAACAAAGGTAGGAGTTCTTATATTTTCCGGCCCTATCTATTCAAGCAAGGCCTTTGCTTGTGCCTTCTCAACAAGACCAAACATTTAATTAGTATGGCTCCTTCTAGCTTAATCCTTGACGAATACCAGTCCTTGGTATGTAAAGTCACAGAGAGAGACAATCATTAAGCAATAAGCAGTTTGTTCTTTATATCAATTTCCCCATATGCTATCAGCATCCTGGGGTGCATCAAACACAGCATGACCAGCCGGTCAAAAGAGGTGATTATACCACTGTATTCAATGTTGGTGCAGCCTCACCTGGAGTACTGTGTGCAGTTCTGGGCCCCACAGTTTAAGAAGGATGTTAAGGTACTTGAATGTGTCCAGAGGAGGGGAACAAAGCTGGTGAAAGGGCTGGAAGGCATGTCCTGTGAGGAGTGGTGGACAACTCTGGGTTTGTCTAGTTTGGAGAGAAGGAGGCTGAGGGGTGATCTCATTGCTCTCTGCAGCTTCCTGAGGAGGGGAAGTCAAGAGGGAGCTGCAGATCTCTTCTCCCTGGGATCCAGCGACAGCATGCATGAGAATGGCTCAAAGCTGCATCAGGGTAGGTTTAGACTAGACATTAGGAAGCATTTCTTTACCAAGAGGGTGGTCAAGCACTGGAACAGGCTTCCTAGAGACGTGGTCCATGCCCCATGCCTGTCAGTGCCTTAAAAAGAGGCATTTGGACAAGGACTTTAACACCATGCTTTAACTTTTAGTCAGGCCTGAAGTGGTCAGGCAACTGGACTAGATGATGTAGGTCCCTTCTAACTGCACTATTCTATTGTATTCTATTGTATTCTATTCTATTCTATTCTATTCTATTCCATTCCATTCCATTCCATTCCATTCTATAAAATCATAGAACTGTTGACATTCAAAGAGACTTCTGGAGATTGTCTAGTTCAACATCCTTGCTCAAAGCAGGGTCAAATTTAAGTATTCATTGCTACCAATTGCTACCATTTTTACCAAAATTTAAATGTTACAGATTCCTTTTTAAAGAAGAAAAGTCATGTTACTCAAATGATCCCAGATAAAATATGCAATAAAAATAATTGCAAGCATTTTAAAATATATCCTTATGAAGCTTAAACTGAGTAGAAAAACAGTTTGGAAATTTTCATAGAGAGTAAGCACGTTAAACTGAATCAGAAGAGAGTTTTTGCCAGAGGTATTTGCCAGAAGGCAAAATAATTCACTTGAGAATTGCATGTAGCCCAAAAAGGAGTTCTAAAATGAATAGAAGAAAGAAATACAAGACATTAGAGTGAAGTAATAATTTATTGGGGGTTTTGTATGAAAGGACTATTATGCTATAAAGAAACCGAAGCCGTAAATTACCTATAACAATACCAAACAATTCTCAAAGGAATTACATTTTGTGACCCATAAGTAGTTATAGTAGCTAAAGCCCAGATCCTTTAGTCACTGTTTTCCTTGATATTGGCACTGTTCTGTATTTTGAAGAATTTGAAAATTGTTTAGAGTTAAAAGAAATCTTATCTTAGTGGAGGATTATAGAATAATTTAGGTAGTAAGTACCCCTGGAACTCATATAATCCTTAATGGTTGATTTGGCTGTCCCTCCTATTCTTCACACTAATATGTCCCTCCCTAAATTTATTCCTCACCAAAGTGGATTGTTTTGGATGGTAGTAATGTACTATATAATGCCATGTTTTAAACGTATATTAAGTATACTTCTACCATACAAAATATACTCTGCAATCATAAAGCTGTGCATTTTATGCCTGGAAAGGACCTCCTAAAAGCACACTACTCCCTTCCCCTTCTGAAGCAGAATCAAATCCATGAACAATCTGGAGGGGCAAGTTCTTCTTTTAAAAGCATGGAGCTTCCTTGCACCCTTCTAGCATCCTCTCCACATGCTTAACTCTCTTCTTCTTAGAAAATTTGTTGAAACATCTGAACTCAATTGTATTTCTTCTAAGTTAAGATGATTAGCTCATGTGTGCTTACTTGTAATGACCTAAGAGAAAAACCGAGAAGTTTCTAAAAAATAAAATACTACTAAACTCCTGTTGATTTTTTTTCTGCTCAAAACAAACCCAAATAAAACATCCCTGAAAAACTGACCTTATTTTTCACCGTCCATAGATTTTTTTTTTTACAAATTATTATTTATTTTTACTATGTAGTACCTAGGCATGCCCACAGTATTCCATCAAAGTTCCAAAAATAGAACAATGCCAATAGCATTCTGGAAATTGATACAAAATAAATCAATACCTTTTATATGCTGATATTATAGTTATGAAATATTTTTGGTCTGGTTGTTCACTTTTTTCTGAGGTTGTCTTTTCTGGATTTACAAAGCCATAGTTTGAATAATATACAATTTTACTATATAGCCATCTGCTTAGCACTGGTTGAAAATAACCTACTGTAGACACAGCCTAATTCACAACTTTCACAGCAAAAAATATTTTCCATTAACTCTAAAAATAGATATGCAGTTTTGTCAGTATTCCCAAATTGTATTAAAATATCGTGATGACTCACACAAAAGGAATGTAGAATTCCTTTTAGAACCTGTACCATAAAGTTAGAAACAAGTTATCTGTGGAGTGTGGGGGAAAAAAAATCCAATTAACTTCATAATTATGCATGGAAGAACAAATATAAATAGCAGTGAACTTGTACACTTTCTGCATGCTGTCTTATAAGTCTTATTATTTTATTTGTCCTTAGCTAACAAAGACACTAAAGCCTTACCATGTAACTTGCTAGCCCAATACTGCACTCAAATTCACTTCAATAGAAGTTGAAGACATTCAAAGAAATCTAGATAACAGATCATGTTGTTGTATCAAGATGTATGCTTGGAAGACCAGTACAGGTACAGCAGAGGATAGTAGCGTAGGAAAATTGCTCTTGCAATATAGTAGTGCTGAGAAATAAAATATTATCCATAGCAGGAAAATGCAACAGTCCTTAGGTTTTAATGTCTTTTCTTCCCTTTCTCAAAGACTTCTTCTGCCTTGTTGCCCCACACGATGATGTCATCAATATATTGCAGGTGTTCCAGAGCTTCACCTTTTTCTAGTGCAGTCTGGATTAGTCCATGGCAAACAGTGGGGCTGTGTTTCCACCCTGGGGCAATCGATTCCAAACGTACTGGACACCCCTCCAAGTAAAGGCAAATTGTGGATGACACTTTGCTGCCAGAGGGATTGAGAAAAAAACATTAGCAAGTCAATTGTGGCATACCACTTGGCTGCCTTTGACTCTAGTTCGTATTGAAGTTCTAGCATACCTGGAATGGCAGCACTCAGCAGTGGTGTAACTTCATTCAGGCCACGATAGTCAACTGTTAGTCTCCACTCCCCATTAGACTTTTGCACTGGCCATGTGGGACTACTAAAGGGTGAGCGAGTTTTACTGATCACTCCTTGGCTCTCCAGTTGGTGAATCAACTTGTGGATGGGAATCAGAGAGTCTAGGTTGGTGCGATATTGCCACCGGTGCACCGTTGTGGTAGCAATTGGCACTTGTTGTTCCTCAACTTTCAGCAACCCCACAACCAAAGGGTCTTGAGAGAGACCAGGCAGGGTAGACAGCTGTTCAGTGCACTCTGTCTCCAAGGCAGCTATACCAAAAGCCCATCGATACACCTTTGAGACCTTAAAATACCCTCTCCTGAGATAATCTATGCCAAGGATACACAGAGCCTCTGGGCCAGTCACAATGGGGTGTTTCTGCCGTTCATTCCCAGTTAGGTTTACTTCAGCTTCCAACACAGTTAACTCTTAGGATCCCCCTGTCACACCAGAAATACAAATGGTTTCTGCCCCTTTAAAACTTGATGACATTAGAGTACACTGTGTGCCGGTGTCTACTAGAGCCTTATACTCCTGTGGGTCTAACGTGCCAGGCCATCGAATCCACACAGTCCAAAAGACCCAGTTGTCCCTTTCCTCCACCTGGCTGGATGCAGGGTCCCTCTACTTCTGGTCAGAGTATCCAGTACTTACTTCTCATTAAATTGGCTCAGAAGTCCCTTCAAGAGGATCAGAAATAAGATCAGCCCTTCTACTCTGTTTGGAAACTGGAGAGGCATTTTTCCTGGTAGAATCCCCTTTTGTGGTGGTTTTTCCTCGTAACTCACGTACCCGTGCATTTAGGACTGAAGTAGGTTTTCCGTCCCATTTCCTCATGTCCTCTCCATAATCACATAGATAAAACCACAGGGTACCTCGCGGTGTGCACCTTCTATATTCTCTGTTTTGGGCAGAGGAACGCTCATTCCTAATAGCTGAGACATTGGTCCTTACTGGTGGGGAGTAGGACTTATCCTCTTTGAATTGCTGGAAATCCTCAGTCAGCTTCTCCACAGCCTAAATGCAGGCTTGTAGGGAGGAGGAGAGATTTTCTTTGTATTGCCAGAGCTGGCGAGCCACTTCATCCACTGTCGGTGCTTCTTCATCTTTCCAGGTCATTATTGCCAGTGAGTTGGCATAGCACAATGGTGCACTCTGTACAAACTTCCGCCACATGGGTTCTGTGCATTGGACTTCATCTGGATCTTTGGGTTGTCCGGGTCATAATGGATCGTCTCTAGCATGGCTAATTCCCTCAGATATTGGATACCTCTTTCCATGGTGGTCCACTTGCT
>JAOBAS010000072.1:37401110-37421055 GCA_025311575.1 Elanoides forficatus
AATAACACGCCAATGAGACCAAAAATTTTGAATGTATTGTGGAAAATTGTACTTTGTCGTTCTTCCAAGAACCCATAAAAATACATACATAAAGTGGTAGAGTAGTATTTCTGGGTCATGCCTATGAAAAATATGAAGCAAAACCAAACTCTGTTCTTTATATTTTCACAATTTATTATGAAAAAAAACTAATATAAAAATTTATTTTGTACAGATTTTTTAGAGTGTATGCCATACTTGCAAGCTTTGAAGTCAACAGACAAAGGATAATAATATGGCTTGAGTGGTTGGACACTGTTTACTGGATTTCTGGAAAGAATTATTATAAAGATCGTCAGTAAACAGTTTCCCCTGAGTAGAATGTTCTAATGATTTATTGCTTACCTAGGGAGACTCATCTTTTAAGGTAACAAATCTGCTGTATCTCAGAAAGCAACCTTTATCCCAAATGCAGACTACAGGAAGACATTAATAGTTTGTGCAGAAATGTCTCTGGAAGTTCTTACTTTGTCCTTAGCTCTGTTCCCTGTTGTGCCTCAGTCCCTGCCTATGCTGTATATTGATGTTCAGATATTCAACAAATCTGTAGCTGAATTAGAGTGTGTTTCTCTGACTCCAGTTACCCAAATCTGGTTTATCCCACCTGTTCTTGTTTCCAGTGCTACAATACTGGATGGCTTTAGCTGAACATTAGGTAATGCAAACCTAGATACCATCTATAAGTCTGCCTGCTCATCTCTTGTTCCTGAAAACTAAGAATGTTGCCGTTCTTAACTGGTATTCACAAAATGCTTCCAGCAGTAAGAGGCTGTAATAAAGTTCTGTGTAATGTTACTTTCCTTAAAAATTAAATATTACACATTACATTTGAAAAAATAAAGCACTGAAGTCAAGACATTCTGAAGTATAGTTAGTTTTTCCTCAGAAATGTCAAACAAATGTTTTATATTTTGCACATATACTGTTCTGTTGTCTAAAGTTAATTGATTCTTTTCTGAAGGAAAATATATAACAAAACATCAACATTTTTCTGTGGGAAATTCTTTTCTGGAGAATAGAAATTGATGAAAGGCTTCCAGGTGTATGAGAGATACCTGTCAGTAGCTGAATGATCTGTAAAAGTTGTCAAAGTGAAATTTTTGTCCTCGAGAAAAATGGTGAAATTTTCATAATGCATATTCAAAATTGGATTAAAGGTTCTGATGCCTCCTCTTGAAAGTTATTTGGAGCTAAGTGAGAAAGCAATGGAAAAATTTACATCACAAGAAGCATACCCAAGCTGCCTGAGTATATTGAAAAGGAAACCTAATGAACTTCTCAGGCATTCTAAAACACATCAATTTCTAATTTCAGTTACTTAATCCATACACTCGTATTTTTTTTATTTTGAACATACAAAATGAAATAATAACTGCAGCCATTGCAGTCGTAGTTCAGTTTGCATCACCAGCTGGGAATTCACAATCAATTAATATGAAATTACTTGAAATAAAAGTACAGTTGCTACTACAGTAGATGAAAGTTTCTTATAATTGCAAGTAAAAAAATTTAGCAAGAAGTAACTTTTGAAAATTATCTTTGATATTAAATCTTGTTAATTAATACGCAGCCTGCTCTCTGTAGGTTAATATGTTTCAATGGAATAAATGTAAACAGCAGAAACAACATGTATCATTTCAAGAAAGTTTACCTTCTCTCCCCACTGTATGAATATTAAGATCAAAAAGTTCTTAATATAATTGTTCTGTTAGATCTTAGCTGTCTTTTCTCAGCAAACATAATATTGCTGTAAAATGGTTAACAGTAAAATCAGTAGTTTAAAAAATAGAAGCAGATTATGACCAATAATTAGTATTTTAAGTTTTCACAACAAAATCAAGACAATTATTCTATAACTAGTGATAGAATTGTTAAAGGGCTTGCGGATAACACTCTGCAGTTCTGAATATACTATTCCTGAATTGTGTGTTCCTCAGTGTTAGCTACATTCTGAGCTGGGACGTGTGCAATAAATGCCAGAAGTGCAGTATCTGAAAAAACAGGAAGAAGAGAGGATTGCATTATTTTGTTTCCATGCCTGCAGCTATGATGTTTGAAGGCATCAGCACTCTAGCTCTAGAGTTCAGGGAATATAGCTTTGGCTTTGCCATAAGAAAATGTTTTTCCTTTCCTTTCACAATAGAAACAAAAAGACCTAGTGGTTTTTCCTCTGCTCCTGCACTCTCCTCTGGCTATTTACTGCTGCTAGGAAAGAAAGGTTATGGACTGCCATTGGAAATGCTTTGCATAACTGTGGACAAAATAACAATAAAATAGAGAAAAAAATCAACATTCTGAAGTCAAACAAAATATTACTTTTACTAATTGAAAGCATAATTCTCTCACACAAACTTGCTTATCAGTTATACAAAAATCTGTGTTCAAAATGTTGAAAAACCGAACGAGGTGTTCATATACATATGTATATGTACATGGCACTCAATAACAGATAACCACCAATGCTTATAAAATTACCAAGTTTAGCAGAAGCAAAATATTTAAGTTCAAAATTTTTAAAGCACTTTGCTTAATAGGTAACAAGCTTATCCAGTGAAGTGTCTCAAGACTCAAGGGTAATGTTCTCTCAACCAGCAAAACCTGCCTAAGATTTTCAGCCCCCTACCAAATGAGATGCTATATTAGATGCTTAAACCAAAAGCCTGTTGACTAGTTCAGTATTTCACTTTTTAAAATAACTTACAGAGGAAACTCCAGTTAGAACACGGCAGCTAATTAAAAATAAGTAGTTCATTTGGAAGTATCTTCTCTATTTCCTTTTCAACAGCTGAAAAAGATGCATTACTAATGAACTACCTACAAAAAATTTTTTTCTTAAGTCTTTTCTCCAAAATATTCTTTTTTTTTAAATAGCCAATCATATTTTGCTCTGCTTATTCATGTAAATGACTTATAACAAGGCTTTTCTTAATTATAACTAACTGGTTAACATAGTCAAGCTGTTTCTCTTCTGTTTGGATGCCTTTGCAAGTCACATATCAAAGCATACATTTCGAGGTGGTCGTACAGGCATTTTATAAAATAATAATAATAATGCAGAAGTATTCAGGTGAGTGAGTATTCATAGAAATTTATGTTCTGCAGGTGGTCTTAGGAACAAATATTTGTTCTTACAACTGTTCACAGGAGACTGAAAATTAACTGGTAATACTAAATTGCTGATATTCCTCTTTACTTAGCTTTTACTTATCTTCACAACTAACTCCTGTTTATCTAAATTAGTAACTTAAAGTAAATATTGACCCACTATTGACAAATAAGTCAGATACCTTGCCAACTAATAAAACAGAACCCAAATAACCAGAACTAAATGTAAGTAAAGGTATCTTGATTTCAGTTCTTGATTTGATTCTGACTACCTATTCTGTAGAAACATAATTTTTCTCTTAAGTTCTTAAATGATTAGTGAACATTGCTTCTAACTTTAATGCATTAGAACCTAATTATATTTGTTTCCTCTAGATATCATAGAAAAGTATAATGTAAAATGTGACAGTGTAAATAATATAAAAAGTCACAAATATGCCTTAGCATTTTGAAGTAGGTATATTTACAGAAAGTGATGCTTATTAGAATATGCACTTTCTGTTAAATAATCATATACTTTAACTTCATAACTTGCAGTATTTACTTGAGCTTATCTTGCACAGAGACATTAAATAGTCTATATTGTACACATAATATAAGTGAATCCTATCATAAGGCAAGGGTAGATGTTCATGGAAAAAACAGGAGTGACCACTTGGAAACAGAAGTCCCTGAAAGCACATACAAGATTTGGTACTTACCTAAGTATACCTGTAGTCCATAATAATTTTAAATGTTTCAGAGACGTAGAGTCATTCTGAACTGCAGAGCATTCAACAGAGATTCTATAGCACTTGCTGTTTACTGAGTGATCATAATTAGTTGAATTTAGGCCAGATTTTAAAATACTTTATTATTTGAACAAAAGTACTATTCCATTCTAAATTTATCAATCCTGAATTCTAATGCAACTAATATTTAGTCCTCTTCATTCACACTGTGTAGAGAGTTCATCTCGATGAAGGGGCTAAGATTAGAAGTTGTATTTATACCCACATTTTGCCATACAAAATTGAAAGCAGCCAATAGAGGAAAGAAAAAAAAAATATAAGGGGAACTAGGAAAAGTGTGTAATTTTTTATACTCTATCAAAAGAAGAGTATCAGAGGAGTATAAAAAATTATCTTAAGGTTTTCCATTATAAATATGTGAAATATTTATCTATTTTTCTTGGTGAGTTTCCAACCAGATAATCTACCTACTTTAAGCATGAAAATGTTTCTTAAATCAAATTAGCATCCTCTACCATTTAATTGATATTATGCTCAGAAGAATAAATATCTTAAAGTTAATGGCTATATTGGCAAAATAGATACCCAGAAGTTAATCCTGCAAAGCACCAATAATTTTTCAAATTTAAAAAAAGGACATTGGTCTTTCTCTTATCCCATTTCTTGTTCATCTTATCGTAATGAATACATGGTATAAGGTCAGACTAGCTCTTTTTTTTTTTCACTTTTTCCTTTTTTTTTTTAATCAATCAAGTGCAACAAAGACTTATTTGAACAATTTTTTTTTTTTTTTCAAATTTTAGGAGAACTGGCAAACTGGAGGAAAAATCATAACAAAAGCAGAAGTTGAACATGTAAGAGGGAAGAGTCACTGAACATTGAGTCACCCAGGTTTTCAGAGAGAAGCAGAATAAGACAGGATAGTAACAACTTCCAATAGCTGTTCAAGCAGAGTAGGAAGATGAACTGAAATGCAAGATGAACAAAGTAGTCCTAAAATCCAGACAGATTCTCTAAATTATTGTTACCTGTACTGAGGTAGACATCATTAAATGAAACTTGGTAGGTAACAAACTGTTCCTGTCTAGAAAGAGAACTGTCCATGTGATGACTAGGAGGTATTATCCACTAGGATTTACTTTCAAATTATCAAATGTCAGTGGGGTCTTCTTATAGTGAATAAAATCATCACCTTATCAAGATTTTCCATTGTATATGTTCACCTTTAACTAGCCAAGGGGTTTAACAGAAAACCATATCATGTGAGGAAGATAGGAACCAATATTTCCGAAACCTCTAAAAAATTTTATCTACAGCACTTAAAATAGCTGTTCAGTAGTCTGGTGGCATCTCCATTGATCTGGAAGGGAGAAACCAGTCAGGTGAATAATAACTTCATCTGCTGCAAGGTTTCCCTAACATCTTCATTTATTGCATGAATGCATCTTTCTATTAAATTCTCCTATCTTTTCCTCTCACAAAGCAGTGAGCACTATACTACCTCTTAAGTTATCATTTCTAAGGCTAACTCCAGTTAATTCTTATCACAGATGGATGTATTTCAACACAGACTATCTCTAAGAAATGTGATAGTGCCACACCTCATGTGTACAGGACATATCACCATAGGTGTTGCAAATAAGCTCCAAGTTCCTTTCAGAGTGGAAATAATATCCTCCCAGGTTACAGGGAAACAATAGACCATTCTTTTAAAATGAACTCAGTTCACTTTTAAATAGAAAGTTCACTGAATGCAATGCACTAAAATTATGTTAAGCAAGCCTAACTTTTCAAAGAATAGCATAATGGTAAAGCAGAGAAAAGTGTTGAATTATAGCTTTCTCATTAGACTGTTTTCTTTTGGAAACAACTGTTTTCTATAACCAAAGAAAAATTATATGCAGTAAAACAAAACGACAACAACAAAAGGGAAAACTAGTTTTAGTCCATAAATCGTAATGCTTCTCAACAGTATTTGAAACTCCAGGGCAGAGATTACCAATGTGACAAAGGAAAAAAAATCCAGATCATCTAAGTTACTTAAATATCCAACCATCTTTTGAAAATAATACATGCATTTTGAATAATTTATATATGTTTAAAATTGTAAAAAGAACTTAACAGGGGTCTCCCAGTCAGATTTCAGAATCTGTCTTTCATTATTCCAACTCTGTGTATTGACTCAAGAATATCACCATCTTTAAACAAAAGGATCAGTCCATTATTTTTTTTTTTTTAACTGACTTGGAAACAAGAAGAGTCAAAACACAGCAGAAAGTAGAATTCTTGAAGGACAGGCAGTTTCAGTTCAGCTGTCAATTGAGCAGAATCAGATCAGATTGTGTGATCTGTGTATTTGACAAGAGTAAGCAACCATTCACTGAGATTTAGGTTCACTGTACCTCAGTTTCCAGGTACTGCTGGGTTAAATCTTGCCAATGTGGGTAAAGTCCCTTAATCTAAATTATTGGAAGTCATTCTGACAGTGTCTTTTGAATGAGGGAATGATGTTATGGTCTTAATAGTTTGTGAAGCAATAAATCCACAAATTCAAATAATGCCCATGATACCGTAATTTTTACTTGGAACTTCATTGTAATCAGTTTTAAAAAGATTTAATTTATATATAATTCTGTATTTTATATATAACATTTAAAATTTAGGTTTAAAAAATGGATTGCTAGAGAGAAGGATGTGCATTGTTTATTTTGTCACTTATTTTATACTCAGGAAATTATATGGCCTTTATGTTCACTCAGAATTCAGTTTTATAGGGTCAAGTTTAGATTTCTGAAGTTGATTTCACTTTTGCAACTGCAGGGAGGTGAATCTATTTTTTGAATATTCAAAAACAGTAGACATCAATGTGCCATCTTTCAGTGACAAATCTAGAGCCACACTCTAAAAGGAAGAATACAAAGTAGTTTATTTCCATTTGTTACTGTATGTTCAAAAGGCCTCTTAGCCATCTAATGATCACTTAGTATTTAATGATGATGTAGTCAGAATATCAAATAAAGGAAATTATTTTCTTTCTGAGTTTCCTTTATTGACTTCATAAATTATCCTAAGGTCTTCCGCATCCTTTACAATTTCAATTTTAACTTCCTAAGGCTTTTTGTTTGGTGTGTTCTTTGCTTTTGCTATTGATATCATGGGATAATAACTAACCTCTTTGAATAAAAGCAGTTGTTCATCCTGTAGCTAACAGAGTAGCACCCACCGGAACTCTTTTTTAGATTTAATGATCACTGATTTCTCCAATGTTCTATCAAGCAATTGGTCTAATTAATTTCAATAACAGTGAGGCTTGGAATGAAGTAAATTGTTAGAAGATAATCTCACACTAATGAAGGCCTCTTCATCCTTCTCCTGTCTTCTAATCTGCATCCAAAAATGTGAATGCCTCTGTTGTAAACCACTATGCTTCCAAATAATTGTCTTTTACAAACATGAAGGACACAAATTGCTTCTGTATGAATAACACAATAAACAGGAATTCTCATTAACAGAGTAGTTACGCACAGTAGTTCAACTAATGTGAACATGGAACATCAACAAAAGTTATTTCCTAAAACCTTGAAAGAATGCTAGATTCAACATCGTCTGCATAGAAGAACAGTCTTTTGCATTACAGTCTTTACTATGCTATTCACCTGGTTAACTTCTAGCAACGACTTTTAAATAAAATGCCAACTGTTGAAAAGCCTTCTTAACCACACTTGCTGCTGCAGGTTACATGGATGCAGATGGAATGGAGAATTGATGGATAAACACTGAAATATTTTTGTATGTGCAGTGTATTAAAAAATTTGGAAAACCTGCTAAAAATATGGCATGGATTTTAAAACACATACGAAACTGATCATATTTAAAAAAACCATTTTTTTCTTTTTTTTTTTTTTTTAAATAGTATTGCTATTGTTACCTCTGTGTTTCTTCTTCTTTTCTAGGTCTTTCTGATACATTTTCTTTGCTTTTTTGTAAACCCTTCAACATTTTTAAAGCATTTTTAAAAAAAAAGTTCCTGCTATGAAGAATAGAGAGTTTATACCCATAATCTTGGTTTCCAAACCTCTTTCTGGCTAAAAATGTGATTAAAAAATGAATAAATGCCATTTCATTAAAAAAAAAAATAAAATTACAGAAAGTTTGTGATCAGATGGTACTTTTTGCCTGCAATTTACTTACACACTTTCTGCCCACTGTAGCTGCAGTACCTTGCATTCAGCCTTTGGGATTTGCATGTAGTTGGGAGAGGCTGATTAAATGTCCAGTTTTGCTTTCATCCCTTCAATTTCACTGCTGTGATGGACTCCAGCATCTGGCTGGAGTCAGCCAGTTCTCAACACTTTTTGTCTGCTGGGTCTTACCCAAAGAATACCTTTCTAGGAATTATTTTTAATTTCTTCTATTTTGCCTCCAGAATTATTAATTGAGTTAGAACAGATGATTCTTGCATGGGTGTACATAGAATGAAATGTAGGTGCATTTTATTAGCCAAAATGGTCTGCCATTCTTTTCTCAATACTTATTCACTGCATTGGCTAGGCTGACTTCCAATTAAGTAAGGGATAAATGTGGTTTTACTAATTTTGTAGATTTTAGGAGATGTTCCAATGTGTTCTTTCTAACATGATACAGTTTGTGCTGAAAATCCCTAGGAAATCTGTAACAGGAACACTAACGATTAATTATTCTAAATGAATAGGTGGAAATGAATCTAATCTTACACACTATAAGGTCACTGCACTGTAGTTACAACAGATTTTCCTTCTCTGCCAATTTGTGCTTGCTATGTAATTATTCAAAAGTGAATGACAAAGATTTTAAAAATTTACCAGTTGAATTTTCTTCTGGATTTATAGCTTAACAGTATAGATACTTTTCCACTTCTACCAAAACATCAACTTTCAAACAGAGCTTAAGTTAAAAAAAAAAAAAAAAAAGTCAGATTCTAAAATCTACAATCTAGCTGCTGCTACAGAATGAGTTAAAAATCTATGTTAGAGTCATGCTTCAAGTATTTTAGTTACATTAAATCTATCATAGAACTCTACAAATGCTATTTAACGGCTTTTTTTTTTTTTTTTTTTTGTCAATTAAGGCACAATATCACTCTTAAGTAAGGCATTGATGATCTTTGGGACCTCTGCTATTCTGTTGTTTTAATCTTATTTGAAAGATAAGGTATATGTTTCCTCTCACTAATACTGGCACCAAAAAACCTGCTGTCCAAAAAACAGGAAAATTAGTATAAAGATTTTTTTCAAAATCATTTAAATACTTGAAACTCAGAAAAATTTGGACGTTGTGAATTAAAGAAAACAAACTAGTAGTGTGTCTTCATTAGAAAGGAATATCAGTCTAAGGTTAACTTAAATATTCTTACTGTCCACAAATTATTAATAGATGAAACCAAATTCTATCATGTTCTTCCATTAGGGCTGTTAGTGTTTTCTTTATTAGAAATAAAAGTTTGAACAATGTGTCCTCTCTCTATCAACATAATTCCTCTGTTTAATGGACTTGGTGACTGTATCTTGACAGTAACAGATGATTCCTGAGTAAACTATAAACTAAGGAAGCTAATCAAGGAGATTAATTGTCCATTCTAATGAAAACAATAAAATTAAAGGCAATCTTACAGTTTATTAGATGAGCACAGATCAGTGGACATAACCTTCTGCTCAACTGCAGTACCACATATGAAAAATTTTATGTAAAATAATTGTGCACATGAAGAAATTATATGACTCCCAGAAGATCTCGATATGTGTTCTTTCCAAGTTTGTTCCTTTTTTTCCAAGTAACAGTCAACAGATTTTATGTTTCATCTGTATTTCTAGAGGCAAGAC
The DNA here is from genome assembly GCA_025311575.1 of Elanoides forficatus. Taxonomy (NCBI): domain Eukaryota; kingdom Metazoa; phylum Chordata; class Aves; order Accipitriformes; family Accipitridae; genus Elanoides; species Elanoides forficatus. Next base: position 37,410,844 of record JAOBAS010000072.1, read on the forward strand.
TATATCAGTCTTTCAGCTCTTTGTCTCTTCTTGACAGCAAATAGAAAGGTTTGTGGAGTTTTTTGGCAAGATGTTCATATGAAAAATATTCTTTGATAATATATGAACACTAAGAGCCCCAAAATAAACAGAAAAAAAATATGATGTATCATTGTAGGGAATTTATGCTGGACAACATTTCCTATATTACTTTTCATTACAGTGTTTCATAGACACATAAAAGTCAAGTTTGACATTCGGAAAAGAAATAATTACAAATTTCCAAATAATAGATGCCTCCAAAATTAGCTTTTTCTGTTGCATGGAAGTGTTGAATGCATGCAGTGAGCTTTCCCAAGTTAGTCAGGAAAGACCACAATGACAGGAAGGCACCACTGGGAATAATACCCTTCTTGACAAAATGCATCATGTTTGTGCTAAACTAGTGAGACACAAGTAGATGTTACAGAGCTGTGGGATGAATGTGATTGATGTTTCTTTTGTAAGCATAAACAGGACAAAGCTCTTGCTTAAAGCCAGAATCTTAATATGCCTAATCCATTACCCTATGGAAAAATAAGTAGCACCTGACAAAAGCGACAGTATGGACCCAGTGAGCCCAAGTAAGCACTTATCCTCAGACCAGCATAGAGATATGCTTTCACTAATTTAAAGCTGAGAAGCAAGTATGATTCTACAGGTCTTGATCCCAAAATCTGATTTTCCCTAATTCTAATTCTCACTGCCTATTTTTCCCATTTTTTTCTTATTTTTCAAATTACATAATTTAATTTCTGTGATCTTGATTCTTTTGCACTTCTATTATATTTTTTAATTGTTTTAAAAGTTCAGTATGGTGGAAATGTTTCAAAATAAAATTTTGATTTGACCCAGTTTGTTAATTTTAAACATTTTGAAAAAGAAGGAATGTTAGAAATGCATTATTTTTTCCTTTTTTTGAATGCACTTTCATTTTTTCGTGATTAGATGATTATATAGTTTTCTCTTTATTTTTCTATAGGCTATTTTTGTATTTTATTTTACTACCTTTTTCAGTTTCCTCTGCTTGACTCACATTGTGACTGATCAATAAACACCTAAAATAGAATAAGGCTCAGAGGAGGTTGGCAAAGGTGATGTGCCTGTGGGGCTCAGGGAATAATGTAGAGTGTGATGGACCACAGCTGTTGCAAAGAAGCGGATTTTGATCTCAGCACAAAGGGAACAGAAGGCCTTTGTTTAAGATAAGCAGCTATCAACTGGTGGTGTAAATGTCTCTCCCTGAGTTCATTAAGAGTGTGAATGTCTCCCTGAGTAAGCCAGACCAGCATGGGGGGAGTAAATACTCAGCCCAGCACAGAGTATAGAACCAGACTACCAGCAAAAGAATTTTGAAGGGAGAAATGGGCTTGAGCTGGCATCAACCCTCCTACTCCTTCCCGGTGATTGGGAACACCTAGCATTGTGACAGGGAGCACATGATAAAGACCGGTAATAGGAGTCACATTAGTATTGTGATTGAACTGGACATTGCAATTGCTATGTTTTGCAAAGTATAACTTAAATCTGTATTGAGAGTTCAATGTATTTTTTATCACCCTACTAAATCAGAAATCCCGTGTGACATCAACTATCTTCATATAATTAAATTTGGTATTAAACATAACACCCTCCATGGTGGAATATTTAAAAAACGTGGTCAGACATACATCAAATGAGTCCAGGTAGCTATCAATTTTATGGCACAATACTGCATTATCTAACAGAAAAAGTTCATCACATCTGAAACATCTTTACAGTTATACAATAGCAGAGAGGGATATAATTGCTCAGCATCTATGACTTTTCTCATGTGAGACTAAGTTTGAGCCTTGTAGAATTCACAAAGATTCTGGGCTGTGGGAAAAAAATAAAAGTACCATCCAATGCCAGGTTAGATACTTTTGTCATTTTCTGTTTGTTGGTTTTACCAATGGCCCTGGAAATCATGAAAATCCTATTGCTTGAGAAAGGTTTCAATTACATATCCTCTAATGAAATGTCATCCTTGTCAAAGTCATATATATTTGACATCCTGACTCCTTTTTGACTTCAGGATGTTATGAAGACCAGGTATTTATTCAGCCAGGACATTTTATTTATAAGATTAAAACTAATACAATGAGGGAATGGCAGAGAAGAAGTTACCACACACAACCTCTCTCCCTACCTTGACTGATACAAGACAAAGAAAAAAAGAAAGAAGAAGAGGAAAGAAATATTGAATAATAAATTAAACCAGAAGATTTTGTCACAAATCAAACTGTAAAAGTTCTGTTTTGTTGATGATATATAAGCAGATATGATGATAATTATATCTACCAATAAAAGTTTAAGATTTTTTTTCAAACCTAGAACTTATTTAAAATGAATAGAGAAATCTGATGGAAAGGCATTTAATTGAAATACCAAGACAAAGAATGCTATTCTCAACCACAACATACTGAAAAGACCAAAAGTTCAAATGAGCTAAAAATATTAGTTAGAAAAATGCTTAATAAGTGGACTAACAAAAATACTTGTCCAAAAAACCCCCGTTCAGTATCCCAACAGAAATAATTTAATGGCAATTCAAACAAAGATTATGGAAAAAGGTTTGACAAGAGGGACAGTGTTTTACCAGAAAATACAGGGATAATTGGAGTTCTGTCTTTAAATAGTTAAATGTACTGTTTTCAAGGGGAAAAAAAAATAGTGCCTATTTTAACAAATATCTTTTCCAAAAAAAGTTTCAAATTAAAATAAAAAAAAAATTCTGAGAATATGTAGAGTTTATTAGCAAATATACAATTAAAAAAAAACAACAACCAAACAGTAAATGTTGAAAGTCTGTACATGGTGCTATTGCACTGAATTTTTATGCTTCACCGTGAAAGCTGAGGAGTCTTATTTCAATGAGGCTGTGTAGGTCTAACAGATGAAATAGTAAGCCTTGAGTCAGAAAGGTTACCTATTCCCACAATCTTTAATATCTTTTTTCAGGACAAATGTAGATGGCTTGAGCTGAGGAAGGGTAGTATTTAGGATGGACTTTACTTCCCTTTTTAGATCTATTTACTCCTTTAGGGCTTTTACCAACATTTCAATGTTTGAAAACTGGTCAAAGGACATGTATTGAGAACAACCAGCAGGAAACTGACTTAGGCTTGCTATTGAAAGAGACTGTGCTTCAGAGGTTGGTATTTTATTTCACAGAAAAGCCTACTTTCCATATGCCACAACAGCAGATATGAATAGTTTAGAATTCCAACATGATATATGAAAGCTTTAAATCTTTAAACTAAGGATGGTTAAAAAATAGTCTTCAGCCATGAAGAACTGCCCTTGACCAAAATGTAAAAGAAATTGCCATGATCTTTCACTGATAGGTATCACTGATTTTACTCTATATGTTCAAAACAGGAACTAACTTAGATCTGCTGACTCACTTTGGACATAACTTTAGAATTTACTGCTTCAGGTAGAATGCAATGCACTCACGAAAAAATCCACTTTCTCAACTCACAGTTGGTATCTATTCCTTTTTCTTTACTGCATACATTCTCCTACTTTTTGTGTGATTAGTGGTTCTCAATGTTAGATGATAATGTACTGGCAAATTTTGCTTACTATGATCTCCAGTGTGCCTCTACAAAGTAACATAAAATGATGACTCAAAAATATGAAATAATGGCTCTCCCTATTCTGTGTGTGGGCATGCATGCAAGTCAAGAAAATAATTCTGTATACCAAATTTGTTTTCAATTTTATTTTTTATTTTTGGTGAGATTTTAGTGGTCTAAGTATAGTGGAATATCAGCTGAATTTTTCTGTCTCATGGGAACATAAGTTATCTTTCTGATGCCAAAGCATGTTTCTACAGTTTTAGCAAATGTATTCCATGTAACAAAGAGGAATGCACCGATCAGCCCATTCTGTTTGATTTGACACTGCTCATGACTTGCATGCTTGCAGGTCATCTCACCACATACTCCTGTAAATGCTTTGCAAGTTAATTATCTTAATGAACATGCTGGAAAGCAAACAGTACTGAAAAATGAACAGACGTTTTGGAAGTGGGTTCTATGATTCGCTTGTCCATTATAAAGCACTGAGAATTTTATAAAAAGTAATTTAGACCATCTCACAACTTTTGTAGTCATACATAAAAATCATGGAGTTCTCTGTGTGTACCAGGGCCAGCTGCCTTAGTGAACAGCATCTCCTCACTTCACCAACAGGAGAAATGCCAAGTATCTTGCTTGAGGCACTGGGGTCTCTGTGCAGTTTTCATCATTTCATAGCTTCCCCAAGGAAGAGTGTCAGCTTATTTAGCCAGTCTGGGGAAGAATTATGTACAGAGAAATTTGGCCAAGGTTTCACTTCCACATCACCTGTTAAATATACTTCTTGCGGAAAGAGTGATTAGGTCAATTGTTTTCCACATTCTGCATTTCCAAAATTTTTAGAGATAAACAGGTGATCCAAACATCCATATAGAATTAATACCTTTTACTAATTCTGTGACTTCTGTTATGCTCTCAGAAAGAAAAAAACATTGAATACACTGTGGGCTATAAAGATGCAAATGAAAGAATGTTCAAGCATTTCTCTGATTCTTGAAGCCTGCAAGGGATACTAAGAAACTTTATTATACACACAAAAATAGATTTTTAGTTTTAATTAGTGATTTTGTGGCTTGCTCGCATCACTAAGAAGCATATTTCAGTGATCTATGTCACCCCAAGGCAAGACTCATTTTGAACAGCAGGGGCAATCCCAGAAGTACAGTTAATCAACTGGAAACCAGCCACTCCTGTCTTCAGAATTGCTTTATAAGGATAATTAAGACAAATTTCTGGCTCCAGACCATCTATTTGGGTTTTGTTTAGGTTTTGGGTTGTTTGTGTTCTTTTTTTTTTCTTTTGTTCACTATTTATTATTTCCTTGAAGGCAAAAATATTGATGAATACAAAACTCAAAACCTAAATACGTTTCATTACAAAGTATTTGATAGCACTGAAGTCCTAATAGTAAAAAACCTCAACCTAACCCAAACCAACCAGTAATCAGTTACAAGGTTCTTCCATCAGAAACCAGTGATTAAGTGCTTATTCTATCTACCTTCTTCAGTCTATGTAGAAATATAGAGGTATTTTGATATATCTCTTTTTCAGTCCAAGTTAATATAGTTGTGCAAACATAGATAGACAGTTTAATGATAAGGAATATATACCCAGGTTGAGGTAACTGCAAAATCAGCTCTTCTCAGACAAGTTAACTTTCTATGAGTGTCCTAGCCAGCTTTTGAAGTTTTGTGAACACTACTTTTAGAAGCTTTTTGGAAGATTTTGTTTCATTATTTTTTTATGATCAATACCCATAAGAAAGACTCAGACAAACAGAAGGAACTGAATTTTGTAGTACAACAGTTAAAGCAACTTTCATCTACAAACAGAAAAAAATAAAGGAAAACATTCAAACTTCAAGCAAAGCTTTAATTTTTTTTATTTTAATCCACTCAGAAATGTCCTAAACATTTTTGACAATTTATATTAATAGCAGGGAAAACATTTTGAAATATAAAATATTTGAACATAAACCAAACTGAATTTATTTCATCATTTTTCTATTATACAGCCCTTCAGTAAAGGTATTGTATCTAATATTATATTAATACTAAATCAGAATAGGAATCTAATATGATGACTTAACAATAAAAGGGAAAAATATACAATTCAAAGCCCAATGCTAAGAACATTTAAGTATTGATTGGAAGAAGCAGAGGAATTGACTTGCTTTTCTAGATAATCTGAAAGCTGTAGGTGGTTGAAAAAAACAATGAAACTCAGCCATAGTTGAAATAACATCTTATAATCCCTTGTGTTTAGAGCAGGTAGCCTAAAGCCATTTAGTAAATTTTTTAAACCAATGTTCATTGCAAAAACCTATTCGCAAACCAATTGGATTCAAAATAGGGCTTTTAAAAACAAGCAGAAAATGGAGCTTTTTAAGGGGTCTTACCTCACCAGGCTACAATTAAATTGTTTTTACACCAATAGGAGAAGCAATATTAAAGACATCTGAGCAAACAAATAACCAACACTTTATTTAAGGAAACATCTTATCTAATTAAGGCTATTGGAAACTATTTGTTCTACTGTCAGGCTTTATACTGTAGCTTCCAGCAACAGAAATTTCATTGGGGCAGGGAAGAAGGGAACAAACAACTCACAACCTGTTTGGATCTTATGAGTACATCCCTCAATATGAAGTGGCTATCACGAAAGTAACAAAATGAGAAACTCACTTTGCTAAGGGATCACAATTCTGCTGCAGCCTTCTTATTTGCCCCTCAACTATTGCTGATTCTAGCAAATGTGAGAGACTGAAAGAGTTAATGACTCAAACATTGTGGTGGGGCAAGTTCTGCCTAACAACAAACCACACATGAGAAGTCGATCAGTACAGATCAGCACAGATCATTAGCAGCAGGGTGTTCTGATATGCTGAGCAAGGCAGTTCACCATGCATGGCCAAAGATCAAACAATGGTCATGCCTACAGGGAGGGAGAAGTTACTCCCCAAACAATCTCCAAACCCACCAACCCATTGCCCGAAGGTTCTGGAAGCACAAACCATATGACACATAACTAGCCTAATGAGTTCGAGTGCCTGCCTGAAGGAGGGGTGAGGAGATGACAAAAGGACACATACTGAAGCCCCATGTGCATGTGTCATCCAGAACTGGACCCTCGGCTGACTGGACTGATGCTGGACTCAGGAATGGTGAAATCTTTCTACTCTCTATCTCTCTCTCTCTTTTCTGTAATCCCTACAACCCACCCCTTTAGACATAAACTGTTGACCAAGTCTGGGACAAGCAGTGAATCCAGGTGCCCCCGGGCTCCTTTTTGAGGAGGAGTCTAGAAAGCAAGGGGCTCCACTCTGAACCTCGTGACCCAACAGAAGGGATCTCCTTATTTTCTTCCCTGAACTGATCCCCAGATAAACAAGGCTTGTAGTATATGTTGAGGATGTATGATTACCAGATGTTATAAGGTTTACTGACAGGGTTTCATGCCAATTCTTGTTGTGAGAATCCCTGCCACCTACTGTTACACCTCCCAAGTTCAGGTTTCTTCTGCCATAAATGAAATGTTCAACTGAGCTTTTGATGTCGCTTCCCCTTAATTTGGCCTGAGGGAATTCCGAACTCACCATGACTCCTCCGTGGTCTGTCCAGCACAGGTCATGACAGTGAGCCTGATAGCTGTATGGACTTCAGACCTTTTCTGTTCAGGGAACTGTATTTTTGGATCTCATTTCAAAGTGACTAACATTCTGCATGCACTGCACAATGACCACAATGACCCTGTCTACTGAACAGGATGGTTTGGGACTTTTTCCTTGAGTCTAGGCATTTAAAACCAATAAATTCTAGTCTCCAACTTTAATAATCTTTTGGATCTCACTCTGATAGTAGAGCACAGACTGACACGCTAACATACATCTGAAAGTAGAAATACTGAATTGACAAAAAGTTCAGGCTGCTGCAAGTGTATCAGAAGTAATAAGCACAATTTAATCAGCAAAATTATTGCATTCCTGTAACTATCAACCTTACAACTATGATTCCACTTCAATATTTCTCCTTTAAGATATTTTATACATACTTATACATGACTATTAAGTATTCATCAAAGAACTGTCAACATTAGAGGAAAAATAAAACAAGAAAAGAAAAGAATTAATATGAAGAGTTCAAGACCAATTCAAACTTACAGAAATAAGAAATCATCTCATTTACTTATTCCTGGTAGAGGCAAATATATTGCCATTTTCTTACAAAATCCAGATAAATCTTATTCAAAGACATATTGTAATCAAAATGAAAGGTCTAGCAGAGCAGGATTGTTCTACCTTCTGCATCATTACAGAAGTTCTGAAGTATTTGTATAGTTTATCTCAAAGGACAGCTTTCTGGCACATGCTGCACACAGTGGAATAAGGGGTCTCTCAGGTTGCTGTGCAAAATGGATTAACAAATGAAGAACTTCTGTTATAAAATTCATAAACAAATGTTAAGTTGAGGAGAGAATAAGCTATGTGCCAGAATGAGATGGCATGCATTATTAAACCAGAGCATACAGAGGCAGAATATATTAACATACTGTCCAACTTTCATGGAACTTACTCTACTAGCAGTTCTTTAGGGTTTCAGTAGGGAGTTATCCAAGAACAGGGTGAATATTTAATACAAAAATACTTTAAGGAGCATTCAATAAGAGATATACTTTCTGTCAAACAGGATTACAAGCGTGAGTTGCATTATGTACCTAAGAGATTACAGCATGTTTGTGTATATAGAATATCAAGATCTATCATAGATTCAATTATATGAACTAGTTTGATGTACACATGTAAAAGCCAACAATGTATGTTATATTTTATGGAAAGGATCAAAAAGCTTCTCCTATCTGGCTAACTAATTTCATTTCCTTTGGTGACCATCATCACACTATTTAGAGCTTACAATAATTAGGCAGGCACCACCTGTTGTGTGTAAAGCAGAGGCTTAAATCTATTCAGCATTTTTTTTCAACTCTACAACTAACTCCTAGAGTAATTAATGTGTTGCATTTGTGGATACCATGCTGAAATGTCTGATCAATAATTAAAGCCATAATTTCAAAAGCCATAAAAAGCACTCTTCAAATGCAGTTTCACTAAATTAAGGAATTTTCCAGCTCCTGAGTGATGGTGGGATATTACAAATAATGTACTTATACAATCCACTGCTGCTTCATGTAGCCAATATAAACTCATAGAGGAAAAAAGGATGTTGATTTTGTTTACTCACTCCATTAACTTCTCCTTTGCAAGTAGTATTTTTCCCCGGTAAATATCCCTTGATACTTCATTTAATATCTAAAGGAACCTCTCTGTTTTGAAATCATTCCATTACACATCATGAAAACTTTGGGTCCTAGCATTTGTATATCTTGCCACAATTGGCAAAACCCTTTTAAGTCATTTAGGCAACTCTTCTTCAGGGTCAGGCTTATTTACTCATGAACAGATGCAAGTCACTGCAAAGACAACAGGTGAAGGAATGGTTTTTGCTACCCCTAGTTACATATTATGCTCAGTATTGGACTAGCAGCTCTCAAACTGTGCAAAACATTGTTTTTCCTTGAAGGTCAGAATATTAAACCAGGATATTCTCTCAATCTAAAGTTCAACAAGGAATACTAGGTAGAAGTTATAAATCATGTCATTAAAGATGTTCACTCCTGTTTTGTCTTCAAAAGAAATATACAATCCTATTTTTTATTAACTTGAGAAAAGCTTATGGGAAAATAAAAGCAGAGGTTATATTAAGTACAAAGAAGACTGTAATCTCCGTTCTTTATGATTTACATCATATAATTCCAAAGACTTCAACAGAACAATCAGCTTTTTATCACAGCAGAAGAAAAATTAAACATTTATGTGGCTAATTAGAATGTGAGTTATAGGGCATAAGTCATTACCAAGTACGAGAGACAAGAAGCAGCATCTCCTCTGGGAAGTCTCTTTAGACATATCATATTCTTTACTGTGGACTATTATGGCTCAGCCACTGTCAGGGTCAGGACTCCAAGATATATTATATTTGCTCAATATCTCAAGTGTTATGTTCCCATATCCTAATTTGGTTGATGTAGGGTTTTATTCCATCTTGTCGTGGTTTAACCCCAGCCAGCAACTAAGCACCATGCAGCCACTCACTCACTTCCCCCCCACCCAGTGGGATGGGGGAGGAAATCAGGAAAAGAAACAAAACTTGTGGGTTGAGATAAGAACGGTTTAATAGAACAGAAAAGAAGAAACTAGTAACGATAATGATAACACTAATAAAATGACAACACTAATAATAAAAGGACTGGAATGTGCAAGTTATGTGCAGTGCAATTGCTCACCACCCACCAATCAACACCCTGTTGGTCCTCAAGCGGCCAATAACTCCCCGCCCCTACTCGTCCCCAGTTTATGTGACATCCCATGGTATGGAATACCCCGTTGGCCGCTTTGGGTCAGCTGCCCTGGCTGTGTCCTGTGCCAACTTCTTGTGCGCCTCCAGCTTTCTCACTGACTGGGCTTGAGAAGCTGAAAAGTCCTTGATTTTAGACTAAATGCTACTTAGCAACAACTGAAAACATCAGTGTTATC
>JAOBAS010000072.1:37455301-37466728 GCA_025311575.1 Elanoides forficatus
GGTGGGGTATCGCCGCTCAGGGACTAACTGGGTGTCAATCAGCAGGTGGTGAGCAATTGCACTGTGCATCATTTGTACATTCCAATCTTTTTACTATTACTGTTGTCATTTTGTTATAGTTATCATTATCGTTATTAGTTTCTTCTTTTTATATTCTATTAAACCATTTTTATCTCAACCCACAAGTTTTACTTCTTTTCCCAATTTTCTCCCCCATCCCGGGGGGAGGAGGGGGGAGTGAGTGAGCAGCTGTGTGGTGCTTAGTTGCTGGCTGGGGTTAAACCATGACACCGCAGAATGTGTAACAGGCTTCGAACCATCAAGAAGTGGTAATTTGTCAACAAAGAAGCTAGTAGCAAAACTCACTCCAACTTCAATTCTCAGAATTTCCTCTAAGTTCTCCCATGTAAGATGGCTCATGGGAATTACAACCCAGTCATTGGGTACAATCTAAGACAAATATTTTGAACAGAAAACATCATCATAGTCCAGAAACAGGTTAGTGAAAACACTGACCTTTGCACTGCTGTCACATCCCAGTTTCTCAGGATGACGACCCAGGTTCACCGATTCCCAGGTCAGGATTAAGGTGAAATGACACCAGGGATCCTTTAACTAAAAAAACTCAACTTTTATTCACTCACAACAAGAATTGGCATGAAACTATGTCAGTAAACCATTTAACATGTGCTAACCATACATCACCAAACATATACTACAGGCCTTGCTTATTTGGAGATCAATTTGGGGAAGAAAATAAGGAGAGCCCTCCCATCGAGTCATGAGGTTCAGAGTGGACCCCCTTACTTTCTAGATTCCTTCTCAGAGAGGAGCCCAGGGGCAGCTGGATCCACTCCTAGTCCCAGACTTGGTCAGTGGTTTTATGTCTTAAAGGAATGAGGTGTAGGGATTGTAAAAATAAGAGAGACACAGAAAGAGAAAGAGAAAAAGAAAAGAGAAAGATTTCACCAGTCCTGGGTCCAGCGTTGGTCCAGTTCCAGAGGGTACACGAACATATGGGACCTTCAGTTTGTGTCCTTTTATCATCTCCTCACCTCTCATTCCAGTGGACATTTGAACTCACTAGGCTAATTAGGTGTCATGCACAGTTTGTGCTTCCAGAACCTTCAGACAATGGCTTGCTGGGCTTGGGGGCCATTTGGGGAGCAACTTCTCCCTCCCTGCAGGCATGACCGTTGTTTGATCTTTGGCCATTCATGGTGAGCTGCTCTGCTCAGTGTGTCAGAACAGGGAACTGCTCACCCTCTGGCACTGCATGACCTCAACGCCCTGTTGCTGACCAGCTTCTCACCTGCAGTTAGCTGTTATGCAGGGTTAGTTGTTAGGCAGAACTTAGCCCCCCGCAATGTTTCAGACATTAACTCCTTCAGTCTCTCACAACCGCCTCCTCCCTGACCCCATCAATATTTAAGATTGACTCTTCTTTATCAGGACTTGAGCCTCAAGAAAGATTAGCCATACTTAATGGCAATAATCTCTCCCCAGCCTATAACATGCATGAGTATATGAACATGTATGTTATCATGGGGTATATGAGGCTATGCAATAATTAGTATGCAATATCTAGCTCTTCAAGACAGGCAGTTGTTGAAGAGCTTGTGCAACTAATAGACCGAAACCCACATGTTGTATATACATGGACAAACTTACTTCTGTTTGACTCAGAGTGAGAGTTTTTTCACAGCCCTCAGAAAAGGGAAAGGGTAGAGAGGAGAATACTGGAACAACAGCACATACACCTTGTACCTCCTCATCCTAATCATGCAGCAGGATACATATGACTTAGTCGCCATCATGGAAACATAGTGGGAGGACTGCCATGACTGGACTGCTGCAATGGATGACTATAAGCTCTTCAGAAGGGATAGGCAACGTAGAGGGGGTGGTGGGGTAGCTCTCTATGTTAGAGAGTGTTTTGACTGTGCAGAGAGACACAATTGTGATGACAAGGTGGAGTGCTTATGGGTGAGGATGAGAGGTAAAGCCAATAAGACAGATATTGTGCTGGGAGTCTGTTACAGACCGCCCAACTCGGTTGAAGAGACAGATGAATCATTCTACAAGCAGCTGGCAGTAGTCTCAGAATTGTGTGCCCTCGTTCTCTTGGGGGACTTCAACTTTTCAGGTGTCTGCTGGAAATACAACACAGCAGTGAGTAAGCAGTCTAGGAGGATCCTGGAGTGTGTGGAAGATAACTTCCTGATACAGCTGGTAGGTGAGCCAACCAGGGGAGGAACCTTGCTAGATCTAATGTTTACAAACAGGGAAGGACTGGTGGGAGGTGTGATGGTCGGAGGCCGTCTTGGGCTTAGCGACCATGAAATAGTAGAATTCTCAATTCTTGGGGAGGCAAGGAAGGTGGTGAGCAAAACCACCACTATGGACTTCCAGAGGGCAAACTTTGGCCTCTTCAAGGCACTGGTTGAGAAAGTCCCTTGGAAGATGACCCTGAAGGGCAAAGGATTCCAGGAGGGATAGACATTCTTTAAGAAGGAAATCTTGATGGCTCAGGACCAGGCTATTCCCATGCCCCACAAGATGAACCGCTGAGGAAAACAACTAGCGTGGCTGAACAGGGAGCTTTTGCTAGGAGTCAAGAAAAAAAGGAGAGTTTATCATCTCTGGAAGAAAGGGCAGGCAACTCAGGAGGAGTACAGGGATCTTGTTAAGTCATGCAGAGAGGAAATTAGAAAGGCAAAATCTCAGCTAGAACTAAATCTGGCCACTATTGCAAGGGACAACAAAACATGTTTTTACAAATATGTTAACAGTAAAAAGAGATCCAAGGAGAATATCTATCCTTTAATGGATACAGAAGGGAACTTTGCCACTAGAGATGAGGAAAAGGCTGAGGTACTTAATGCCTTCTTTGCCTCAGTCTTTAATAGGGAAACCAGTTATCCTCAGTGTACTCTGCCCCCTGAGCTGGCAGGTAAGCATGAAGAGCAGAATACACCCCCCTTAATCCAGGAGGAAATAGTTAGTGACCTACTACACCATCTGGACACTCACAAATCTATGGGACCCAATGGGATCCATCCAAGATTACTGAGGGAACTGGCGGAGGTCCTTGCCAAGCCACTCTCCATCATCTATTGGCGATCTTGGGCAACGAGGGAGGTCCCAGAGGACTGAGGTGCCAATGTGATGCCCATTTACAAGAAGGGTCGGAGGGAGGATCTGGGGAACTACAGGCCTGTCAGCCTGACCTCGGTACCAGGGAAGATTATGCAACCCTTTGTCTTGAGAGCACTCACAAGGCAAGTTCAGGACAAAGAGGGGATCAGGCCCAGTCAACATGGGTTTATGAAAGGCAGGTCCTGCTTGACCAACTTGATCTCCTTCTATGATCAGGTGACCCAGCTAGTGGATGAAGGAAAGGCTGTGGATGTTATCTGTCTTGACTTCAGCAAGGCCTTTGACACTGTCTCTTATGACATACTCCTTGAGAAGCTGGTGTCTCATGGCATAGACAAGTGTACTCTTCCTTCGGTGAAGAACTGGCTGTATGGACAAACCCAAAGGGTTGTGGTGAATGGAGTTAAATCTGGTTGGTGGTGGGTTACAAGTGGTGTTCCCCAGGATTAAGTTTTGGGTTCTCTTTAATATCTTTATCAATCATCTGGACAAGGGGATTGAGTGCACTCTCAGTAAGTTTGCAGATGACACCAAGTTGGGAGGCAGGGTGGATCTGCTTGAGGGTAGGAAGGCTCTGCAGAGGGATCTAGACAGGCTGGATCGACAGGCTGAGGCCAATTGTATGAAGTTCAACAAGGCCAATTGCTCGGTCCTGCACTTGGGTCACAACAACCCCACACAGCGCTACAGGCTTGGGGAAGAGTGGCTGGAAAACTGCCAGGCAGAGAAGGACCTAGGGGTGCTGGTTGACAGCCAACTGAATATGAGCCAGCAGTGTGCCCAGGTGGCCAAGGCGGCCAACGGCATCCTGGCCTGCATCAGAAATAGTGTGGCCAGCAGGAGCAGGGAGGTGATTTTTCCCCTGTACAGGGCACTAGTGAGGCCGAACCTCAAACATTGTGTTCAATTTGGGGCCCCTCACTACATGAAAGACATTGAGGTGCTGGAGAGTGTCCAGAGAAGGGCAACCAAGTTGGTGAGGGGCCTGGAGCACAAATCTTATGAGGAGCGGCTGAGGGAGCTGAGGTTGTTTAGTCTGGAGAAGAGGAGGCTGAGGGGAGACCTCATAACTCTCTACAGCTACCTGAAGGGGGGTTGTAGTGAAGTGAGTGCTCATCTCTTCTGTCGGGTGGCTGGAGATAGGATGAGAGGAAATGGCCTCAAGTTGCGGCAAGGGAGATTTAGGTTGGGTATTAGGAAAAATTTCTTTACTGAAAGGGTTGTCAGACATTGGAATACCTCTATCCCTGGAGGTATTCAAAAAGCGCATAGACAAGGCACTTCAGAACATGGTTTAGTGGGCATTGTTGATGGTTGGACTCAAGGATCTTGAATGTCTTTTCCAACCTAAATGATTCTGTGATTCTATGATTCTAATCCATTTCTCCAAATCTCTGATGATCTTCTTATAACTTCATATAAAACTCAGATATGAGTAGTATGCTACACACAGTATAAATCTTTAGAAGTAATGTTCAAAAAGAGATAACATTATATTGATCTGTGTCTGGACATTTTAAGCATTTTTAAAAATATCACCTTAAATTTGTCTTGTAGACATGTTGATGAAACCAGGTATGTATGCCTAAAATGAACAGAATTGGAATGAAGATTCTTTCTTTACCTATTTGTTCAGTTTGTTCATCCTCAACTGATGAACCCCAATCTCTCAGACAGAATACAGATATAGCCAACCCTGGCTATGAACTAGTATAACAATTTCCACACCATACAAATTTGTGATAACTATGTCAAACTGAACATAAATTTTAAAGAATCCTAAAGAAGTTCATTCCAACTGTGTTGTAACTTCACCACATAGAGTGTTTCTTTTTAAATGGATACTGCTATAAATCAATGAAACCGATGCAAAGCAGTTGTTATGAGGAACTACATAATGGATACTTATTTACCACAGGAAACCAGACCTACTCTGAGACAAGCATTATTTGCTACATTTTAAAAGTATATGAAAACAAACATGGATGGAAAAAAAAAAAAAAAAAAACCACAAGAAAAACAGATCTCCATAACAAACTAGAATAATGTCCATTTACCCTTTACAAAAAGAACAGCTTACATTCCAACTCTGGATCAAGATTTCAGTATCTGCATTCCACACAGTGTCACACAATATACGTGACTTATATAACTAGGAGAACTTAAAATGATGAACAGAAAAGATGCCTGTTTTTAAATATGCATATCAAAAAATATCTTAAAGAAGCTGTCTCTTGATTATTAATTTTCTTTGGATTACTTGGCTATTTCCCACCTTATTTTATGGTATAAACTTTTCAAGACTGAGGTAAATTTTTCATCTTCTACTTGAGAGAAAGCATGCCTAAGTGCTTATAACACCAATACAAGATCAGCATTTAAATTGTTATGTTCTCAGCTGGACCGAAGTGATTTTATTAAGGTACAATAATTTTCAGATTCCAGCTCTTACCTCTCAGCACACTGCCTCGAAAACGAACTGAATTTATGTTGTATTTTCACAGGCAAAAATCCTGTAACCACTGTGGCATCAGTGCTGGTCCCAGAACAGGACTTGCAATCCTGCGGGTTAGTCACACTGCACTGCCACATACTCCACTCTTCACAGATCCTAAGCTTGTCTCAGAGAAACAGTGGAGTGACATTTGACCATAGTGGTCCAAGAGCTTTTGACACACCTTTGAAACTAAAAGCTGTGAGAATGCAAGAACTGAGAGAGATCAGTTCTCTCAAGCTTTCTCCTCCAGACAGCCAGGTGAGTACCCTGAAAGGTTTTCTATCCAATTAGGAGCTTTACAACTTACTACTGTATGTGGTTTTTTAGATTTATTTACGGTATTTATGTCTGACCTATATAAATACAGACTGTGTTATCACATTCTGGACGTAAGACAAATTTTAGGTACACAAACACTCAGGATATCACCAGTTCATCTAAGTGTGAGCCAATTTCATCAATATCAAATTCTGGTGTAAATTAAGTGCTGGTAAATTGTGAGGATGTTTTTGAGTTAACGTCTGCTGATAAAGTGTTAAATAAAGCCTGACATACTTCTGTCCCATGATAGACATGCTCTCTATGCCTTAATAAATTGTTCTCTTCTAATACCAACAATCATGCTTCATTAAAATCCTATTTCTTGATTAATCAGTTTATAAATGCCTTGGTTCTAAATGTCTCACTTCCCAAGTTCTAATTTATATCAAATTGGATAACCTAAAATTGTGGAACAATCTTCCAAAAGTGGCCTAAAAACAGGAATAGTGCTTTCTATACCAGAAAAAACATTTTCATTCTTTTAGTCTGCTACCTTGTTATTCAAAAAGCACGTTACATCTCGATAAAATTCTATTCTATGCACTCCATATGGGAGTGTCAGAATAAAATAAATTAAGGAAGAAAAAAAAAGGAAAAGTGAGTTGCCAGGAAGAATACATGTACAGCTAGTGAAATATACAGCCTGTCTGTAGTAAAACACAGTCTTCCAGATTATATGCCAAGGGGATTTGATTCTTTAAAAAAAACGTCATCAGTAAAACAGTGAGCTAACACAGTGATAAGAGTCTTTGATAAGTGACACAAGAACCCATAGTAAACTCAATGGCATTTTTCTCTCAGTCTGCCTTCTAAGGCATATGCTCCAGACAAGTATTTCATAAAGTGAGTGTCTAATAAAAATTCCTAAATACAAAATACACAAAAGAAAGTGGTTCATATTTCCATTTTTCTTTCATATGGGGACTGACTTCTCTCTATGGAATTTTTACGTTTAAATTTTTTTTATCATGTTTAAGCAATGAGGTTTCTTTTTACAATGTTTAACTTTCTACCAACCAGGGAAGGACTTTGAAAAAGTGGCCATTTTATTAAGTATGTTTTCTGTTGAAATGTGAGTTGGTTTTTGAATCATGGAAAAAAATAGAATGCATGTAAGACTACTTCAACTTCTTTAGCCATGGAAGAAAGGAAAGACAAACAAATTCTTTCTGTGCATAACAGCCATCTTCAGATTTTTCTTTTTTAAAGCAATTCCATTTTTTCCAGTGACTTTTGAATTTTTTTGCATTTTTAATTCAGGATCTCTTATGATTTCCCAAGAATGACTCTATGATTTCCCAAGAATGACTAAATGAAGTCCTCACCTGGCAGCTACAACTATAAAAACAGATGTTTGCTTGCATATAGTTATTTAGAAGAAAATCATAATGTCATATGGATGAAGAAAGGGTTAAATCCAAATATGTCATTCAGGAGAGCATTCAGATTTGATGGGTTTGATTGGCTGAGCTAAGCCAATCCCTGGAACTTTTCCTTGTCCAGTGGGAGTTTCTTACAAAGTCTTCATGGATGTTTTTGCATTGGACATTCTCAATGGTAGCCACAGGCAGATACAGAAGACAAGGAAAATAGTCATACTTCTCTATTCTACAAACAGTATTGCTTTCCCCTGCATAAAATAGAACTTTTACAGACATGTCTGAAGGACTGGGCTTAGTTACCAAGATAAGTTATGTTACCAATTAAAAAGAAAAGATATATATAGATACAGTTATAGATATATATATATATACATATATATGGTGCAAGGGAAGAAGAAAAGCACATTTCTTTGGTATATATAGTACCAAATCCAATGTCTGGATAATTTATTTTTGTTTTCATTATACAATTTACAAACAAATTGCATTTGTATAGCCCTATCTCAAATTGTTTCAGCCAGTCTCAACTATGTTATCAGTTTAGCAAAGCTAACTATTGTGCAATAATAATTTACTCTGTAATTAGTTTCTTAGGTTTACTTTTGAGAAAGGCTTGCTACTGCACAACACTTGAGCAACCACTCTGAAGTGTCAGAAGCAAATCTGGGGTTTGATTTTGGTTTACACTAGTTACAAATGAATATATGGGAGAGTCCAAACGTATTCCTGTTTAGTAAGTTTAATTGTGAACCCTGGGTTCACAATTAATGAATTCCACAGGGCTTCACGTACAAAGGGTATTTGATTTTTAGATATTACTGCTCTAATATACAAGAAATTGTCTGTTCTTTTTTAAAGGACCAATGCTTTTAGGAGACATCTGCCTGCTATGGTATCTTACATACTTCTTTCCCACCTCTCAGCATCATCTTCCTTGGAAATGTTACATAAGGCTATACAGGCTAGCTCCAGAGAAACAACAAATGCAGGCCTATTAAAAAAAAAAAGAAAAAAAAAAGTATTTTCACAATGTAAAGCATTTGATTAATAAAGGTAGAAGTAGATAAGTCCTTATAGCATGCTGAAAATAGAAGACAACAACCATACTCAACTCTGAATCAGAGTAGCTTTTAGAGATACACATGGAATTTTTTCTGTGCCCATTTTCCTTAAAAGAAAAAAAAAAACAAAAAAAAAACCACTACCAAATTTACAACACCCTTTGGAAAGATTTTTTATTAGCCTTAGCAATTTTTCACTCAGACTCACAAATCTGTCCATCCTTCAGCATTACAAATTTTTCTACAGTTTTAGCGTTTGAGCAGTTTTCTGTTGTGACTTGTCTCATATCTAATTGTATCACTTTCAAGAGCATAACATACCATCTCCTCTGTAAATGTACATAGAAAAAAACAGTTGTAGGTAAGCTTAAGGAACTAGTGCTTGTGTGTTTGTTTTTCACAGAAGCAAGGATTTTGTTTCAGAGTTGCTCTCAGTAGCATCATAGATTTTGTGGTGTATTTCAATTTATCACTGCATCTGCATCCCATTAAGTCTAAAACTACTAGAAAAAATTACTTTCATGGCTCATTGGTTACTGTTTGCACTATAGTTGCATATGCAATTGGAACAGGAAAAAGTTTGCCTTACTAACATCTCTTGCATTTCTTGAAGAATTTTATTCTGTTAGGAAAATAATGTGCTTTTAGTTCTGGCTAAAGAGGGCTATTATGAATGAGACATTTAATTCTATTTCAACCATTTGCATGTTAATTTTTATTGATTTTTTTTAATATTTCAAAGAAATTTAATCTGCATTATTATTATTAATGCGGAGGTTCTGCAGTTCTAACTCAGAAGTATTTTCCCCTTCCTCCCCTTCTCCCTCTTCTACTGACAGAACGGTAGAAATTATGAACTTATATCTTTAATCATTGTCTGTAAGGAGATCAGGGTTAACTATTTTTTTTAAAGTTGAGTAAGTGTAGAAAGAAGTCTGTTTCTGTTTACCTGGACGTTGGTGTTTTGACCATGTGGTCAAGGGTCACCAGACTTGTAGAAGACAAGCAAAAGTAGTCAATGTACCTGCTCCTGCCAGAGAACATGTATATGGAATCATCACCTGTTAGTAAAACTACTGTTCTTGGAGTTTAAAGTTTAGTTTCATCCAAGCAGAATCCAGTTCATGCACCCAGAGACAGCTCTGCAGTTTGAGTCAAGAGGGAAGACAGAGGTTTCTTCACAATGATGTTTTAAAAGTGTAAATCATATTACCAAAAACATGTGATGGGCTTAAAATGTACATGAAATGTTGAAATAAACTAAATTTTTTCTTAGTTCACCCTCTACCTTTTTGCTTTAACAATTTACTTAAAAGTATCTTTCACGAGTTTTTGCCACAGTACTAAGGGATTGGCAACTCTGTTTTTAATAAAAATCAGACCCTTATATAAATGCAGGTTTTCTGGACCTGAAAGAAAAAAATCAAGGACTGTGTAATACAGCAATAAAATTACAAGATGCAGAACTGTTAGGATTGCTTGAGTTTTAGGAGTCTTTGCAGATCTAGATCCTTAAGACTGCCTTTACTTATTCTGACCATCCTTCTGAAGTAATCCAAGTCAGCCACACACCACAAAGTACATACAAGACAACCACTTTCAAATTGATAGCCAAAGCAAAGAAGTTGCTTAGTATCTTAAAATTTTATTGTTGTCAATAAAGCAAATGTATTTTAAAAAAAGAAATCAATAGATCTTTTGATTGTCAGTACTTCATCTCACAGATCAAACCAGCTCTTTGCTTTTTGAAAATATTTTACACACCCAATGCTTACTTCCATGTATGCTGCAAGACAGACAGATTATAGACAGAAGAGTTAAATCACAACACACAAAGGTCCATCTTTAGAGGAACATATAAGGAAAGAAATATTTCTCATGCATAGAGCTTCCAACTTCCTACTGCTAACATGCTATGTCATCCAGAATAAATATGTTCAAAATCCATCTGTTTCCGCACTAAAAAAATAGTACCATGATAAAGTTGCGCTCTCCATGACTTTTTTTGCAAGATAAAGCACTTATTTCGGTAGCCCCTTCTTCTCAGTAACTCACTAATTAAACACGGCTTCTACAGAAACAAATACAGGGGAATTTAATGCTCTTTTTCATTATGTTCAAGGAAGTATCAGTAATTTAAAAGCATGTATGGAAAAAAGATTAAATGTAAACTTAAATGACTTCTTTGTATGACTTACATACAATCTGTCCTTTCTTTAAATGGTTGTTAATCTTTCAGTGGTGAATTTTTAATTATTTTTGCAGACTGACACAAATACTTGTTAGGCTTTCAAAAAAATCATTAATAAAGCTAATTCATTCACTACTTTTTCTGCAGATCTATGATGCAAAATAAAACATTTATATTTTTCTGAGAATTGATGTCATATGTTACTTTTTCACTGCAAAACTGTTCCTTCTTTAAATGAGACTGAAGGCAGCATAATAATCATTATTAATAAAGACAAAGATAAAAGTCAATCAATTTAATTTAGCAATTTACATTACTAACCTTCCTAGCATACATATAAAAGAAATATGGACACAGTATCCTTAACTGCCTTACCTTCCAAGATACAGAATTACTAAGAAAGTTAAATAAAGGGTGTCTTGGTTTAACTCCAGCCAGCAACTAAGCACCACACAGCCGCTCACTCACTCCCCCCTGCCCCTCACTGGGAGGGGGGAGAAAATCAGGAAAATAGTTAAAAACTGTGTGTTGAGATAAGAATGGTTTAATAGAATATAAAAAGAAGAAACTAATAATGATAATGATAACTATAATGATAATGATAATGACAACAGTAATAATAAAAAGATTGGAATGTACAAATGATGCACAGTGCAATTGCTCACCACCTGCTGATTGACACCCAGTTAGTCCCCGAGTGGCGATACCCTGCCCCCACTCCCCCCAGTTTATATACTAGATGTGACGTCCCATGGTATGGAATACCATGTTGGCCAGTTTGGGTCAGCTGCCCTGGCTGTGTCCTGTGCCAACTTC
>JAOBAS010000072.1:37474063-37490936 GCA_025311575.1 Elanoides forficatus
ACCTAGCAGCAAACCAGTTTCCACGGCTGGTACAAAATATTAAAACCATCAAAATATTTAGACATACCATACAGAATGTATGGAAATATGCTATCAGGGGCCTAAAGGAGACTGCTTTATGGGGAACTAAACCACATAGGCCTGCCCTGGCCTAAGGGTTGCTCTGCCAAGATGCAGAGAGAGGAAAAGCTGTTTTGCTCCCTTGTTTTCAAAACAGGCTTCTCCTGTTTAGAATGAAGTGTCCCTCGGTCTTTCAGAGTGGTACACAGTGAGGGGCTCAGGCACCAGCTGAGCCTCCATGTGGGTGGGGAACTCGGGCAGTCACACCACAGGGGCTTTTCGGTGGGACCCGATGGTTAGGAACACCTGGGCTATCTTGCTGTCACTTTACCCAGTCCTGGATTGAGAAACCAGAGTCAGGCAATCCAAAATGTGCTAAAAGCCTCAGTTTCTGGTTTCCCAGCCCACTCAATCCCACACAATGTAAAAGCTTCCAGTCCTCTTGTCCCAGAGCTGGAAATAAGGAAAATATCAAGTTGTGGTGTTAAGTTTCACATCTATATGGAATCACAGATGCAATACATCTCTCAGTGGTCAATGGCTTGTGCTTGAAATACTTCTTATTATTCTTAGTCACACTAAAAAAGGCTGAATGGCAACAATCAGCTTGGTTTTTTTATGGATGTGTTCATGTGTCCAAAACAGAATTACATAACTTATATTTCAGCATCACTGGCATCAGTGAAAGACCTTTCATCTTTTACAGTACAAGCAAGTAGGCAACAGCCTTATATGCTTTTATGGTGCAAACCACAGAATTCCTTAACACTGTCTCTTTCACTTTGTACTTTTTCCCACCCCCCTTTTCTTTTTGTTCCAAGAGCTTGTAAAGTTCCATATCTCAGCTCTCCTGCCCTGTTTGCAGTTAGATATTGGGAGGTGAATTGCAGTCAGTCAAGCATGTTTTTAAAGTGAAAAACCTTCCAGACAATCACACTTCCTTCTGTTCTGTAGCTCACCAACCAAGAGCTTCTCGAATACGCATGTGATCATTACTCTGAACTCTAGGTTTAAACCCACAGCACCTGTGCCTCCCTTATTATATCTTAATGGATACCAGTCATCATGCTATGAGACTTCATCTGTAGTTAGCTTCTGTGACCAGCTTACACAGTACAGAAAATTAAGGTCCTTCAGCTGAAGCTTTGCCAAGTTATTGATTTTGAAAGATTTTCTCTGTATAAAGACTAAGACTTTTTTTTAGAACACTATCAAAATAAATGGTATTAAGAGTAAATCTTTGATTCTACCAATGGCATAATACTAATATATACCTACTGCTAAACTGTTTCCTGAGCATTTTTTTTAAAGCATTTTTATATATACAAGCATATATATATAACTATAATTTTTATAATTTATTAGATGTTATTTAACTGTTTACTTTTAAACACTTTTTTTCTTCTGTGTTAAACACTAAGTTAGAACCTTTTGTCCTTTTTGTTTAATTTACATGACTCTGGGACTAATGTAAATTAACATAGAAATACTACAAGTATTAGTCTTTCTGTTAACTGAAAGATTAGACTTGAATCCAAGGATTTCCGCTGTAAAACTACAAATGAAGGTTGAATATTACCATTCGTGTGATAAGAGATATTAAAATTACAAAATAGTAAATGCTGGTTACATCTTTCTTTAAACTAACCTTCTTCTTGACATCAGACAAGGTATGTTTGGCTGTTATTCTGGTTTTTCCAGTGAAAAAAAATGGAAACATTTTGGTCTGGTCTGATCATTTGTGTGTGTTATGAATGCTTGAACAGCATGGTCAGAGAAAGTGATGCACTTATCAGCTGTGGAGCACTTTCAGAAAACCCAGCCAGGAGCTTTTCTGCTTTGTTTCCTGAACAAGAACATCAACCCCATAGCTGTGAAAACTGAGGCTAAATGTCAGTTTGTTTCAAGGCAGTATC
Source organism: Elanoides forficatus (assembly GCA_025311575.1). NCBI lineage: Eukaryota > Metazoa > Chordata > Aves > Accipitriformes > Accipitridae > Elanoides > Elanoides forficatus. The sequence continues at coordinate 37,476,040 of JAOBAS010000072.1, forward strand.
ATTCTGTTGTCTGTATAGCAGACACAGAAAAGGTACATTGCCAAAAGCACCTTTTAATTGATGAGGTTAGGGCATTAATTCTTTGCAATGGCTTTTCTGCTTTCCCCTTCTACAGCTGTCTCCCTTGGAAGCAGCAGTCATGCCTTCAAGTTACCTTTCTAAGTGACATAGACAAGCCTTCCAAATTTGCAGGTGGCCAATGCCAGTTTGAACACAAACATTTAATCTCAGTTGAAAAAAACAGAGGAAAATATAGCATTTTTGGTGGTCAGGCAGTTTTGAAAGTCAATAATTTTGTCTGATAGATGTGAGTGCCTGCTCCAGAATCAAAATTCTCACTAAGAAATCTCTTGTGTTCAGGGTTACAAAACTAATTTACCAATTATAAACAAATGAACAAATATCATGCAGATTCTACATCAGCTTGAAACAACAGGTAAGAAACATAGACTTCTGGACGTGAACTGCTGTTTCATTCACTTAAAAGAAGTTTCAGCTGTGTGGATAGTACTGACTTGTTTGGCTCTTGAATGTTTCAATAGCTGTTGTTGCCACTAATCAAAGTACCCAAAGAAGGTAAGCAGAAAGATCGTATTGTGATGATGTTCATAATAACCCGGACATCTGAGACAGCCTAGAGAGGCATTTCATTTCCAAAGTAGAAGCTTAGAGCTAATCTCAAGATCTGCATTTGTACTGCATGCATCATCCCATTTTGTGCTATAGACAGACAAAATCTGGATTATGGCTGAAAACAGATACATTGTCATCATTTACTTTTCAAGCGTAAATCGTAGAAATGATTGATGTTTAAGCAGCTTGGCAGTCAATTACTTGTGTTACATATTGCTCATATAGAAGCAAACATGCAGTTTTACAAAACTAAAATAAATGCTTCCAGATAAAGAATTTGCCTGTGTGGAAGAAAATAGGTATGATAGGGAGCCTGGTGGGGCAGCAATGAAAAACTAAGGAACCATTAGCTTACTTTATGATCCTTTGCAAAAGTTCCTAAGGCATTTTGATTGTAAATACGGCAGAGAAATTTTGTACTTTCAATACAGTGGAAAAGAGATACCACTATACTGAATACTAGTGACTACCAATATTACTGTTAAAGATGAAAGAAAAATACTGATTAAGACACCTGACTGTTATACATCTTGTCTGCTAATTGTTGTTATAGTAACATGTTACCTTCAGCAAGAATTACAACCTTAATGTGGAAAATTTCAGTCTTCTAGGTATTGATGATTCTTGTATATACAGTGTCACCTCAGAAGCAGGGGACAGAACTATATTTACAGAACCTCTTTAAATACATTTGGTTCAAATTTTTTAAGTAATTTGAACAGATATCTAAACTTTGGGGTTTTGTTTGAGTGCTGTTTTATGAAACACAGCCAACAACATCTCCACGGATTTTAGTTCATGGATTCATAATGAAAGTCAGTGTAGAAAAATATGTGTAGTTTTTTGTTCCAGAAGAAACAGAGAAATCCAGATGCAATTCAGCATAATTGAACTGGACAATGTGTAGGTATATCCAAACTAGCTCAGCTTACTAGAAGCAAAATGGTCACATTAGTGTAGAAATCCTCCTGGGATTAATTAGTCATGAGAAACAGGGATGAGCTATGCCACACAGACATGCCCTTAGTGTGACTATTTTTGAGCCACACACAATTACCACCTCACTGAGAGACAGTTAATTACACAGAGGCTGTTTCGTCTTCATTTCTTTGAATTCTAATTTTTCCATGTTGGCTCTGGCATGCAGTTTCCCCTTCCTCCTCTCTCTCTCTTTCCACTGAGTCCATCAACTCTGAAACAGCACAGATGGAGGTTATCTCTTTTTCTTTCCTGAAACCCAAACCTCATTCCTCAGCATGCAAGTCAGTCACCATCTGCAGATGTGCAACTGACAGAAAACCACATCCAAGTAAATTTGTAAATAGGCAAAGGGCTCTTTCACATAGTGAGTGCATAGACAGATATCCACAGTGGTATACCTCCATTTTCTATTCCTCACCTCAGCTTGGTTGTCATGTTATACTGTGTAAAGGGTCAGCACACACCACAGTACACCCACAACTCCTGGTGATAATGCTCTGACTGTACAATGCCACAGGATGGGTCTGAAGATTAATAACACTGGGCATTCATGCCTCTTGCAGTGTGACTATTTTTGACAAAAATTACAATTTGAAAGTATGGTTATTCTGAAACAAAGTTCCATATGGAACAGGCCTTCCTTAAAGAAATCATGGCTATTGTATTTCCTTATGCATCTGTCTTTCATCAGGCTGTTTGTCACAAGCAGACCCTTGAACTACCAACAGATCATCCACCACTATTTTCATAAAATATGCAGGCAGAGATACTTGTTAAAAAAATGGAAACTCCCGTTTAGCATTGTACCTTGATCTTAATAACTACATGATCTGAAATTCACTTGAATTAAATATTTGCTATGGGTTGTGACTTTGCTCTCAGGAATCTGCCTTTAATGAGCTTTCTAGTAGAATCTCAGCAAAAAATAAATAAATCAACTTAAAAACTCCCTTGACCTCTTCATTGCATATACATTTCCCCTGACTATTTCTCATTCTGGATGAGTATTCACCTACCTTTCCCATATTTTTAAGATATATTGCTGGTTGATTTTCTTACATTATTTATTCTTCACCACATAAACAGCCAATTATCGTATTTTTTTACCTGCTGTATCCTTGTATTGAGTGATCCCACTTTTATCTGCAAAAGTTTCTTTGCAGTTCAAAAGTAAGATGTGTTTTCAAAATTAGGAGAGTGTTTGCTCCCAGTGCCATTTACACATTTCTCATTAAATGGTTTCTGTAGCATCTAGCACTTCATATGCTGAATAAGAAACTGTACCAAGACATTTCACTTCTCAGTAGGCAGTAGAAGAATTATATAAAGCCCACAGAAAAACTTTATTATATTTCTGACTGTTTCTGTGATTCTTCTGGGGTTTTTTGCAGAGCAGTGATATGGTTTCTGCCACCAAGAGGAGAAAGGTGTGGGGCTGGAAAGTGGGTGTTGCCTTCACAGGGAAATTACTTCCTCTCAAGGCAGTGCTTTAAACACAACTGTGATCTGTTAGCTGCAGCAGTAAAGTAATAGGCTGGGAAAGAGTCAAGTGGGATGCCCTGTTCAAAAGCTGGTCTCTATCACCTTTGAAATCATCAGCAGAGGGCCTTGGCATGTGTCTAAGTTCTCTGCCACCATGGCCCCAGCTGTACCTTCAGTATTTTTCTTTGGCTAGTTTAGCTATTCTACTACTTGTTGAACATGTTGTTTCTAGGTAGTATGGGGGTTTATTCCATTATATTGTATATCTTCCACTCTTCTCCACCCAAAATTAAACAATCTTTTCTGATGTAAAGAACCCCAATATCAGCAAATAGAGAAATATTCCTATACAGTACTACCAAATAGAGAAGTATTCCTATGGCAAATGACTAATATTTTACTCATTTCTCAGCCATTTCTCTATAGACTTATCACATTCAAACTGCTGCATATTGAATGGATTATTATCAATGAAAATGCTCAAGCCTTTATGCCAAGATAATATACACATCTCTTTCAATATGTAGTCTTAAGAAATAAAAATATTTTTCCCTTTGTATTTTTAAAATAGAAGAAATTATTACCTACTCTCTTCCAAAACAAACAAAAAATCCCACCAAACCAAGAGCTTCAGCAGGTCATAGTTTTCATACTCCCTGTCATTCAAATTATGTATGTATAATTTTCTCTTCATTTTGTACATCTCATTTTTTACTGTTTACTGTAATACACTTTAGCATGAAATTATCTCTATATTACAGCTTACTGTTTCTGCAGCTAAGATAATGTAGAAGAACCACATGAACAGAAAATAGTTATTTGAATTAATGAGTGACTGATCCAAAGAAAGTATCCACAGGTAATATGCTAGCTGCAAGATTATCTAATATCAAAACAGCCACTGAAGAAGTGATTCAGAAATAACAGTCTGGAATTGCCCATCAGCATTTAATATCAATTCTACAATAAAGTTAAAATTAAATGGAAATGGGAGAAAACAAAAGGAAAATATTTAACTGCTTGGACATAAGGAAAACAGTTGTTATAAAAACTTTGATAGACAGATGTTACAGTTCTACCAAAGACCACTTTTTTGGTGTAACTGTGAGGACATCTGGACATCCTTTTACTTTAGGAAATAATTCAGCACCTAATCATGCATTGAATCTATGGATTTCTGTATTCAGGCAAATATTTGGCAATGGCTCTACTTTTTACAAATGCCATTATTCATGAAAGAACAGAATATTAATTCTTCCTTATTAGTTTTTAATTATTTATCATTTTGTGTTTGATATTCTATTTTAAATTTTTCAATCATTTTGTGAGATGATTTCGACAAGTAATTTTGCATCACAAATAAGAGAGAACAGATTGTAAAATGAACAACTCAAAGGATTACTTTAAATCATCAGACACCTGAGGTATTAGCTTATATTGGAAAATATCTGCCCTACCTCAAGTTTGATTTCCATGAGAATATTCAAAGAAAGATGTGATTTAATGTGGCTTTGTTAAACCACACTAAATCCCTGTGTAAACACTTTCTTTTGGAAGCAAAGATCCTTCAGTTCCACATACTCTAATTATTCAGGGAGTTATCAGAAATAAAATCGGATTAAGGCCATCTTAAGTCTGAGCAAAAGTACTCTGCATAGGGACTTGAAACATTTTAAGTAACTGACTTGGAAAGTAAAATAAAATTAGTTATCATTTGTGCCCTGTGAATACACATCAACATTTTCCATCTCTGTTTAGTTTTTACCACTTCTTTGATGAGCCAGCAAATAGGAATGTTAGCAAGGCTTGAGGTCACACACTTGGTTCAACAGCAGATATTAGCTTGTGTTTTATGTATTGTCTTCCAAGGGAACAAACTGATATCTACTCATATAATGCTGGCACCGAGCTCTGTCACTGTCTGTGGGCCAAATACACCTATGAATGCAGTGTAGAGACTAAAGAGAATGAAAAGACAAAGTAAAAATGTTATGGACTTCTAGAAGTTAATATTCCTCACAGAGAAAGATATATAGAATTCAGCTTATGAGACTCCACTGAAAGCTTTCAACTCCTCACATGGCATTTGCTTATACTGAAAATACAAATGAAAAGAAGGAAAGTGTAGATAATACTTTGGTAAGGAAAAGTTGTATTCTTTTTCTGTTTGATAAAAATATAACTTTCTTACAAACAATGGTATCTTATTTTATATTATCCATTTCGTGGAGCTTGGAGCTCAGAGCTTGCAAAATGGATTTTTCTCTGGGCATCTCACAGGCTTGTTGTCACTGTAATATAGTATAAATAAGCCAAGTGATTCTGTGTGCACGGATGTCATGTCTAGATGTGAGAGTGACAGTGTGCATACAGACTGGGATCTACACGGTTCATCTTGGTAAATGACAGCATTTGGATAGCATTATTCATATTCCATTAATTCCTGTAATTATGTACCTAAAGTTTCTGTAATCAAAACTAGTACGCAGCAGGACTATGATTTTTAAAGTTTTAATTAAGAGACTAATAATTGTTGAACTCTATGATAAATATGTGATTGATTTTAGCTTGATATTTAAAAAAAATAATAAGATAAGATAGTAAGAATAAAACAAAATTCAAACACTGGAACAGCAGAACTACACATTTCATAAAAAAACATAAGTGAGAAGAGTTTTATAAATGTTCATGAAACCGGTGGGAAATTGGATAGCAAAAGACAAAAATCTAAAAGTTTAGATCAATCAGAACAGACTATCTAACGCATGCATTCTTGATATGCCTATTTTATGTAAGTCGGTTCATACACCCAAACCAAATATATGCACGTGTTAGTCCTTCTTTGGACATGTTTCTCTCACTGTATAGTTTACCCTTCAAAGGTGTGGTATACACTGCTGATGTTTATTGAGGTGTTTTTCTGCATGGAAACTGGAAACATAGCATGTATGAGGTATGATTCATAAGTAGCTCAAGATGCCTCACCGAAGCACTCCAAGTAGTCAATAGAGATTAGATTTCTCAAAGGTGGTACAGTTCCTGGAAGTAGAAGCACCATATCCATTTCTCTTTATTGATTATATGGGAAGCCAAAGGCAACTTGGCTCCGGACTGCAACACTACGGTTAAGTAGATATAGCTGGGCAGTTTAAATCCATATGCTGTTTCTTTCCCTCTGGTGCTCAAATGGATATTATTAGCTTTAAGCAATTTTTGCAGTACATGGCACTGAAAATAAAAGGTACAAGTCTTAATTCTCAGTTTAGTGCTAAAGTCCTTGTATACAAGAACAGCTAAAAAAAAAGGTTTGCGTGACAGAAGGCAAGGAGATAAATAAAACAACAGAAGGTCCTTAAACATGAAACACACACTGTATATGTTTTACAATTAAATATTTGGCTAGATAAATTCATCCAATTTATCTCTTAAAACAGGAAAAAAGTATTTAATGACATTTCTGTTTTACATTCATCCATTTTTACCTATCTGCAAGCAGCCAAGCTATTTTTCTGTTTCTATTAGAGATCCCCACTCCAATTCCAATTACACAGTTGTCCTCAATAATGCTGAGTTTGAATCCTTGGCAGAGCTAAGTCGTATTCAGATACAGTATGGTATCTTCTCCATGTGCACCAGGCATTCCAAAGCTCAGTAGGTTGGATGCATTTCAAAAAATAATTCAAATATTGTTATGCATTCTGGTAATTTCAGAAATGGACTGATATCTTAAACAAGAATATATGTGCCTTCAGTAGCTGTTTTATTTAAAACTCAGATTGAACTACAGAGAATTTTTTAATACATCATGCCTTTCCAGAAATGTTAGCTTGAGATTAATTTCCTCTTTAAGACAATATTCCTTACAAGCTGTCCAGCTTTGTAACATGCACATAGTATGATTGAGTGTACATAAACATATATATATAAAGAAATATGTCTAATAAACCCATCTTTTATATTACAAAAACATGTCAAAAAAAAATAAATTACTTGTTTGCTTTGGTTTAAAAAGTGTTTGGGTATGGTTCTGTCTTGACCTAACATTATGCTGTGGCTTCCTAAATTGTTAGGTTGCCAGGAGGAGCTGTAGTTCACACTGCTCTTGTCCTCCTTTTCCTGCCTGTGATCTTCCCTCTGCCAGTCGGATCTGTGGTGCTAGGGACCACTGTAAGAGCAGAAAGTGGTGCCAGAGTACAAAGCACATTGGGATATCTTGGCCTATAGGAAAAATTTCAATATAACGAGGTTGAATAAATACAGATGAACTTTGAATTGACTTAAAAGCAGCCTAATTAATTTGGCAGATCAAATTTTTTCTATTCTAGCTCTAGTTGCATACTTAGGAAAAAAAAAGTCACTAAATTCAAGAGTTTTCATGTAAAAGATTCCAAATTTCTCAGAGCTTTATTTATGTATTTCTTTACCCCCAAAGGAACCAAACTATCTCCTTGGTTTTGTTGCTTTTTTCATATTTTTTAAGACTCCCAGTAAGGCTTGCAAATAAATATCTAGAGCTCATAATTTTTGGTAACTCAGCTCTTCTGAAACTGCAGCACTCTGTGACTAACTTTCGTTTTTAAATTAAGTGGTCTTTTGCAGAATCTGTAGAACAGCTGTACTATCACTCCATAGCCTGGGGCAAAAGAGTGTTGTTCTCTGAAGCCCCTAAAATCTGCAGTAAATCAACGAACACAGTGCCATAGCAAAAATCAACAGATACTAGTTCCATGGTAAACGTAAAAAAATGTACAGCAATACAAAAACTAAGCTAAATAGGAAACATGAACATTTTCAACTGTGAATGAAACAGTTCTCCAATGAACTGTTTCTCTACTTGACCGGTGTGCAAATATGTTTGTAAAGAACCATGCCTCCCCTCAGTGATTATAGTAAGTCAGTAAGACAGCATACCAAACCAATTCCTATAGGAAGAATTTCCACATAATATAGGAAATATATTCAACATTTACAGCAGGTATCTTGACCGTTTGTCACACTGCAGCTTCGCAAATGCTAACATGTTGAAGTCTGTTCTGTGAACAAACCTTTCCAACATTAAACATAAATATTCTAAATTATAGATAGCTAAATCAGAGAATAAAAGAAACAATGTGATTTTCTCATAAAAGTATGGAATAAAGTTTTTTGCATTATGTACATATATCTGTATTTGTATATATGTATCTATATGTATCTATATGTGTATATATGTATGTAAGTGTATATACTTATTTAATATGTGTTTGTTTATGTGGATCTTCTAATCCTAAACTGGGGCTAAATAACATTTATTTGATTGTTCACGGCCAGATTTATGTGACAATACCTGGAAAACAGAAAGCAGGGCAAACATTGTCTTGCCAAATGAGATATCAATATTATTCCAAAAGTTCTTAAGAAAGGATTTCCCAGATTTGCATGTTCTTCCTTCACATTACACAGCCACCCAAACCCTCGTTGTGATGTGTTAAAGAAATCACATACCAGCTGTGATTCAGTGCTAAACCACAGGTATTTAGATGTTTGGTATATCAGAGATCAGAGGCATATTCACAAGGATGACAGATGTGACACAGGACCTTTGAGAGATCCATTCCTTTTGGAGCAACAGCTGGAAGGAAGTTCAGATTACTAGAAGCTATCTGAAACGTCACTAAATTTCTATGCTTCTGTACCAAACCAATTTGTTTATGCTGAAATAAAAGTGTCAAGAAAACTAAAGTTTATTTATATATTTAATGTCAATCAGATTTGTAAAAACTGTACTGATTTGGACATCTTGTCTGGATGCCATACGGTAACAGCCCTTAGCTCTCTGCCTAGAGCCTTGGCACAGCATTCGTGTACTACAGTGATATCTCAGCACAAACAGAATTACATGGAGAAGCTGCTGAAATTGAAGTCTGTTTTTATTTCTGTATACAAGTATGTTCAGGGTCTGGCAGAAGTGGAGTAGACTTTCTTCACAGCAGCCCATATGGTGCTGTGTTTTAGATCTGTGACTGAAACACTGTCAATAACACTGGTGTTTTGGCTAGGAAGTGCCTACAGAGCATAGAGGCCTTCTCTGTCTCTCCCTCTGCCCCCACCCCCCACCCCCCCAGGAGTAGGATAGGGATGGGCAAGGGGCTGGGAGGAGTCAGAGAAGAGACAGCCAACCCCAGCTAACCAAAGGGATATTCCATACCATATAACATCATGGTCAGCGATGAAACAGCGGGGGGCAGTTGCTCCAAAGTAGCTGTCACTCAGAGACTGTCTGGGCATCAGTCGTCCGGTGGGAGTTGGTAAGGCATTGCCTTTGCATCACTAGTTTGTTTGCTTTTCTCTTTCCTCCACTTATTAAACTGTATTTATCTTGACCCATGAGTTTTTCTTGCTTTTGCTCTTCCAATTCTCTTCTCCACCTGGCTGGTGGTGGGGAGTGAGTGGGCAGCTGGTCACTGTCTGGCTACCAGCTGAGGTAAACCCATCAAAAATGTTATGTTTAAATGCAATTTATACCCAAAGAAAGACAGAGTTGTAGCATAAAAACAAAGAAATTTACTAAGTGATCTGCTGCCTGGATTCTTTTGACCCAGTAAGAACCCTTTTTAAAATTACGGAAAGGGGTTAAAGGTCTATAACGGCCACTACTACGTGAGTAACAAGCTGACTTGTTAATGCACCAAACGTGAATATGCAGATTGCTGATGAGATTGGCAGCCACTACAGTACTGCCAACACACAATTCCAAGTAAATCCTCATTTTTGGTTTTCTTAAAGCCTCGTGAGTTTTTCTATTTCCATAAAATATCCTGTGTTCTGAAAAATAACTCTTCTGCTAACTTCACAGCTTCAAGATTTAGACTTTTCCCCCTCCATAAAATATGAATATCATTCGGTCTCTAGGCAACCTCTAAGACTGAGAGTTCCTGTATCATTCACCTCTAATTATTACTTTTTCCTCATCACAATACTTCTAAATGTTCTTTGTCTAATCAGATTTTGTTTTTACCAAATTCTAGTTTATGCTACTAGGTTAGATGATCTCACTGTTTACCATATTTTTCTCTTTATTCAGAAATATTTGTGGTGTCCTAATTATTATAAGAACAGCAAGTAGAAATTAGTTTGTTGTTATTAGTTTTTCTACTGCCAAGTGGTTCGCAAATTGTTTTTTTATTTTTAAAATGTGGTTCATGAATTGCAACAAAAAGAATACCACTCATTGTGCTCAGTTAAGAATTTATGAAAATGAGTTTGGTTGATGTACATTTAAGCATGTGTCCATCTGCTTTTAGTCTCAGAGTACTAGGCTGTGAAGTGTGTTGATATTAATAAGGCTATGGGTGTGTTTGCTGACATCAGATCACACAGTTATCTACTGCTGAAAATGGGTTAGGTGGATGGCTTGAGTCACGGAACACAAAGCAAAATTTCAGTTATTTATGAACTGTAGTTATAACATAGTGACAGTATTGAAGGATAAGCAGGTTACAAAAAGAGCAGATATTCTGTTTTGTGTAGTAACTATCACAAGTAAAACATTTCAGCATGTTTAAAAGCAGAAATGTGTATGTAGCCTGTAGGCACACATGAAAGCCATCATGCTGAAAAAACTGCTTGGGTACAGCCTTGAACATTGGACTTTCTTTTATTAAGACAGGAAATATTATCTAGGAGAAATTGAACAATTTAAATATATTGTACTCTGTTTTTAAAAGTATAACAGATGTTCAATCTCTACAACCAGCAGGAATGGATATTTTTCTTTCAGTGAACACCAATCACATCCATTCAGTATTCCTATTCTCAACACTTTAACTCACTAACAAAGCACAAGTTAGAGTAGATACAGTATCTGTCACCTAAATGAAGTCTTCCTTCTGATCTTGCATACTATTTGTATCCCCCTAAATAAGCATAATAAGAAAAAAATACGTATAAGACATTTTGGAATAACAAATAGAAGTATATTTCCTGAGACCTCTGTGAAGGAATCAACAGGAAGATTTCAAGTGTTTTGCTCCTCTACATGATAAGGGAAAGTCAGAAATTAAAATGTTCTTTCCCGCCCAATAGATCTGTTGCCAAATCCACGTTCACTTCTTATGTCAGATACCTATCTATAAATATTAGTCGTAATTTTGCAGGCAGAATAAGGGAGAGTTTGTTCTTTACTTTCCAGTCTAGAAAGATGCCTTACTTACTGAAGAAAGAGGCTGTACTTTTTCTGTACACTGTCTACACTATAAACAGCTAGGTAAATTGAAATATATAAAAATGAAAGAAAAATTAATAGAAAGTAACTCATACAGGAATATTCTCTCAAACAGCCTGATCTTATTTCTTTTAAGGCTTATAGTGCATAATTAAAAGGCAAAGACAGAAGGCCATTGATTAGTAATTTATAACTGCTGCCAATTAAGTCATTTGGTCTGTGAAAGGAGCATGACTCCTACAGTATATGTGCAGATATGAAAATAGACCTATAAATAGAGCAATATTATATTGTATGGCATTATTTATAATTATATTACTTAGAATTATGTTATACAATATAATTAGATACTGTTCTCATGGAATTTACCTCAATAGTTTCTATAGTTTCTTCACAGAAGTAAAGTCTTATGAAAATAAGGTTTTTTGATCAGATTGTAAAAAGTCATAGAATCATATAGTACCTCAAGTTGGAAGAGACCCATAAGGATCATCGAGCCCAAATCCCTGCTCCTCACAGGACTACCTGACATTAAACCATATGACTAAGACCATCATCCAGATGGTCTGACAGGCTTGGTGCCATGACTGCATCCCTGGAGAGCCTGTTCCAGTGACTGACCACCCTCTCAGTGAAGAACCCTCTCCTAATGTCCAATTTAAACTTTCCCTGATGCAGCTTCATTCCATTTCCTCATGTTCTATCCCTGGTCACCAGAGAGAGGAGATCAGCACCTCCCTCTCCGCTGCCCCCCTTGAGGAAGTTGCAGACTGCCATGAGGTCACCCCTCAGCCTTCTCTTCTCCAAGCTGAACAAACCAAGTGACCTCAGCCACTCCTTTTAAGTCTTGCCCTTGAGGCCCTTCACCGTCTTGGTTGCCCTCCTCTGGGCACACTCTAATAGTTTGATGTCATTCTTATATTAAGGTGCCCAAAACTGCACACAGGACTCAAGATGGGGCCACACCAGCGCAGTGTGGAGTGGGACAAACCCCTCCCCCAACCAGCTAGCTGTGCAGTGCTTGATCCATCCCAGGACACAGCTGTCTCTTTTGGCTGCCAGGACATACTGTTGACTCATATTCAACTTGCCATCAACCCAAACCCCCAGATTTCTTTCCATGGCGCTGCTCTCCAGCCTCTTGTCCTCCAATTTTTATGTATAAGCAAGATTACCTCATCCCAGGTGGAGAATCCTGCACTTGCTTTTGTTAAATTGCATACCACTGGTGATTGTCGAGTTCTCTAGTCTATCCAGATCTCTCTGTAAGGCCTCTCTACCTTCAAGGGATTCCACAGCTCCTCCTCATTTAGTATCATTGGCAAACTTATTTAATGTATATTTAGTTCCTGCATCCAGATCATTTATAAAAACACTAAAGAGCAGCGGCCCTAAAATTGAGCCCCCAGTGACTGGCCACCAGCCTGATGTAACCCCATTTATGAAAATTCTTTGAGCCTGACCCATCAGTTAATTGTTCCCCCAGCATATTATGGACTTGTCTAGCTGTGTGCTGGACATTTTGTCCAGAAGCATACTGTGAGAGACAGTATCAAAAGCTTTGATAAAACCCAAAACCACCATATCTACTGGCTTCCCTTGGTCAACTAGATGGGTGACCTTGTCATAAAAGTAAATTAAGTAGGTTAAGCAGGATTTTCGCCTCATGAGCCCATGCAGGCTATGATCAATGACTGCATTGTCTCTCAAGTGTTTTTCAATAACTCCCAGAACAACCTTCTCCATAATTTTACCAGGCACTGAAGTGAGACTGACAGGCCTGTAAATACTAGGGTCTTCCTTCTCACTCTTCTTCAAAACTGGGACAACTTTTGCCAGCTTCCAGTCAATTGGAACCTCTCCAGATTCCCAAGACTGTTGAAAATAATGAACAGAGGTCCTGCAATGACATTGGTCAGCTCTTTCAGTACCCTGGGATGAATCCCATTGGGCCCCATAGACTTATGTGCATCCAGATGGAGCAGCAAGTCTCAAACAAGTTCAGAGTTGGCTGGGAGTTTATCAACCCCTCAGTCATGGTCTTCCAATTCAGGGCTCCAGGAGTCCCAGGGCCCATCATCGGTGTTAAAGACAGGGGAGAAGAAGGCTTTATATGTTTCTGCTTTTTCTATGTTCCTGTTTATGAGGTGACTGACCTCACCAAGTGACAGACCAAGTTACTTCAACTTATAACTTCAACTTGCCTCTTTCTTTTTGACATCTGTGTGATTTTCAGCTTTTTTGTGTGAAATAAAATTGGCAATGGTACGGAATCATACTGATGTGTGGTTGAGCTTGGAATTGGCTCACCAAAGTACTTTAATGCATTGTAACTGATATGAAAGTTGACTTCTCTCACAGTTGCTCTGCAGGAAAAGCTGGTTTTGTGATATTATCAAGAAAAACAACTGTTTAGGGAGTGTTGTCTTAATAGCAATTTGAGACAGCACTTTTGGGTTTATACTTCAGAAAGATTTTATTCAAATAATGTTAAAACATGCTTTTGTCCTGGCAGCTAAACCCACGCTGTATTGACCTTGACTAGTTAAATACAAAATTGTCTTTTCAACTGAAATTTACAGAATAATGTTTGCAAACCCTTGTCTGAAAACTAACTCATAATGTTATCCATGGTTGCAGTTAATAAAGTGCCTTCGTGCAGGTATACACAGTATGAGTAATAATCGTACCACATTATTCTCAATAGTTTTAGCAAAATATGCATTTGACAGGCATACTAATGCCTCCTGGAAAGCAGGTTTGGATAATATACACTACTTAGAACTAAAAAAGAGCTTCTCCCATTTTCCTTCTATGCCAAAACCAGAATAAAAACAATCAGGCATTTACAGATCACAGCAACCAATTTGCATAAAAAATATACAGGAAGAAGAAGGAGCTCAGATATATTGACTGTTACATTAGCATTTTTGCCTGCTTCCTTTTCTCTGAGAAGAGAAAGAGAAAATACAATTAGGGCTGGCAAGTCACTGAACAATTTACTTTGAAAATCTTTTACGGACTGAGATGTTTAGAACAATTTCAACAGGTTACTGAGAGGACTTTTTTTTTAATGTGCAGGCCAGGCTAGATCAAAACTTGTAAAATAAGAAGCACTGTAATAGTTAGAAATCATCACAAAAGACATGCTGTAAGGATTAAACATAAAGATACATAACAGACTCAAAGCACATATTTTAAGTGTCTTAAACACTACTTGGGAAGTTAAAATCAGTTTTTATGTGTTCTATCTAGACCTCTGTGATTCTTCAATAATTAATATAAAAAATGAATGATGGATTATTTTGTCTAGGAAGCTATCCCTGAGAATAAAAGAAGTGTCAGGAAAATCAGTAAGCCTTCCAGCTTCTGAGAAAGATTTAAAATTGTGAGCTTCTTTCTTTGCTTTTTTTCATATTCTAACCGAGATCAATAATGACTAGAGGCTATGGAAATGATAGAGCTTGCCTTTTCTGTAAATAGGTGAGTGGAGTAAATAAACATCTTACTATAGCTGAAAAAAATGTCACAGCCCTCAGTGCTTGCTTTTTATCTTGGTCTTATAAGGAAAATCAAACTTTAACAGAACAGTAGATCG
>JAOBAS010000072.1:37490959-37527388 GCA_025311575.1 Elanoides forficatus
GGGGGGTGGAGAAAACACAGAGTGCTTTGTCAACACCCTCTACAGATCATTTCCCAAAGTCACTAGTATCTCTCCATAGCTCAGGAAGGGCTCAGTCGCTTAGAGGACTAAGCCTGAAATGAATTCACTGTACTGGGAGGGCTGAAGGAGTCACTTGTTGAACATCCTCTTTCATTAGTCTTTCCATTTTAATTGACTAGAAACATAGTGGCTATTTGAAAAAGTGTAATACACTGGAAAAAGAATGAAGTATCACAACCATGTAGTACATATCTAAAAATAAGCATTTTTATTTTTTGGCCTATACTTCTTCCAGTTTTTAAATTTTATTTTGTGTTTTTTTAATCTTAATGAAATTATTTCTCCATGATCCTGGGATATTAGTTTTGCTCTCATGCTCTTAATTTTGTCTATAATTTGTCTACCTGACAAATTTTGTCCTTCTGTCAATTTTCCTAATGTTTCTCTGTATTTTTCCCCTTCTTTCTAAAGCTTACTTTGTTGACCTATAAACTTGTATATATTCACAAGCAAAGAAGTGCAAGCTTTGTAAAACAAATTTTAAAAAAGGAAATAAGCGTTGCCTACAACTAGACCTGCTTTGGCAAAGCCGCTTTAAAAAGAGAACAGATGAGGAAAATCATTTAAAAAGCTACTTTTAGTATTTTGAAAGTAAATGAAGCTTGTACAGCATCCAGAAAATCAGAAAACCAAAATGATAAAGAATTTAAGCAGTAATGCAAAACTATTAATGAAAAAGAGAGGGTGGTATAGGAGACCAAATTTCAGGAATGGGGGTAGATTTAGCTCTCATTCCTCCTCAGGTGAGGAGAAAAATTATTAATAAATAAAATAATTCTTCTTGTGTGTTTTCTGCATATTTACATCATACAGTTAGAACTGTCTTAGCAGACGGATAAAAGGCAAAACAGTGGACCTCCACCATGTTTGCCTGAGTACAGACTATACCCCTCTCTCCACCTGGAATGCTGTTTAAGAGGTAAAATCTAACCAGCAGTGTCTAGTGAAAGTGCGCACTGAATCAAACTGTGCACAGCTCCACCAAAGAAACCTTGTTAAAGCATGACATTCTCCTGAAATGGATCTTAAAACAATGCCACAAAAGGTAACTATGAGTGTGCTTTGCAGTACTGGGCTTCAGGAGAGAGTCCTGGAGCTTCCAACTCTCAGCAGTGAGGTGTTGAAGTGAGGTCAGTGAAACACCTTCAACAAGAATCTAGACAATGAGGATGTTTTCAGTACTCTTGACAGTGCCATTCTTCACAACGCAGACTGCGGGCACAGAGAAGACACCCGTACTGATACATTCTTTTGCAGATCTTGCTATAGGGGCATTCAGGTATGTAGGTATGTACATGTACTTACCCACATATAGGTAGACAGAGGTAGACATATAGTATCATACTCTATTGTGCAACTTGGAAGAAAAACGATAAATTTATCATTCTGCAACACAAGCGTATAGCAAGAAACATAATTCCTTACACTTTTAACTGGACTCAGCACAACCCTGCAAAGGGGAAAGATGTCAGGAGAGGTATTGCAAGAGGCATCATGTCACTTCTGTGGTCTACAGAGACCCTCTCAAAAAAAAAAAGAGAAAACCAATGTCTTTTACTACTAGTGTTGTTGATAGATGGATTAAAAAATGTTGCAGTCTAGATGGCATGGAAGTAATAGCAAAAATATTTGCAACAGAAGTGTGAGAAGTTAAACCAAATACGATATGGGAAAGAGCTACTCTCTCTTTCATTATGGCTGTGGTAATTCTTTTCATTCCATTTATTCATCATCTGATGAGCTGTCCTTTTCACCTCCAAATATGCTGAATATGCTGTAGTTCGGCAAAAGACTTACAGTTCAATATTATTGATAGCTCCTGTTTGCATGAATTGAAGTCTTCTTAACTGTGGGCCACTTTCTGTCCTCTTGTCACTACTGATCTGTAAGGTTAATAAAGGTAATAAACAGATGGGTGCTGCTGTTTGTTCAACCCAGAAGGCATATAGGAAATCAAAGAATTAAATAGTAACTTAGAAGTAATCTGATCTACATATACCAAAATACAATACTACCGCACATGGTTAAGTAATTCACTCACCCATAGATATGCAGCTAATGTATTACTGTAATGATTTAAGTGTTCCTGAGACGACTCCTTCAAATGCAAGTTTGCAATGCAAAATAAAGCCTAGTATTTGGCATTTCAGTTCTGGAATGAAATTAGGATATTGAGGGAATGATGTGTTTAATTGTTTTGCAGCTTTGGAAAACTTCCACTTAATCTCATTAAGTGAAAATTTAATACTTCCTAACTGGAGAAGTATTTAACAGCACTGAACTTTGAGAAGAAACAAGGATACATGTACAAATCTACAATGGTTTTTGCTTTCTACAAAAACATTAAATTAATCATTCATTAAGAATTTTTGAATACTCGAAGACTGGAGATAAATCATTAGCCCATTTTCCAGTCTTATTCAAATCATTTTACTTTATTTTAGAAAAATTATGAATCATTTCAAGAAAAATCTTTGGCAAATCCTCAGTCACAATTAATTATTTTATCCACTTACAGTTAAGCTTTACTCTAGTGTTTGCATGATGTAGCTTCCTGCCAAGATTCAGCCACTATAAATGTGCAAATTTCCCACTGGATTTTTCACCCCCTTTTTTTTTTTTTTTTAAATAGCTTTAATATTGAGGGAAAAAAATCATAATCACATATTGAAAGTAACATTTCCAGCCTTTTTAAAGCTTCTTACATAATTTTCCAAGTCATACATGAAGCTTTTAAATTTTGGTGAGAAGGAAAGAAAGATTTTTTTTTAAAAGTAGCTGTAATTAAGATGCACAAACATATTTATTTATCTTTCTTTTCCACTTTCTGTAACAAATAGGATTCTGAATTGAGATAGAAGCTGGCAAAATTTTCCAGTAATTCAACACCAGATTATTTGTTTCAAATTGCTTAAATAAAAGTGCTGTGCTACTCAACACTTCTTTTAAATTACAGTAGAACAGAGACATTTGGGACATACTGTCAGTGATGGGAATATAGGCTGTAAAAGTCCATTCGATAATAACAATACCTATGAAAATTATCTAAAGCCACCATGTTATCAAAGAGAAAACTGACAGAAGAACAACATCTTGAAAAGAAAACTTTAAACTGTGATTATATTAAATTACCTGCTATGAATTTTTTGCTTTAGCAAGGATAGTAAATGTTATGGAAAAAATGTGATAGACTATTTTCCCATTTCTGTTCTGTATAGGTGCATTTCTTTATTGTTTCAGCAATGACTACAGGATATCAATGTGCGTGTAAGTTGACATTCAGTTGACAAGAACAGCTGAGTTTTATGACACCTACCTCAAAAAAAGCTCTGCTTTAGGAAACAGGCCAATAAAAAAAAATTAAAAATCACTTGTTTTGTGATGTGACTGGGTATTTTCTAGTTTGCATTTCAAAATAAGAAAATAACTCAGAGTTAGATGAGGAAGGGGGCATAGGGTAGACTGAGTTTATAGATTGACTTAAACTTCTCACTTAACATTGGAGTGCATATCCTACACAGGCAGTGCTTAAACAGGGATCTACAAACTCCTTAGCCTTCTCGGGAAATTTACAAATCTAGGAACGTTTGATCAGGCTGTGGATCACCTGCACCACATAAGGAACAAGGTATAAATATTGGGCCATGCCTGCAAAGTTCCAGTTTAGCAAGAATTTTTCTTCTCCAAAAAACATGAGAAGGGAAACAGAATTGAATGACCACTCACTTTCCTGCTTCCCTTTTGTCCAGATTTTTGGACTGTCTTGCTCTAACTGCCAAGTTTAGCTTTCTTATGAAAATAAAGGTTTGGAGGCTGTTCACAAAGACACAGCAGATCTGCTTGCTCACTGCCTTCTGTGCAATAAAGAAGGAAATTTTCCTATTGGACCTAACTATCAGAGACCAGTGATTATTTTCCCAGCTTCATGAATCCTGGAGGTATAGTGTTGTTAAAGAACAGGAATGTAGATTTAAGATCTAGTGCTTTGGATGCATACTAGTTAATTATGGTTTGTGTCTGAGCTCTAAAAAGCCTGAGTCCTAAAATGAAAATGAACCTGCATTTCCACCTGTAGTCATTGTTTCAGTCTCTATTGGAGAAAGAGAGATTTTAGTCTCCCCACACTAGGCCCACTTAAATTGCTAGATATATTAAGCTAATAAAGTCACAACCTGTTCTTTAAATCCTTGCCTGTGTTTGCCTTTAAATGACCTGTGTCCAGACCAGAGATCAGAGTGCTTATTTGGAGTCTATCTCAAATCAGTGATATGCTATCTGATGATGTTTTCCTTTGCTACACAGTAGCTTATACACGTCAGACTATTAGCATACAGCTACATATTTTTTAAGTGGCATGCTTTTGTATAGATGGAAGCTTCACTACACAATTTGCATAAAAGGACACATTTTCTAGGAAATAATTCTAAGGCACTTGTGCAATGTGAAAAACAGAAAGTAATTCTGTGTATTCTGCAAAACAATGTATATTATTGCTTCCCAGTTGCCAAGTAAGGGAATTAGATTATCAAACTGAATAGTTGGTTAATTTCTTCACATTGTTTTAGTAATCAGCAAACCTATTTGCTTTGTTTTCAAAATCAGTAGCATTGTGTTCTGTGTTCCATAAAGTCAGAAGAAAATCACTGTAATTTATTTAATAAGTTGGTTTTTTTGTTTGTTTTTTTTTTTTTTAGCATGCAATGGAACTGTACCTTTTGGGTGTTTTTTGTTTGGTTGTTTGGGGTTTTTTTTCCTTTAGAGTCCCTTATTGCAACAGCTGGGCAAAATGCTCACTAAATTCATTGGCAAAATTGCATGAAGTAAAAGATATGTTTTAAAATTTCAAATTAAAAAGTAAAATTATTGAAAAGATTGTGATATGATTATTCCACAAACACTAACAAACTGTGCTATAGAATTATTATTAGAAATTCATCACTAAGTGCTGAGAAGTTAAGAATGGTAGAACTGAGATGCTGAGACAACCTTTAATTGCCCACCTTGTGTGTGCACTGTAAGACAGTCTTTAATTACATAATCATGCACTACTTTTTCCCTGAGAATAACTCTCTGTGCACAGAACAGATGATGTTTACTAAATGAGCAGCTATTCAGAATCTTTTTCCTCATAACATTTAGTGAATGGCCCCATGGTTTATTTACAGCACATTATTCAAATGCAACTCTGCTAAGGAAATTATTACTTCTCCTACCACCTTTCCTGGGATTAAGGTTAATATAGTAGCTGAAATGAGAAATGACTGCCTTTTGGAAAAGGACATTAGCTCTTGCCAATCTCTGTGTTAATTTTGGTTGTTTCTATTAAATTACTTGAGGTAGTTTCTAGTTAGCTTATATATCACTTACTTTCTCTGATTTCAGCACAGATATATTTTAGAGTTTTAATTGTTACTTGAATTTTGAGTTATGAACTTATCTTTACAATATTTCTTAGAGTTTGATATGTAAAGCACTTTTAAAGTTAAAAATATGGATTCCAAATTTTTCATTTCATTTTTATTTCAGCTCATGATTTGTGCAGATCTTACTAGGTACCAGTAGGTAAACAAACTGTAAGTGTTGAGCAGCTATTGTTACACAGAATTCAAAGGGTAAGATAGAGACATAACCAAGTTTTGCAGTAATATTAGCCAAGAAATCATCCCTTCTTACCATGGAGTCTTTTTCCTTATCCAAACCTCCCACATGAAAAAAAAAAAAAGTGTGTAGGAATAAGCGGAAACATTACTTACACTTTATACGATAATTCACACCTGATGTATTCTGGAAGTCTCTGACTTTAATAATGAAAAAAAAGCCCACAACTATCTGACTTTCTTTTTCAGCACATGAAAAGGGAAATATCATGCATTAAACTCATATTTCCTTATATTTTTATTTTATGACAGGTTCATGTGCTATTTAACAAATAGACAGGCAAACTGCACTATTTATAAATCTCACAAGAGAGAGATCTGGCTTCCAAAATAAGTTCTATTTTTGTCCTTTCTGTGGTAAAATATGTTCTCACTAACAAAATTATGTTTGACCCGGAAGCTAAAGGTATTTTCCTACCATAGAGAAACTTGATCAAGCTGCTCAGATTCATTAAGAATTGTTCTGTTAGAATAACAGAATAACAATTACTCTGTCAGAAACTTTGGTGTAGAGCTTTTGTCTTTGATACAAACAACCTGTAGAAGGGCTCTGACTAGGGCAGAACATATCGTGATAAATTCACAATACACATTTCAGAGTCTGGTCCAATTAACAGCAATCTTTTACATGAAAGCTAATATATCACAAAGGAGAAGACTTTTTTCTGTATAACAACACTAAATTTAAACACCTGCACTGATTTCTTTTCTCTCAGACATATCTTAGCTTGTACAAACAACAAGAAAACACACAGACCACCACCACCCATTTCAAAACACAAGCTCTGGCAAAATAAAAGAAATAAAAAATAATTCTCAGATTCATGACAAAACAGAACATTTGTATAGTGTTATAGTGTTTTCAAAAGGGATGGTTCTGTATCTTGCATAATGTGGGTTATGAAACATAATGTTCTAGTGCATTTGTCCCAGAAAAATCTAATGTCAATCAAAAGCATCAGTGAGGGGAATTGCTTTCTCGATATTACTGATTAACTAGGTCTTTGTGAGCTATAGGTTGTTCTCAACTCATTGCTGGCTAGACAGTAAATGTATTTTATGCAATCCCCCCAAAATAATCTAAGCCCCACTTCATTCCTTGCTGATGTCAGATAAATAAAACTTGTTAATTCTTTGGGTTGCTTTGAGCAAAGTGGTTTTCAGAAAAACCCAAGATGTCAGTCAGTATTAACTCACAATTTTTCATATATCTGATGACTTCTTTTCCCAAATTGTCCTTTTCTTCCTTTCAAGGCTTCAGTCAGGGGGGTCAAGTGACTGTAGCAAACAATTCTTTCAGGGTTATTGTTAGACAATTTTCAATTTCTCTGTGAAGCAGACTGAAACATCCACCAAATATTCATGATATTCACTTTTTACAAATCTTCATTATGATGGGTCTGATGAAAGCATCTGCAGAAGTTAAGTGTTTTGAAGAATGGGATGAATTAGATATTCTATTTCCACTTGGGGGTGGGAGGGGGGAACACAACCAAAAAAAACACCACCAACTTACTGAAAGGGAGATAAATTTATGTTGAAGAAATTTTTAAGCACAAAAGAAGATCCTTCTGAATAGAAATCTGAATTTGGCCAATTTGTGTGGTATTATCCTGAAGCATACTTCCTTAAAATACCATAGAAAATGCAATTGGGAGAAAATTATTCCAGTTGTATGATCATTCCAAAATTTTCCTATTTCATAGAAATACTCATTAAATTGGTATATTGTGGTTTTCATTGCTGCTTTATGGTTTTCTAATACCATATGAAACAGTACAGATTTAAACACACAAGAACTCCATGAGAACTCATAAACTAACAGTTTCAGTGAAACAGCAGAACATGGGAAAATATTAAAGAAAATGAAACAACTGATTTCAGACTTCTAAAATTTCAACAGCAGTATTTTTCTCCTGTAATCATATAAGCTTAAAAAGTAAATGTAGTAAGTCAGCCTTCTCTTCTCTCCTTTCTTCCAAAAAATAATTAGATTTGAAATGACTTTATGTATTTATTTTAAATTGGTCTAGTTGGAAAAACTACTTATTTGTCTACCACTAATATACAGATCATCTCTCTTTTTTGCCCTCTTCCCATAACCATGACCAACATGAGCCGCTGCATAGAAATGAGTAGAGATAGTGTCATGGACAAAATTAAGTGTTTCATTGCCTTCAACCACAAAGTAATCACAGTGCAATTCTTGCACATAGTAATGCAAAATTAAGAAATGCTGTCCTCTGCTCCAAATGGCTAATATGTTCCAAAAAAAGCTTTGGGTGAAATGGGCTTTGTTAAAGATTGTCTCTTCCTTTCTTTAAAAACATTGTGTTTTACATTGTAATTCAATCTCCCTATGAGTTTTCAGAAACTATTTCAATTACAATGATTAAAATTATTCTATCAATTGAAAATAAATATTTTAAATAAAATATATACATTTATATAAAAGCAATACACAGCCAAAATCTCTATTAGATATATTTTTTTAATCATAATTATACATGCATACATATACACATATATAGGTATTTGCTTTTATATATGTATATGTAATGGTTTAATATTTAATGATAGATTTCTTCTCTTCTGTCCACTCCCCTCCCACTTCCAGTAGCAGAGGCAGATCTCAAACATTCAATGTGGGACTTCTTTTAGCCAAAGATCATGGATTATGTCTGAGCTCCCTGGTACAAAAAAGACACTGACATACAGTGACAAGTCCAGTGAGGGACTATGAAGGTAATTACAGGGCTCAAGTCCATGAGAATTGTGTGAGAAGAGTCTGAGAAAATTGATTTATTCAGTCTTAAGAAGGGAAGGTTAAGGAAGGATCTTATTGCTGTATCCATGTACCTAGTAGAGCAGAGAGGAAACAGACTCAAACACTTCTGAGGTGTACAGTGATAGGGAAAGAGGCAAGAGACAAAATTTACAGTGGGAGAAATTCTGATCAGCTATTAGAAAACAAATTTTCACAATGAAGATGATGAAATGCTGGAGCAAGTGCCCAGTGGACTGTCATCCTGGATGATACTCAAAGCCGACAGGACGCAACTCTGCACAACTTCTACCACAGTTGGCTCTTATTTCAGCAAGGCATTTTATCTTCATAGGTCACTCCCAACATAAATTATTCAATGACTCTGTGATTAAGTTAGTAAGAAGAAACACCAGTACTAACACTACCAGGGATAAAAGGTCCTTCCCCTTCTTATAGCTATCATTATATTGTGATATTTTTTCTTTTTTAATTGTTATCAAACCTAATTTAAATAAAACTTCTAACATTCTTCCTTGTTTCTGGGGTATTTATGCACTGTTTTAAAATGTCACCATTTAGTTTGGAAAGACTGCACAACTGAGTTAACAACAATCATAAAATACTCTCTTTAAAGCAGAAACAAGGACTTTCCTGTCTGACCGCATTATTGTTAACAACATTGGTAAGTGTAATTTCCCATGTGCTGCTTTGACCATTTAGCCCATAAAGTTAGATGATGCTCATTTTACATTATGTCAGTTACACTTTGTATGAATTATGTAAGACTAAAAAATTCAGCAAAATCGACAGTTATGTCAGCATAGTAGAAAGGGTATAGAAGAAACTCTTGGAGGCAGTTCAGTTACCCAATCTGAAACACTACCTGAACTGCATTTAATGCTCATTGACATGTCTTACAGTGCTGTCTGGCCTCAAGCAGGTGGCTGAGAGAGTAAAGTCTTTCCTGTAAGACCTGCCTCTTCTTTCAGGCCTGTCAGATATTGAAAACCATATGGATACCTATGTGTAGGCAATGGATTGCACATTTTGGCTGAGCAAACTGAGATATTTCTTAAAGGACTTTAGTAAAGTCTTTCAGATTTTATTGCTGAATCATATGAGACAAATTTCACTGTTATGTCAGTCATGGATAAGGTGCTGACAGGAAGTACTTTACTTTTATTTCTAACAGAATAGATTTCTGCTATAATCCTGAACAGCAACAATCATAAGCTGTGATCCTCCTGCTGCTGAAACTTCAGACCCACAAGGCGGTTAAGACTACCATTGTCCACCATATCAAAGTATGTATGTATGTATGTATTTATTTATTTATTTATTTATCTATAACCAAACATCAATTGTTATTTTAACTTCTCTGTCACTGGTTCCATATATCATTTTAACAGCACTTTTATCTCTACAAACCTTCCAGAATTCCCAGCTCTCAGAAGCCAAAACCAGCACCTCTGCACAGATGGAGGGTCCACTCCAATGAATGCAGACGACCGTTGATTAACCCACTACTTTATGTCCTGCTTGTTGTAATAACTCTGTCAGTGGTTAAAAGAATCAGTCTTACAATAGTATATATGAGAGTAAATCAAAGTACTGTTTTCCTCATCCTAATAAGGACAAGTGATATTCCATTAGTAGCAGACTTTTTCCTTCTCTTTATGCTAATTAATATAATCCTGGCTCAAACACTAGTCTCATCTGCAACAGTTGGTTAACATCAATTAGTGATCATTAATGAATTAATAATCTTTAATTACTTCTACTGATGTACAGATAAATATTTACAATCAGTACAATTGGCAAAAAAAGTCTGGAGAAACAAAAATTTCATATCTGAGTCAGCTATAACAATTCATGAACCCTTGTCAAATTTGTTAAGTTGATATGTTCAAAAGTCTTTCTAAAAATAAAAATATTTCTTTTGACATTCTCAAAATGTGAGTTTATTTTGAAATAACTCCCAATATATGAAAGTTTATAAAGAGGTAAAGTGGTTTTTTACCCAAATAGATATTTCTTAGGGGAAAAAAAAAGAAAAAAGAAAAAAAAAAAAAAGAGCTAAAATAATTCTTTTTACATTGACCTAACAATTATATTTCCAGTTGTTCAGTGAGACCAGAAAACCAAAAAGGTCAATATTTGCATGACACTAATCATCTGCATAGCAAAATATATGCATAGAAGAACCATAAAATTACTTGCTCTTTCCTGCAGAAATCTGCATAATTGCACAATTTTAACAGATTTTTTAACTGCATTTCCCATGATTTTATGAGCCACAATATTCATTATCCTATATTGAGTAACCAAACTCATAATTTTTTAATGACTTTGTGCAGACACTTCAAAATATCAGAACCGTATTCTGCCTATAAAGAAAGCAGTTGAATAAAATTGCAATTAAGCTATCCAGTTAAAGGTATGCTTTCTGCTTCTTCAGTATAATGGGTTTGCAGAACATTCCCTTGTCTGATACTGTAGTTACTTTGAGGCTTCATTACAGATTTCTTGTTTTATTTTTTTCTTCCTTAGAAGTTAACATTGTTCATGAGATTTATGCTTCTCAGTGATAAATGGAAAAAAAAATTAAAGCTGTTAATACAAAGAATATTAATTTAGAAAAATGAGAGCTTCAAATAGTCTTAAAGCAAAAGAAAGAATGACCTTCATTTCCAAAGCTATGCAAAAAAACCCAAGCAAAAAAAACCACTCATGCCCACAAGATTTGCTTTTACAGTAGTTTGCCAATTATTTCCCAAAAAAGAAAAGAAAGAAACTAAAGTCTACTACAGAAGAGACTTTCAGCTGTTTACATGTCTCTTTCTTGGGAGAGGACAGGTTTCAAACTGTTGCACTCTTACAAAAGCTGAGATTAAATGACAGAAATGTAATATCTTTCTAATGAATTTCCCTGCTTCAATAATTAAATAATGTAGAAATATATCTAACAATTTCTGCCATTATTTACTTGAACAGCTCCCTTCCAAGGAAAGGGGAAAAAAAAAAAAGAAAAAGAAAAAAAAAAAGAAGAAAATAAGAAAGAAAAAAAAGACAAATACTTACTTCTAAATGCATTGAGAATACTGGAGAATAGCAATGGTCCTAAGAAGGAATGAATAAAAACTGAGATGTTTCTAAACACAGTGAAAGATGAACTGGTTCCACTGCTTCGAAGTGCTTCCTCCTGCAAGTAGATTTATAAATATGAGGACATCATTAGAGATTATTAAATTAACTACAACACCAAAAACCTTCCAGCTGCCAGGCACCATACAGGATACTGCTCCTGACCCAAGTTACTATCTGTTTAGAGCACCACAAATCATATTTTTGTATTCCTGAAATGGTGCTATAAAGGACTAACCTAGTATTACATAAGAATCAGCACAACTAATGCCTGTACATGTTCTTGAACCCAGTAGTGAGGAAATTGAGGCTCCAGTCGTTGCTAAGTGTGGTGGTGTGCTCCCTCCCACCCCCCAACTGGACCCGTATTTCCTGTAATCCTGATCAAGCAATAACCACGAATATCATAATGGATGTGTCTGGTCAAGATGGCTCCATCTGTCTGAAAGTGGCTTCAGGGGAGACAGATAACAATACAATAGCCAATGGCTAATTTGAACAATACATCCACCTAACCATAGTGCTGGCCAATGTCCTACTCAAGCCAAGTTTGGAAGAAACTAATACCTGTAGTAGATGTGTAAATATGGCTACAAGTGAATTATCTTACTCCATAAATAGTGGACAGCACAGGGCCCATTGAGCTCCCCTGCATGGCAGCAGCTGCACACCAGGATCTCCCCTTGAGTAGGGACACCTCTCAAGGTTATTCCTCAAGGTTGAGAGAATCCTTATCACATCAGATACTTGGTAAATGGATTGGGAATAAGTGTGCTGAAACTTTGAAATCTTAGCTAAGTGACACCAAGGACTGATTTTGCATATATAATCCTTTAGACATAAACTGTTAAAGAAGTCTGGGACTAAGTCTGTATCCAGCTGCCCCCAGGCTGCTCTCTGAGGAGTTCAGAACTCAAGGGGGTCTACTCTGAACCTCATGACTCAACAAGAGGGTCTCCCTGACAGTTTTGCCTGACACTGTCTTCTATGCAGTGAATATCAAGTGAACCTTGCCATGTTGTTAGACCACTGTCACATTTACTATCAAACTTTTTTAAATTGCTGTTTTATATCAGCAAACATATTGCTACTTCTCTCTTACAAGTGAAATGTGTCACACCATCTGCAACTCTAAGGAAGATCCAAGAATCCGCTATCGAGATCACAGAATCTCAGAAACAGCACCGTGGGTACAGAATTTGCACTGAATGATTAGTTTTAATAAAATAATGGGGTATTGTACTGAAAGGTTCATCAGTGGCTTTTTGCTTTGAGGCAAACAGAGAAAGTCAGCCTCCATTGGCACAAGGCAAATACCTTTAAGAAAGACTAAATTACAAGAATCAATATTAATTACTGTAAAAATACATCTCTACTTAATAAAGAGGATGTTTAATCTATTATTGTTTGCACTACCCTAATATCCAGAGATCCCATTCAGTTTACAACGCCAGTGTCCATGCATAGTGCAAAGGCTATTGGCCTTTTACCAAAGAATCTACAGTGGCAAAGAATGGCAGGGTAAAGAAAAACATGTGGAAAAATATGGGTCGTATAGAGGTAGTGATTACATGGCAATGAAGTATAAAAGGATGTAGGCACCCTTCTGGCATATTTCTTTAGTCTCAAGTGTTGAAGCTAAATCACCTAAGGATTAATAAAACCTTCATAGTACTCCATATATGATAATGAGAACAGGAGGTTATTAGCCCATCAAAAAACTGAATGTGCACCCACTTGTCATTTATGTGGCATCTACAACCATGTAAGAATGTGCAGATGTGTCTGCTTTTTTCTCTTGCAAATTCAGCTACTTCTTCACTCACATGAACATTCATCCAGCACCATTTTCAGCATGGTAGAGGTATAAATAATTTCAAATAGTATGTCACTACAAGTCAAGGAATGAAACAAAGGAGTCGGACCAATATATTAAAAAGCCACTCTAAAATATTTCTGTGGGGTTTGTTTTCTATGAAATTCATAGCATAAATAGCATGGGATGGTATGAAGTTTTTACTGTTGGTTCTTTCAGTGAGTTACATAAGTTATTCCAGGCTTTTAAAGGAAGATGTGTATCTCAAATTTATAACTGTAAATCTTTTAAAATACGTCAATATGTACTCCCCCACAGTGTTTGCATAAGATGTAGATGGTATGCAAAATTGTATATGGAGTTACACATTAAGTTTTAACTACATCCTAATTAAAAAATACCAAGTCTGGCTTTAAAACCAAACCAAACCAAAACAAAACAAAACAAAACAAAACAGTTAATATCCTTCAAGTATTTTTATGGTTGAAGAGGCTCCTGTTCTTACTTTTCCTGAAAATCATGTTAGTGTCATCTAATTGCCTAATGTCAGAAACAAAAGCAGTGAAATGCCATTCACAGTAAAATCCAATATTAACAACAATGTTACTCAATTACATAATATTTCTGTCTTTGATAAAAATATCTATTTTAATTTGATAGAACAGTGATCATTTTGTCACTGCAGAGGCTATATCTTCCACAGAGCTTGTTGATTATTTGTTGTAAGTCAATGAAGTTAGCTGATAATTATTCAGCTTTGTTTCTGTCCTGTAATCCAAGTGATCTGAGGATTGATTTTCCAAGTACACAAAATCTCACTGGCAAAAGGCAAATTGAAACCTTGGAATTCAGTAAGAATTTAGGGAGGAAGGAGCAGGGAGGTGATAACTGGTGCCATGTTGCTGGTGTTAACCTTTTTAATGTCTTAGAGAAATTTTCATAATTAATGAGAGAACTAAGGTAATGCAAGAACCTAACAAGGAATAAGTTCACATGGGATTTACTGACCACAGATGGGACAGTTTGATGTTGTACATGTAACTCAAGGTTCTTCTGCAGAGTTTCCCTATGTTGGTGCCATGACTCTGGAGAAGCTGTTCTTAGTTATACAGCTGCTATCACAGCTATGCAGGTGTTTCTGAAGGGAAAAATGCAAGGAAGGGAAGGATAAGTAGAAAGACATTTTATTACAAGACCCATACAGATTTCTGAAAAAAACACTTGTGGACATAGTCTCCTTCAAAAGGCAAAAATCTCTATTTCTACAATCAATGCTAAAAGTATCATCAGAAACAATGTTACAAGTGTTCAGAGGGCTTTTTACCCAGCTCTGATCATTACTCATCTCTGGAGGGCCTGGCTCATCTTCTAGTGTACTTAACAAGATAAAAGAGAGAATGATTTATTCTATACATAGCTGTTAAATGAGAGCCTTTGATTCTGGTTTGAAACAATCTCAGAGAACATAACTTTATTTTATTTTCTTTCTTGTTGTGTGACAATTTTTATAGTTTTCCCAGTGGTGGCTGAAAGGTCACTCAGTGAAATTTCCTGACCCTCTCTGATAACAGTTAAACACATCGCTGATGGAACTCTGTTGTTTGCCATATTGGCTGCTGCTTACTGATTTTTTCACTTGTCTGTCTTGTATTTTGGCATATCATTCAGAGTACATGCGTGACAGCTCTTTTGTGTAACCATGTTGCATTATATATCATTTCCTTTCTTGAAGATGTAATGTAGAATTTTTCTGCTCACAGAAATACTTTTTCATTTGGCTTTAGAAACATTTGTCTTTTCCTGCAGGTTAATATACAGTACGTCTTCTTCTTACATCATTTGTCTTAGAACAACTTATTTCTTCCTTATTTTACTTCCTTTCAGTTAGCATCCATCTTTTACTCTCACCAAAGATAACAAATATCTTTATCTCTCCCCTTTCTCTTTATCCAGTTGGGCTTTCCTTACATTGAGCTCTAAATGAAGTTGATATTTCTCAGTATATTTTGTCCAAATCTCTTACAGGTTGAGGTTTTTTTGAGTATCTGTCATTTGCAGCTTTTGTCAAACATTTTAGTCTAACGTTGAAGGAAATCAGAATAATCTTGCAGTTCATGTACTGTATTAAAGGAAGTATATGAGAATTCACATTTTAACCTTCACTAGAATGTTTACTGGTTCTTTCCTTTAAACTGCAAGTCTCTTAAACAAACATTTCTGTAGTTATGTATTTAGTATGCCATCATACATATGTATGTTTATACATATGATTGTGTGCATGTATGCTGTATACATACATATATGAATATATCAATTTATATATTGACCAGTGCAGGGAGAGAGAGAGAAACATTACTATCTGGTAAAAACAGATTTTTAATTGTGTCTTCTAAGTGTGAACTTTTTCCTGAACTGAACAGCTGAACAATTAATTTAATCCAGTGTTGGCTAAATGTTATCCCTTTCTCAGAGGCAGAAAGCTCTGTATTTAGTCCCATCTAGGAAATCACAGGTAACCCCCCCCCCATTTTTTTTTTTCCTATTATAACTAACTTTATGGTAGTTTTTCAGGAAAAAACAATATCTAGGATTTTTTGAAATAAAATATGAATTAACTGTAAGACAGATTTTTTCCTTTAGTGAAAATACTGATTGTCCCTAAATGTTTAAAGATTTGAGAAATGTATTTTGAAATTCCTGCACAGTTCTAAAAAAGGTCTAATTTACATAATAATTTCTTAATAAGACTGTTAGATGTTTGATAAAATGTTTACATGTAGCAAGGTTAGAAATTTAATATGTACATTATTATATAGGTATAATTACATATATATGTGTGTATATATTATATATATCTATACCTATGCAATGCATATTCTATAGATGTTTATGTATATGTAACATAATTATGAAGATTGAAAACATATAATTGTATATAATTATACATATATTGCTATATCATTCCTCTAATATATATAATCCCTGCATTGTCTGTAAACCAAAACTTACAACTCAGGTGTAATGGGCACTGTGTGTGTATGCGTACCCAGGTATTATATGGGGTACCAGTGGTACTGCCTCTGATTCATCAACACCTGCTTTCTCTACTCAGACAGCTCTCTGTCTCCAAAATCCCTCTTCTTTATGTTTCTGACTGTGCAGCTCATTCCGTTGTGGCAGTTACCCTCCGATATTTTCCAATGTTAATATAGTTAAAGAGCCGAGCATTGCTTGAGGTGTGGCCCACACTTTTTAAAACACATATGCATTTTCCTAGCAGTTTGAGGGAATTCCTTAGAAAACTGAAACACAACCTGTGGCTGTAAGAAGAAAGAAACATAAGCTACTTGACAGTAGTTCTCTTTAAATTTCATGCAAATTTAGAAACAAATTTTAAAATATTTTTAAAGATGATAGTATTTTAAAGAAAATGAGACTCATTTAAAAAGACATACACAGTTTTATTGATAAAGATTCTGACAGCATCAAAGGGATATCTTTAAAATTAACTGAGTAGGAGGAATCAGCTAAAACTGCAACATTCACTAGGAAATTATTAATTTAATGTACTATTTGAGGTTGGTTTGCTGGTTTTTTTTCTGTATCAAGGTGAGGCGTAAGGAAGAAAATAGAATCTAGAAATAGGCAAGTTTATAACCACTTGATATTACATAGCAGACAGTTATCTGTATATGTTGTCCAGTTCACTGTAAAACAGAAAGGTTTCAGAAAAGTGCTTTAGCTATGATTCATCTCTCAAAGGTGTTTTACACAGCAAGAGGTTTAATGAATTCATTCTCTTCAATAAGAAGAGAAGAAGGTTAAGGCACGGCTTGACCAGAAGCACAAGGAACAAATTTCTAACAGTGGCCAGATCTACTGCCTGGAAAATGACACTAAGGGATGAAAAAGTCAAACATGGGCAAGAATTTTTTACAGTAGGGACAGTTTGTCACAGTAACAGCTTATCTATGAACCCAGTAGGATCTCCATTGCCTGAGCCTTTAAATTGAGATTAGCTGTGATTAGAAAAGGTGCAAAAGACTTCAAATACTGGGTGTTTAAGAGACACATTACTAGCCTGCATAACACATGCATCATATTAATGATCATATTCCTACCCACCCTTAAAAATATATTCCATACAGGAAAACATATAGGGAGGGAAGTTGTTATAATTAAATTACCTAATATATTTGTCATACGAATGATAAAACATTCATATGCAAGTTTTGCAATGTTAGTAGTGCAACTTCATGGTTTGCAAACCTTAAACACACAGATAGGCAAAATACAGTTTTTTTGTTTACACCTATACCTTACACATATGCTCTACTGAAGATCCTCCATAGGTCTCCAACATGTGTGAGTCATTTAAAATGCAAATACATTTCTAATACACACAAAACTTGGAACAAAGGAGGGAGAAAAGTTGTATTAGGCATGTTAACTTTCTGTCACTGCATTCTAAAAGCCTGGTAAAAGAACCACGATGAGCAGGAACATATTTAGGCTCCTTTTAAAACAATTATGTTCACAGTCTAACACGCTTTGTCAAAAATATCCTGTGGTGAAATCCATGCCACCTTGAAGTCAGTGACAAAATCTGGTTTGTGAGTTTATAAACCATAGTATCTTCTGTCAAACAAAGTGACAGAAGTTACAAACAACAGGCCATGGAGTCAAGATTTCATTGCTGCTGCAGCTGCTTCTTCCTTACAGCATATATCCTTATTTTTCTACAGTGTGAAAAACTATTTCATTGAGGAGCAAGGGAAGGAAGAAAATGGATTTGTCTATTTTGTTTGGGTTTTTTTTCCAAGATCATTTCTTTCCATTTCCTCTCACCCTTTCCAATACTAGTGCCTTTCCGGTTGTTAAGCAGCTGGAAGTTATGGGCACTTTTCAGTAGGTTAGCTGGGTATATATTTAATTTGAAATATTGCTCCTCATTAAGTTGTTGGATTTTTTATACATGTTTTATACAACTGAATATAACTAATGTATTTGACTGTAATGGAAAACTGAAGTGCAAAAAATTAGAGATAATCAGGACTGAGGTGATAGTAATTACACTGCAGGCAAATATCTAAGCATTCTCATGGTTGAAAACTTTATCCAAAGTTTCTGTTTGTTTGTTAGCTTCTTCATTTTTTAACTGAACTCCACTGAAGATAAGACAGTAGTCCATTAGCACCACTTTTTGTACTCTGTGATTAGATGGCACCATTACCTGAAGCTGACAGCCACAACCTGCTGCTTCAAAGTGTTCCTCTGCCTCCAGAGCATCAGCTGCAGCCAAGGATCAACTTGCAGGATTGTGGACAAGTTCTGTGGACACCAAAGGCATTGGTGAACTGCACTGGAAACTTCATGTTTCCCAGCTGTCTATGAAGCATATCCCCAGAGCCTACACAGGCAGATCTTCTCGCTTTGACCATTTTAGACAGTTAGAGGTAAATGGGTAGAAATTGGTCTAATATGTCAATTGCCAAAGAACTGAGCAACTCACTGCAGTAGGCCAGATGGCTCTATTCCTCCACCACCATACTGAGTTTCCTATTTAATTACAAAATTTCTATTTGAGCAATTCCACAGGGAATACTTACAAACTTCCAGTTAAAGCTATGCAGGTGTGCACCAGCTTTGACAGGCTCAGGGCTTAAACCAAACAAGGATGTTGTGATGAGGTAAGACAAATTGGGGAGAGTAAGCACTCTAAGAATGATAGAGTGACGTTGCACAGCCCTCTGTAAAATGTTATTTCTTAATATTTAAAAGGGTTTAAATAAATATTTAATAATTATAGTTATTACCTAAATCCCAAACCTGTTTAAAATAGCTTTTTTAAAAATTTCACACTTTTTGAACTTAATAGGAACAGATAATAAAAGCAATTACAAATCTAGTATGAACAGGTGGCATTTAACTATAAACTATAATAACTTTTAATATAAAGACAAAGGATCTCATAATCTGATTTAAAGATCACAATAAGATTTATCTCTATGATGGTAAAATGAATATTAAGTTAAACAGGCTCATTATTTCAGCTCATGTAATGAAAAGTTTCATTTATTACAAAACTATTAAATGTAATTCTATTTAACTTGCCTGACTAGTAATCCCTTCCCACAGGACACTCTAAACAAAGGCTAGGAAACCAAATCACAGTTTTGTGCTGGCTTATAACTGAGAAATCCCTTTACTCATAGAGACACAATGCATGTATTGATAACAATGGTAGATTTTAAACACATTTGCAAACTAAAAGACACACAATCCTCTACAAATGCAAACAGCAGCTCTTGAGATATCAGAGCTGCACAAATTACACTTCAGAAATGTTAGGTTCACTTTAACAAAGTGAGAAAGGAAAACTCAGAACCTGCAGTCTGACTCAGCATTCTCCAAATCCGCTTTTCAACAGTTTTGATGCCTAATCAGTGTGAAAAACAGCCTCATTAAAATAGCTAGTCTTTTCCTAAAAGCCAAATTAAAGAGGATGGAAGATAGACTCAATCTCAAATTTTATCATTTCATTTTCTTTTTACAGACCATCACATCAGGGATTGATGCATTAAAGAAATGTGATGTGTAGCAAGCCTAGAGCTGTATCCACCTGTGTATTTTGGCAGCACTGGACATCTGTTTACTTCCCAGAGCAAAACAGGGGAGGGGGGACAGGAAATGAATGACTGCAGTTCAGAAATCAGAGGAAGATGTCTACCTACTCTTTTACACTCCAAAGACAATATATGAAAAGTAGGTTTAGTAAAAACTGAGTTCTAACTGGAACAAAGCGTGACACAGAGTGATGGAAGTTGTATCACATCTCTACAGTAAAAGCAAAGTTTGGTTTTGTACCTTAAACAGAGATTTAGTAGTATTGTTATTTATGGATAGAATGCAATGTTGCTAAGGGACAACACTTTCTCATGGAAATTCTGGAGGATTTACAAATATATGTGTAACTAATTTAATTTTAACTCATACTGATTAATGGAGTCATAAAGGCCTTTCCATACAACAACACACAAAAAAGGTGGAAGATAATTATAATCCAATCTATTTGTTTGTCTCCATGTGAAAATAAATGCAAATGTGTCAGTGTCATGTTTCTTTGTACAATAATTATAAAATATAATAATGATAATGATAATAATTATAAAATTTAAAAAATACAATCTAAAGATTGACTCTTTAAGATTTTTTGTATAAAATAAGAACCAAGCTTCACAAGGTTTTCCGTAATTCATCATCCATCATTATTTACATTCTATTAACTACTCTAATAAAAATTCCTGATACATAAATTGGTCGTATGAATGAACAGAAATAATCAGATTTGTCTTAAAGTTTCTGACATTCTTTCCAGAGAAGATTTTGTTTTGAGAACTATATTTCACCTTTCCTTAAGAATATATTCCTTTGAGTATGCTTGGAGCACTGTACCTACTGTTGAATCACATGTTTGGAATTTGTCTTAAAAATCCCTGGGTTTGCCACTGGAATATTTATTTCTACAATGTACTATTATTATGAGTACTGGATAGTTCCTTCCTATAAAGTTATGTGCAGAGAATGTGAAGGAAAGTTTGTTTATAGCCTGCAGGAGTTCAGCAAGTGTTTTTAAGAAGGAAGAATAACAGTCCTTCTGGCAGAAGAACATCATGATGTTTGCAGTATGTACAATAAATCTAGCTAATAACCAAATGGTACATTCTGGAGTAGAGTCTTTCTAAATGCACCTATCCTATGGGAGTGGATACAGTGTTTTGTTAAGGTTTGTCTCATCTTCTTCCTGAGATATTTAGGATTCGTTTCTTTTGAATATTCTGCACAAAATGAAGTCTTTACAGTAAAATTATAAGATCCACTTGCTTACATGACTTATTTTGTAGATTACTTCAGTTACTTTGTCAAATTGCATGTTAACATGAATATTTGAGAAACAAAAATATGTTTACCAGTACATAAAAATGCAAACAGGAAGCTTATTGACACTGCAGAGGGAACATCAAGCACTTATTTTCTGGCTTCTGTTTTCTTTAAATTAAAAAAAATTACATATATACCCCATGACCAGTTGTTTTCCTCTCCTAACCTGGAATAATAATGCTTTCTTTTATTTCTCTAATAACTTTTTTTTTTTATTATTACTCCAGGTGGTTTTGATTTTGTAACTTGTGAGCAGTTTTGCTAATGACAGTCTTCCCTCAAGGCTAGTATTTTACTGTTTAAAATAATTGCAGCAATAAGCTATATAACACTGATTTTAATATCTGAAGAGGTTTTCACTTAAGTCTATGAAGAAGAGACAGTAGAAAGATGTTGCACTGCAAGAATAAGATTCTAGTATCAGACCTGGGAGTTACTGGTTTTCTAATCTTAAGCACAACAGTTCAATTTCTCTGTGTCTCTCTTGGGCTTATAGGTGAATGGAGATATTGAGAAGGTTTGCTTGTTGATTTTTTTTAATGCTTCAGATCTTTATTAACTTGTTCCATTATCCAACATACGTAAGCCCTTATATAGATTTGGATTTGAACTAATATGGTTAAGTTTTTTTTTCAAAAACAGAGAAAATCTCAACATAACACTAAACACGTATCCTTTTTCCCTTTCCAGTAAGAAAATCTTTCAAACACTGTAAAACAGTGTGCATTGTACTATGAAAAGGTGGGAAAATAATTTTCATTACCTGTAATGACAGTATTTAATAGAAATAGAAAAATTAAATTAGCCCATAATACACAAACTGTCATTGCCAGGACATAGCTACCAATATTTATGGAACCTTTCTTGGGATTTTTTCTAGTGAAAAAATTTGAGTTCTCCAACTTTTCAAAGAAAGTACAGAAATCATGTCTTTCTTAGAAAATTACCTAAATGAAATCCAGATGTCTCAAATTCAGAATAGTCTTATATAATACTTTGTTCTCTGCTTGGAACCTCAACACTTTTGTAAATGTGGATTGCAAGATCAAGATATAACTCATTGTAATATTTATGCTAAAAACTATACAAGGTAAAATTAATCCATTTCTGAAAAAAGACTGAATGTATTTTTCAGAATCAACAACAAGGAATATGGCAAATTCTTGGAGGTAATGATTCTGCTTATTCTAAATTAGCATCTTTTAAAAATCAACAAATGCCATTCTTAGTTCCTCCTAATATTTCTTGATATATGTCTAGTAGAATAGTCAAAATAATATTTTTTGCTTATTTGTTTACATTTCTTTAAAACTCTACAATATTACAGCTATAGTACATAGTTACCTGAACAGAAGCAAATTGCTTGCAAAGTTGCTTTACCTAAAATTAATGTTTCTTCCATAAAATCCTTTAAGATTCTAAGATCTATGCATCTTAAAAGCTTTCCTAACAGTGGATTTATGCTTTGCAAGACATTTGATTGTGTAGTGTACTTACAACTTATATATTACTGTATATTTACTCATCCTGCTTTAGGCTATCATTGGTAATAACATTTGCTCAATAAATTTATACAGGATCCTAACAACTAAAACATAATTAGACAGTAACAGAGCAAACTTTGGCAAATCATGTACAGAGTGCTTTACCTTATTTCCTTATTCACTAATTTTATTCAAAATAATCAAAAATTAGGTCATCACAAGATATTTACCTGAGGATAAATTATTTTCTTTCCCTTTATGAAGATCTTTAATTCAGTATTTTCCACCTCGAGAAATCTGAATTAAATGACCATTTTCCCCAGCATCCTGTGACCTGCATTTATGTTCAACAGAACTCTAAATAAGACATTTGTACTCCAGATTGCTGGTTCTAAACAGAAGCAGAGAGCCTGCTATAATTTAAAATAGAATTGCATACAGTCAGGAGATTTAGAAAAATTAAAAAAGAAGAATTCCCATTTGGAAGCCTAACTTCAACTAGCCAGAGGTTAAAAAAAAATAAAGGCTTCTAGCCTATGCTCTTCCAAAGGAGAAAAAAGAATAACCTTAACAAACTAACAAACAAACATAAAATCAATTTATTTGAAGGTATCATGTCCAGTCTCGCTAACATAACACATTTCACAGCATTACAGAACACTAGTTCTGTTTGTACACTAGGAAAATGTTGGTATAAAAGCACAGAGAATTTGACTCATTTTTTGTTTGCTTGAAATCAGATTCACTAGACTCAGTGCCTTCAGTCAGTTGCTCTCCC
This sequence comes from Elanoides forficatus, assembly GCA_025311575.1. Taxonomy (NCBI): domain Eukaryota; kingdom Metazoa; phylum Chordata; class Aves; order Accipitriformes; family Accipitridae; genus Elanoides; species Elanoides forficatus. The sequence continues at coordinate 37,514,628 of JAOBAS010000072.1, forward strand.
CCTCCCCACCCCCAAGCTTTATGTTCATTCACACCATAAAATAGGCTTTTACAATTTTTGTCTTGTAATAAATGCTTTCTTTTCCGTAAAATACCTCAAACTAGTTATGAGTATGTCCTAGAAAATTTTATTGTATAGAAACTGTTTACACTTAACCACACCGAATCATAGAATCATAGAATAGTTTGGGTTGGAAGGGACCTTTAAAGGTCATCTAGTCCAACACCCCTGCAATAAGCAACTACAGTCCCATCCAGCTTGACCTTGAATGTTTCCAGGGATGGGGCATCTACCACTTCTCTGGGCAACCTGTTCCAGTGTTTCACCACCCTCACCGTAAAAAATTTCTTCCTTATATCTAGTCTAAATCTACCCTCTTTTAGTTTAAAAACATTACCCCTTGTCCTATTGCAACAAGGCCTGCTAAAAAGTTTGTCCCCATCTCTCTTACAAGCCCCCTTTAAGTATGGAAAGGCTGCAATAAGGTGTCCCTGGAGCCTTCTCTTCTCCAGGCTGAATAACCTCAACTCACTCAGTCTTCATAGAAGAGGTGTTCCATCCCACTGATAATTTTTGTGGCCCTCCCCTGGACCCACTCCAAGAGGTCCATGTCTTTCCTGTGCTGAGGAGCCCAGAGCTGGACATAGCACTACAGGTGGGGTCTCACCAGAGCAGAGAAGAGGGGGAGAACCACCTCCCTCTGACCCTTGCTAGCTTCTTGCCAACACAAACATATACAGATTTTGCAGAACCTCCAATAGCTTTTTGGCCTGTGTCTATGATACTTGACCTTGCAAACCTGCAGTCAGTGAGATTTGTAACTGGATGTGACTAAGGATTTCCAAGATCCAAGCTTTATTAATTTCCATTTGGAAAACAAAAATGCTTACTCCTATACTAAGCAATTTAGGTTATTTTAATCTTTAATATCAGGTAGTTAAGTAACTCCAAAGACTGTTTTGAGGACATAACGAGGATAAGGTGGATGAAAAAATACACCAATTTCATTTGATAGCTTTGTGTCCACTGCTTAAGCTGGTTCTGTTCTTAGGTGTTCAAAATCATAATATTTTTATTTCTTTAGAAACTAATGACCAGCATATATGAACAAAACAAACCTTTAAAAGATGTACTGCAATTTTGGAACAGGGTAAAAAATCAGAATCACAGTGGTCCCTACTTCTTTTGGTGATAAACATTTTTCTACTGTATATTAAATGTGAAAAAGCTTTCAACTTGTGATAATGGATGAGAGGTCTAGTAATCAGTTTCTTTGCCTTGGTCATCCACATCCAAAAAAAAAGTTTGGTATATCACTTGCCTGTGACATGATATTGAAAGACATTTTTGGCAATATGTCAAAAGAAAGAAATGATAATTTTCTATCATAATTATATCTTACAGAAGTGAGACAAATACATTCTTTTACATGATAATTTAAATTCTCTTTTTAAAGGCAAAGGTTCAATGCCTATCTTAGGCAAGAAAATCAGAAACACAAAGGAGCTCTTAGGTCATCTTCCCCACAGAACACAAATGATTCCTTCTAGAAAACTCCTGATTGCTATCCTTGATTTTTTTTTTTTTACATGCTTTAAAGTGATCAAACTGGTGAGAGAACTTAATTTCAAAGCCTATTCTACAGTATTAGAAAGTGCTAAGAAAAGTTTCCAATAATCAGGTTAAATTTTCTTATTCTCTGTGTCAATTTTCTATTTTTTCTCTGTTACTGTTATTATCACCTTAAACAGCTTTTTCCTCTTGTGTTCACAGTATCTATACATTCACAGAGTATTATATTTAGTTATTATAATAATATTATTCATTCTATACTGGTAGTATATTGAGGGTGCTCTTTGTTAGCACAGGAGAAACAAGATGCAAGATTTCTAGCACAAGATGCTAGAAATTTCCCTGTAGAAAAGTTGCTTTACAATATAAACTGGGCAACAGATCTTGGACTTCGCACAAAGATACCTCTGTTCAGTGCTGGTCTGGCATGGCTGTATGCCAAGATGGCAAGGAAGAGACTGTATTGATTACACATCACAGAGGATTTTCTTTTCAGCAGAAAAAGGGCAAGAGAATTTCCCTTTCATCCCATGCTGATAGTGAAGTTGGACATTTTTAATAGGCTCAGCTTAAAACATACCAGCACATATGTTCTTATTTTGATCCAAGGCCAGAATTCAACTTCATTAAACTTAGGCAAGGTTTTAATGCAAAGAAAACATCAGCTATCTCTCACATTTAACCATAAAAGGTGGAAAGCAATGGAATAAATCTGTATGGCCCAAAGAAGTCAGGCTTACAAGAAATACAAAGTCTAGTATTTCTCAGTACCACTGCAATGGCTGTGCCTACCCTGACAGAGCAATTAGCTAAGGGGAGCAGCAGTTGCACGATTTTCTATGTAAAGGAAACAGATTCATGTACTATAATTTAAATAGTTTTAAAGGCTTTTTCAAAAAAAGCATATATTACATTTGTAATTTATACTCTTTGATCAGAAACAGTTAAGATTCCGCAGCAGTAGAAATAAACATAATTCTGATATAAACAAGGGTGTTCTGAACAACTTTCAACAACATAATCTACACCATTATTTAATAGCTGTATAAAGCTTATTTTTATATCAGTTTTAAGGTCAAATTCAGTACTGTTTAAATGCAATCTTGTGCCCAGGTTACCTCAACAGATTTAGATGTCTGTCAGGCTCAGACAATTCATTGAATTAGGCCTTTGTTTTTAAGGGGTCTGAGTGGAAGACACCAAGGAATAGATGTCTTGGCATTGGGTGATTACAATTGAAAGGATGGAATAGTGCGAGACCAAATAGTCTGCTACTGTTCTGCAAAACATTCCACTCCAAGGACACTTTACTCATTTTAGGAAAAAATAAGAAAACAGTCTTCCCTTCCATATAAATATACTGGAGCCAAAAATATGTTTGAAAGCTATGGTGGGATTGATAGGTTTTTTTAGTTTATTTTAACAAATGAGGACTCCATAACTGCAGTATTTGCATGTATTTTGGGTCCAAATCCTAGTGAACTCAGCAAGCAACAGAAAAAAATACATGAAATGCTGAGAGTTCAGAAAAAGGACAATCTGAACTGTAAAACCCATGAGAAATCTCAGCACACACATTCTTAGAGGCCAGAAGCCTTAACAAGACATAAATAATTGTATTTATTACTTCTTTTTAAAAAAGCAATTGCACAATGTGTCTGGGACAGAAATCAGACTGCAGCCAATGTGGTAAACTACCAAACTTGCAAACATTGATGTTTTCATCAGATAATGAATGAAAACATTAAAGCACATCTTTACAGAAATGTAAAGCATATATGAGTAATTTGCACACCTAATATAAAGAAGGACCACATTTTAAAGGATTCTTCTTGGTCCTGTTTAAGATAAAAGCTAAATAGCAGTTAATTTCAGTAACAGTAGATTTAGCCACAAAGGAAAAATTCTTAAACTTGTCTAGTTAGTGGAATTTGAATCCACATTTTGTCACCAAAATCTGGTGTGCTTTTTTGAGAACCTTGGAATTGGACTACACCGGTGTTTTAGACAACTACAATTACTTTCAAGTTTAATCTTTTAGGGATGCAAACATAAAAAAAAAGTGGCCTTTTTGTAAAAGATATTTTAATTTGTACTGGGCACTTAAAACTAAATGAAATATGAATGCATGAATAAATTCCTACTATCTTGCTGTATTACATAACACCTAGGCATTTTAATCTGGTTACTCTAGAGAGTTAAAATTGAACAAAACTACTTTTACACTGCACATTTAAAAATTATTCTTTCACTAGATGGCCCACAATGTTTCCCAGTGGTATAACTGATATGGAAGATATACAGCTTGGTAGTCCCATATCTGCATGAACTGTAAAGTTGCACAAAGAATAAGACACAGATCAATTTCTCTGTGCAGAAGCTGGAGGGACTCAAAAAGCAGGTGAGTTCAAGGTAAAGCACATAAACTGAATACATCACAGAGTAAGTATTGACAGGAGAAATGCACAGGGTTAAGATTGGCTACAACATTTATGAAAAAAAAAGAGAAATAATAATAAAAGACACTGGCAATGGTAAAAAGAAACATCAGAAAAGAACTTACCTATAGTAATATTTATATTATGCCAACACACTGGTCATACACACTTATCTTTTCAGTGTTAGTGGATACTGAGACTGAAAAGTGGCCAATTACAAATACTAGCATGAAAAGCTACCAAAAGACAAGAAGAGACAGAGGTGAATGTTCTTTTTAGTTGTGGGGATACGAAAGAATGGGAAATGAGTGATTATGGCCCCAAAAGGAAATAGCACCCTGATGCTTTCCACTGTAGGAAAAATAAAGGCAAAGAAAATTTAAAAAAATTTAACTACAGAGATGATAGCCTCACACATTCTTGAAATATGTCTGTTTTCTGTATCTTTTGTATAAATACTTTCAAATGAAGGAGATGTTTTTTGAGTGTATCTCACTGTCATGGAGTCTCTCAAAATCAACAAGGCGTGTACCTGAGATTTATTCTAGTCAAAATTGTTCAGCACTCCAACAAACATTAGTAAAATACAGGTTCAGATGTCTGTCAAAGGGAACTAATACTACATAGCCAACTTAAAACCAAAGCTTTTCAACAATGACCCAAAATGCACAATCACTCACTCAGTAAAGCGAGGACTCTCAACCTCAAGGATTTTCCTTAGGCAGCATCCCAACATAAGAAGAGTCCCCAGCTGCAGACCCACTACTCAGAGGAGGACCGACTCAACTTGCCTTCCAGCAGGACTCAATTTATGCCCTAGTCAAATCTGATCTGTGGTCATATATGGTCAGCAGTCTAGAAACTTCTCTCAGCCAAGGCATTTCATTGGTTAAGAGCCTTGTCTGTAGACCAAGGTATCTCTGTCATCGACCAAGCTGTGTAGGTGACCACAGTCACCACACAGCTGGGTGACTTGACCCCCAAACCATGGCTTCTAGAACTATTTTCTTTGATTGGTTGAGAAGTTTCGGTCTTTATTGGGATGGGTGCCCCTGCCACACCCATACCTAGTTGAACTCTGTCTCATTCCTGACCTAGGATGCTGGATTCCAGAAAAAAAAAAAAAATAGAATAGGATGGAGTTGAATGGAGTGGAATGGAATGGAATGGAATGGAATGGAATAGAATAGAATAGAATAGAATAGAATAGAATAGAATAGAATAGAATAGAATAGAATAGAATAGTTTCAATTGGAAGGGACTTACAATGATCATCTAGTCCAGCTGCCTGACCACTTCAGTGCTGAACAGAAGCTAAAGCTAGATATTAAGGGCATTTTCCTAATGACTCTTTTTAAGGTGCTGACACAGACAAGACATTGACCACCTCTCTAGGAAGCCTGATCCAGTGTTTGACCACTGTCTCAGTAAAGAAATGTTTCCTAATGTCTAGTCTGAACCTCCCCTGATGCAGCTTTGGACCATTCCCATGTGTCCTGTCACTGGATCCCAGAAAGATGAGATCAGCACCTCCCTCTCCACCTTCCCTCCTCAGTAAACTGTTGAGAGCAATGAGGTCATGCCTCAGTGTCCTCTCCAAATTAGACAAACCCCAGCCACCCCTCACAGGACATTCCTTTCAGCCCTTCCACCAGCTTTGTTGCCCTCCTCTGCATGTGTTCAAGGACCTTAACATCCTTCAATTGTGGGGCCCAGAACCACACACAGTACTCAAGGTGATGCTGCACCAGCACTAAATACAGTGGGATAATCACCTCTTTCGACCAGCTGGTCACGCTGTGTTTAATGCACCCCAGGATGCAGTTTGCCCTCCTGGCTACCAGGGCACACTGCTGACTCACATCGAACCCACTGTCCACCAGCAGCCACAGATCCCTTTCTGCAGGGCTGCTCTCCAGCCATTCCTCTACCAATTTGTACTTGTGTGCAACATTACTCCACCCTGGGTGCAGAATCTGGCATCTGTTCTTTTTAAATTTTATCCCATTTATGATTGTCCGATGCTCCTATCTGTCTAGATCCCTCTGCAAGGCCTCTTGTCCCTCAAGAAAGTCAACAACACCTCCCAGTTTGGTATCATCAGCAAGCTTGCTAATGGCACATTCAACTCCCGCATCCAGATAATTGATAAATCTTTTGAACAGAACTGGTCCTAGAATTAAGCCCTAGATAGCTACTGGGGACCTGAGAAAAAATAAAAATGAGTATCATTTAACCATGGAGAATACAAGCTGAAAACATACTTGACAAAAAAAGACTTCTTAATGGAAGCATACACTATTTTGCTACAAAGAAAGCACAAAGAAGTGGAAGAAAGGGCAAGGGAAACTCCAGAGGACCAGCTTCAGCAGAAGAAGGCAGCAAGCCCACTCTTTGTGGCAGCATCTTTCAGTTTCCACTTGTTCCATTGACCCTCACCATAGGAGGGAAGAACATAAGGGAGTCCATGGACAAATGGGAGTATGCCAGATATAATACAAGAGGAGCTCAGAAAAGCATTTGGTACAGCACCTGAGGAAATCTGGCTTCAAAGAATAAGTTGGAGTCATCTGGATATGAACTGAAAATTGCCTGAAAGGCAAGGCAGAAAAGTACAAGAGAAATAGAAGTTGCTGTGCTGCCTGGCCTAGGAATGTAGTACACCATTGTCCCAATCCAATATCAGGGAAGGTTTTTATATGATTCTAAGAGTGAGATTAAGACACAAACGAGGTCAAATGCCATATACCCAGAAGAGTTTTTATTATCAAAAGTATCAAAATTATAAAATAGTAGCGATAGGATAGAATGGAAGAAAAGGCAGAAATCAAGCACGCAGTCAGGATAGAGTTGCAAGGATAGTCACCACCACGGATGCATCAGCATCCCGTTGGTCCTCAGTCTTCAATTCTTTGGTGGTGGGTGCACACCACGGCTTGTCTCTATGGTTTTTTATAGGGCATATTTCGATGATGTATGCACATATATATTGTTCATGCACTGTTCACATGCTGCAGGTTTTGTCTATCACAGGGCCTTTGCAAGATCAACACCAGAAACCAGTATCTTATCTCAAAGACTACAGTTTCCATGAGAATGGTAGTCTCCACATTCCTGCATGCTTGTCGGCTTCAACCCATTTCCTCTCCTGGATGCCTTGGTGGCCTAGTAATCATCCTTATGGATGGAGGAATGTCCTACTTAGACAGGCCATCCCAGAGACAAAAGGCTTGAGATAAGCAGTTCACAATTCAGTCTCTCACATCAAACAATCCTTGAGATTAATAGCTTGAGATGACAGTCCAGTCTCTCACACCTAACAATCTTTGAGACAAACAGCTTGAGATAACAATTCAGTCTCTCACAACCACCTAAAGTCTCTTATGCTATTAAATTAGGAATTAAAATTACAGAAAGAGAAACAATACCAATAAAAGGAGAAGGAGAGGTAGAAAATGTCAAACATTGAAGAAGACCACACAGAAATGTGTTCTGAAGTGCATCTACTCTAAGAGGACAGATTAAAATTGATCATAGCACACCAGTTTACTGAGATGTGTTTTCAGCAGTGCACGTTGCCAAAAATGTCTTTCAATATCATGTCACAGGCAAGTGATATATCAAACATTTTTTTTGGATGTGGACGACCAAGGCAAAGAAACTGATTACTAGACCTCTCATCCAAGTTACATATGTATCAAGCACAGTCTCTACAGAAAGATGGAGCTGACGCAAAAAAAAAAAAAAAATGCAAAACAGTTATCTCAACTAGATTCAAGAGTAGCGTATTCATGGGCATATAAAGTAAAAAGTAAACAACAGATTAGGAAATGGCAGGCAGCTACCACCTCATATGGTACATTCTGTTTGATTAAAGTACACAAAATTTGACCAAAAGAGTTTGTTGAAAGAAAACGGCAAATAGATTATGCTTTACCGCCCCAGAAACAGCAAACCAGAATACAGTATGCTCAGTCACTCCTGTGAGATATGGTGCCAAATCAAGACAATATGTGCAGATTTTTGCAATAGTCTGTAAGGAGTCAGTGTTAATCCTGGTATCTGCATATTGAAGCTATTTTATTTTATTACCTTCCATTTGGGCCTACTTGACTCACAAAATTGTCCCAGATTAAAGCTGAGATTTTACACTGATTTAACTAAACCAATGTAAAATTGACAGCAACTATGTTTAATGTTTTGTATAGGATTTACTTCTTCAAAAAGTTTACAGGTGCAAGTGAAACCAATGCAGCCAATTTAAACCAATTTAAACTATGAGAAAACCCATTTGTTTCTTGCATTGCTTCTGTTACCTTAACCAGCTTTGGCCAATCTGTTTTCAGCTGGACAATTTCAATGTGAATTTTACAGTTTTCAAGCAAACAGAACTGTGCCTATATTTTAAGAAATAATTGTTAGTAGTTAAAATTCTGCCCCACTAAAATCAATGTTTGTCAAACACTACTCAAGAACTAGTTTTTTAATGAAGAATTCACTAGTATCCTGATCAGATGTCAGCTGATGCCATTCTCATTCTCTTTATTTAATCTACTGAACACATAACTTATATTAAGATCAAGGTCAGACCACCATTCTAAAGCACTTTCATATGAAATTGATATTTTAGAAACTTGTTTGTGGTTTGGAAGACAGTAATCTCTTTCCACAGATGAATTTAAATACATTTGTCCTGTAATCATTTTGTTAATTTACACAAAATTCTTCCCTATAACTCTGGTCAACTGTTCTTTAAGTGCCACCCCACACTGAAATGAAAGGTGCAATTTCCTATCACATCTAAGCTGATATTATTTTTTTCCCAGAGAGTTAATTAGTGGAAAACTTACTTTACTGAAAAGTGGGCTCAGATGAGTGCTAATACACAGAAGAGGGGACGGGAACACAGGCTGGTACAGTAAAATGTCTCTTGGGGACTACGAACCATTTTATTGTTTTAGCTGTAACATCAAGCCAATCCTGCCTGTACTCTTGAGTCCTTCTGAAGGACAAGACTCAAGTAAGCATGAGTGCCCACTGGCACTAGCTTATGGATGCTCTTATGAGTAAAGCACTGGTCACGATTGGTGAATTTGGTTTTAGAGCTAATATTGAGAATACTCCTGCAGTACAGCACAGGTACTGCAGAAGAAATATCTATGTTACAACTACTTGCCACCATCAGTGTGCTCAGGAATATTTATTCTTGGTTTTGTTTATTTTAATCATACTTAGTAAATAAATCAATGTTATTCATAAATTGTTTTGATGAGTAATCTACATGTTTCTTGAAATAATCCATACTTAGAAATTTAGTTGAGCTGTTTCATCAACCATTTCTATTAGACAGTGCCAGTTTAGTTCTGTTTTGTTTTGTTTTTTTCTGAATAGTAACAGCAAGCCATACAAAGAAGAACACAGTCTACAGAAATCTACAGGCCTTTGGGCTGTTAGGGTTATAATCTCTTCTTGCATTTTTTACACTCAATAATTCAATTCAGTACATTTCTGAGTTCAAAAGCCTTTTAATATGTTACCAGGTCATGTAAGCTGATTCTCTGTATGTGACCTGAGTCCTAGAGTTTTATGTAGGTATTGCGGTTTAGACTCTCCATTACTTACTTGCCTAACACTCATATTCCACAGAGCGTCCAGATCTGGATTTGGTGACAGCAGTAGATGGTGAATCCACATCTGACTGTTCTTACACTTAAGCATTCTTGATCTTAAAGACACTCACTATCTTCTTCATATACTGTTGTGGGTTAACCCTGTTGCAGATAAGCACCACATGGTTGCTCACTTACTTCCCTCCACCAGTGCAATGGAGGAAGAAGAAAGGAAGAATTAAACCAAGGAGACTTGGGGATTAAGATAAAACAAACAAGCAAACAAACACACAAGTATTTAATAAGTGAATGGTAAGTGGAAGATGAAGGAATAAAACAAAATGAAACAAGTGATGCAAAAGCAATCAACACCTCCCTTGGGCAGACCAATGCTCAGGCAGTTCCTGAACAAAAGATGGTTAAACCCGTAAAGCCCACTCTTCTCCCTTTTAATGCTGAGCATGATGTTATATGGTATAGAATATCTCTTTAGTTAGTTGGGGTCATCTGCCCAGTTGCGTCCCCTACCTACCCACTGCACAGTCTCTCCCCTGCCAATCTATTCACTGCTGGGGCAGAGTGAGAAACTGAGAAGGCCTTGATGTTGTACAAACATTGTTCAGCAAAAGCTAGAATATTAGTGTATTAGCAGTACTGGTTTGGTTAAAATTCTAAAATATAGCACAGTATGAGCTGCTATGAAGAAAATTAACTCTATCCTAGCCAGGCCCAGCGAGTATACGTAAATGCACCCTACATTTTAAAATAGGCAACATCACCTTACTTGCTCAAGGAAATACACGATGTGACATCCTAATATAAAAATAAAATACATTAGGTGTTCAATACTTTCTAAATTATCTTTACGAATTATTACTATAAAGTTCTTATTTTTCCTCTTCGCTATAGTAAATGCCTTTTTTGAAGGGTAGGATCAGGTCATACAGCCTGCTGATTATAACACACAGTTGAGGTAAATGCTTTGTAGCTATAACTTATGCATAGGAAAGGACAGTTACATCACAGCTCAGGTTCCTTCAAGCAATATCTTCTGGTGCTTCCCGTCAATGTAGAAGTATGCCTTTTGCAAATTTTCTTAAGAGGGTGTTGCATAGTAATGTTCTTGTGATAAAATTGGAAATGTATTTTCAGCTCATATTATCTTTTTCAAACATTGTAAGCTAACCCAGAATTAAACTTCAGTCTTTCATTTTACACCAGATTTATAACTAAGTGATATTCTACAATATTTCTTTTGAGTGCAGGTTTCACTTTTACCCCTAGGTTGAAGAAAATCAATACAAACACTGCCTGTCATATCTGACTGAATGAGCTTGCTACTCCCAACTGATAAAACTGCAGTGCACACTGAATAAATCCTTGCTGCCCTCCTTTAAACGATAAAGCAGCTTTATTATAATCTTTGTTTTTAACACCCCACCTTCATCAGGTTTTATTTTAATTGCTTCATTAAAATATTTCAAAGTCCATCTGAGAATCTCATCTGTTCACCCTTAAAACTTCTTTCAGAGAAAACTGATTCATTTCCCTTCTGATTTCCTGTCATGAGAGTGAATTATGTAAATGGGATGAAAAAATAATTGATTGCAAAGCTGCAAACTGGTGGGAATTTGTGGAGAACACAGGCTGGGAATATCTGAGGGACATGAAATAATAGTGACTGCAGGGATAAACAGAGACAAGGAATAAAGACAGGGTCCAATTTCCATTAGTGGGTGTACTTTGCATTTATACAACTTCCATGTTTGGGAGGGAGGGACAAACTTCAGGGAACTTTAATCAGGAGTACAAAAATAAATTATTTTCTGCTTAATTAAAAAAAAGTAATGTTTAATTATCTGGATTTATTTACCTTTTTGAAAAAAACTTCTAATCATTAACTGCAGTAAATACTGAAGTTATTTATACTGTCTTCAAATACAGCTGTTTAGCTGATTTAATAAAATGACAAACAAATAAAAAATAGTCCTAATGTGCTGGAAAAGGTCTGCTTCTGAAAGATGGTTAAGGATCATGGTTTTACAAAGCATTCACAATCAACTATTACTATATATAAAAGGGAGTAGTAACTGGTAATCTGTGAAGAGTTTAAGACAGTAGCTGTTACCCAGCCAGCCTGAAATGAGTATTCTGAAATTCCAAACACTCACCTAAAACTGGATTTTGATTGTAAAATTACATTTTGGATGGTAGAACCATAACTATACTAACAAAGACTTTTAGTCAGAGGAATAATAATTTCATTCTTGTTTGCAAATGAAATGGTGTCATATAAATTTGATGTGTCAGACACGTTGAAATATGTGGGTTATTTAAGGTACTGCAAAATGTACATGGATTTAGGACAAATAGTAATTTTTTTTCTGGTTTCTTTTCTGTCTTATTAATAGAAATGAAGCTTAAACCATGCCTTATTGTTTAATCCATTTAGATGTATCTAATGTGCATATAAATTTTAGACACATAATATGATTATAGCATTGCTGTTTCCTCTTCTTACCTACATTTTTCTTCTTTTCATTCCCATTGACTCCATAATAACTGATAATGTCAACTGTTACTCACTTAAGGATTTTGTTGATTTTTTTTTTTAATAGGAGAAAAGCTTTTGCAAAAAAATTGAGGTTTACATTGTTCTCTGAGACTGGTTTTGCATGGATTTTGTTTAATCTGGTTAGTAGAGAAATTCCAGTCAGAAGTTCTCCACTGAGAAACTTCTGCCTAAAGGAATTTGCTACAGAAATAACTTTAACTCATCCGCATATTAAGACTAGTTTGTTTAATAAACACAAAACTGAGATCTACTATTCCTTATTCATTGGGAATAAAGCTGTAGCCTCTGGATAAGTTTTGAGGGGTTATTAATAAAATTGTTTAGTCACCTAACTCATGTATACAGTCACAAATAGACACTGTCATTTGTGGTTCTACGTCCTGTCTTTTAACTGAGTTCATAATCAGTTGTCTATCCTGAGAGCAACATGAAAATCTTTTTTCCTGAAACCAAACTAATCAGATTGACCCAATGAATTCAGTAAGAGTCTTTACACAAAATGCAGAGGTAGTTAAGGAAAAGGAAAAGGAAAAAAAAAAAAAAAAAAACCCAAACCAAAACCAACCA
>JAOBAS010000072.1:37527488-37542318 GCA_025311575.1 Elanoides forficatus
AACCCCCTGCCCACCCACCAAGCAAAAAAACTTAAAAAAAAAAAAAAAAAACCCAAACCAAAACCAACCACACAAAAAACCCACTCATTCTAAGATTCCAACCCTGGTTTTGTGTTTTATCAAATTATTCTTTAATAGTTAAATAATCTATAGGTTTCCCTATACTAAATCTCCTTACTAAGGGGACTGAGATACCCAGTTATGCTGTTTCTTGCTCATTCTTTCACTGACCCTACAGGAGTTGTATTACTTGTATTACCACTGCATGAAATAAACAGACAGGTTGTTTATAGCCTGATGATAAATGCAATTTTGGGAAGCAAAGACTGGGTTTCTATCTTTTTGTGTTTGGTGTCACATCTGATCTCTTACTGACAGGGAGACAGCTCAACTTACAGAGGTGTTACATGCATAAGAACGCTATTTCTACCTGTCAATTTCAGCAGCTACTAAACATGACACATTAAATGTGCCCTGCATGTGCCTATCCTGTATGAGCATTAGGCATAAGAACCTCTTGCTCTGTGAGTTGTAGTGGCAGCAGGAATGAGAATGGCTCCAAAAGACTTGACCCAGATGGAGGTGAAAGAGCAGAACTTCAGATTCTTAAAGGTTTCATGACCAAAATTTGGGTCTTGGTCATCTAAATGGTAAGTTCTGGAGTTTATGTCACATACTGTGGCACAAAAGTCCCACCTAATTTTCACTTCATGTGGCTTGGTCCTTACTCTCAAGACAGAGTGGGAAAGTCAAGTCTGTGCTATTCGCTTTATGTTATGTTATTAAATTTTTATGTTAAATGGGAGTTATCCAACTGAATTAAAGCAAACAGACACATTAGATTTTCATTTCCAGTTTTGGGAGTCTTTTAACTGTAATTCTAATTTTATTAGTAAATTTGCTATATAATACACACTTGTCAGTGTTTTTCTCTCCAAAACATCAGATGTTTGCTGGTAAATATCCCTTCCCCATCTAAAATGAGGAACTCTAATTATAGCATCTACATCTTTGATGAGAAAAGGTCTTTTTAACTGAGTGCTAATTATGATTAATTTATTCCTTGATGCTGCTATCTTTTATACTTCAATGCACCTGCTAAAATGGCAATAAACTTTCAAACATATATCTTTTTATTCATTTCCTTTATTTAGCTAAATAAAAAAATATTTGTGTAATCAGTAATCACATTTCTTATTTATAGAATTCTCAATTAGAAATAATATTACTATTTTTTTCAGTACTGAGGCAGTCTGGAAAGCACCAAGAGATATAAATTTGCAAGTGCAGAAGAGCAAATATTGTAAATATATATCAGTCGCAGATAGGCTGCTGCCATCATTTGGTTATGCAAATTATCAGTATGGAAATAGCAAAACTTTAAAAAAAAAAAGCCAGAAACTTCTTTTAAAAATTGATTTAAAATTAATTAAATATGTTTTTATCCTATTCTTTCATGCAGTACCATTTCACCACATGTACAATCTTATTGCCTAGGTAGAAAGACACAATGGCTCAGATTCTTATCTGTCCAATATGTGCAACAAAACAGACATTAGTTGTGAGAAAGACTTTATTAAAAAAAATAACTCCTTTGCTCTGCAGGACCACATCACAATTATATACAATGAAGTCACAGAGAGTTGAAAGGAAAATGAGATCTGGCCAAATACATTCATGCTTTTGCTTAAGCATCTTCACAAAAGCTAAGCCATGGTTCACATAGTTTTGGGGGATGACCAAAGCTTCAGCCAACCCTACTCCTGCCAATTGGTTTAGGCAGGGCTCTGCAATTGTGAGGCTTTCAATTATCCAAAAAATCCCTGATGTGGAAAACTTCAGACTTTTTCCAAACACTTTAAGCAGTTCCTGATTTGGGGGAGTGGGGGAAGTCCTTAAAATGTTTCTACTTTTCCCTCAGCGCATAGGGAGGAGAGACGAGAAAAAGCTAGGAGCAAGTTACTGACTACACTTCTCCCTGTCTACAGCATGTCCAACTGGAAGCCGAAGACTTATTCAGAGAAGATGAAGAGGAGGAGGCAGCACGCTCCATTTAAAACTGGTAGCTGGGAGCCTAGACATCTTTCCCCCCATGCCTGTGAGGGGGACAGGAGCAGGGTCACACACTCCTTCTCCCAGAGTGATACGATACAGTCAAGAGTCCCAACATGGAGCTCTGAGCCTGAGGCACTGTCTGATTCTCAAACAACAAAAGAAAAGAAATAAAAAGGACTGGTGTTTTGGGGTTGTGGGGTTTGGGGGGAGTTTTGGAGGGGGGTGTGGTCATGTGAATAAAAGCCCTGAGCTTGGTTTGCTGTGATTTTTGCCTTCATACTATTCATTATTTTCAAATATTAGGACAACTGCTGAGTATTCAGAAAAGCAACTGAAACATCAAAAAATGTTTCATGAAGTTTAGCATGAATGAGTACATCACAAATAAAACTGCATTATGCAATGAGAAAAAGTAAAAAGCGTTTCAAACCAGCAACTTCACTATGCAAATGTATCTGAACTACTGAGCAAATAATAAAGACATTTTTTACCTTCATTATTTGAATGAGTCATTGAACAGTTGAATGATTCACTAGTTAAAAATTCTGAATTATTCACTAAGTTAAAAATGGTTGACATTCATGATAAATCTACTTTATGCAGGACACTTAATGGAGTTTACAACATCTTCATAGATACTGTAACAGCTAATGACCCTCTTACATCTCTCAGCCTTCTTCTTGATGTCTTTCTGAAAATTCACTTAATAAAAATGTTGGGAAGTCTGAAGCAAAGAGACAATCTGACAAGAAATTTGTGTTTGACAGCAGACTCCACCCCAAGACATAGCTCTCCTGGGCAGGGCTAGGCATGCTCTGAAGGGCATCGTAATTAAATTAACAGTCAATATTTAAAATTAGTTCTGTACTTTTTCCAGGAGAGACCTTGGAGATACTTAATCTTCAAATGCAACTGGCATGGAGGTCCTGAATGGAGTCTGAGACCCTGCCATATTGTAATATTAACCACCAGTAGTCGTATGAGAGTAACACATATACACCATGCCATCTAACTCTGAAGTCTGGTAATCTCTGAATTCAGAATCAAATTAAGAAAACAGAATTTTATATGACTTCATCAGGTCTACCTTTTAAGGATCTCCCAACAGTAGATCCAGTCACAGTCTTCAAGCAAATGTGGATAGAAATTAAATAAATTAAATTAAATTGAATAAATAAATCTTCAAATAAAAGCAATTTGAATAGTTTGTGACTCCCTCATGTGATACAGAAGACAAAACAATAGCGATAGAAGATAAAATGCATACTGACCTGCATCTAGCAGAAGCAATGGCAGATAAGGAACTAACAATTTGAGTGTCATACACATTAGTTTAATCTCAATAATCTCAATGCAGAGAATTAGGCTTTGGCCATGAACTTGTCTGACCAGAGCTGGGAGAAATTCTAAGCTCTTTCTTTTTGAAGCCCAAATGATTATATTTTTTACTATGGGAAACTTTGTGAAGTACCAATTAGTACAATTAGAAATCACTCACACCCCCTAAAAGAGAAATTGACTTGAAAAGTTTTCTATTTTTCACCTTCTTTTTCACCTTACCTTTCAGATCCTAAAGTAACAGAGTTTTTCACAAGCACCTAGAATGTAAATCATCACATTTTCTACAGAGCTAATTGAAATTTGGCCCTAAAGGTAATACAGCAGTTCACTGTATAAGAATAAAAGTTTTCTGAATTTATATCTGTAATCATATCTTGAGTCTTTGAGAAGGTTATAATGAAAATTAACATAATGAGTACTTAATGAACTACCAGAGCTCTTTGACATATTTTAAGACAATCATCATTAACATGAGCTGAGACCAATTCATGTCAGATAAGTATTGGTCTTAATAATGAATCCCTGGCCAGTAAATTTTCATCCAAATAATGCTTGTCTGTATATTGGAAACAAAAAATGAGCCTGTTCATTTGCCGAAATATAGAAGTGGGTGGATGAAGCAACTTAAACATTCATAAAGGCTAGATAAGTTTCTGGTATATATGTAATATTTGTTTTATCAAACAAAAATTAATGTATAAAATCCACTGGAATGATCAAAGTATTTAAACAATACATCATCTTCTTCCTTGTAGCAATTATAAACTTTAATGAGAACCAAATTCCTGAAATATTGAAAATATGAAAAGTAAATTCCACTTTCCTCAGCATATCTCATTTCTAGCGTTGTCATGCAGAGGATTATTGCTAGAAGTTTTCCACTGTATAAAGACAGGACAGTGAAAAATAGCATTTGACAAAGCTCCAAAGAGATATATAACTTAAATCTCCAGAAAAAAATTTTTAGAAAGAATAATAGGATGCTCTCTATTTTATACAGAATAAAACACCCAACACTTAACAACAGATTTTAATAAAGTTTTCCAGTTCAAACACTGAAAAGTCTTGTAACTCAAGGTATCAAAGTTTCTGGTGCGGAAGATGCCAGAATAAGATAGAAAACCCTCAAAGACACAATAGAGGATTATTGCAGCAATAACAAATACAGAGGTTATTCCTGTATTATTTACCATCTTTATAAAAGCCCTTGAATTTCAAGAACAAGGACTGAAGAAGAACAGCAGGAAGGCAATTCACCATCCTGCTCCTCTGGAGAAGGCTTTTTGGTATTTAGCTTTCCATTTAAAGGAAGTAAATTAGAAACATCTCCAATTTCCAGACAGCATTAAAACAGCTGGTCACAGGGATATCACCAGTTGTGGAAATGTGTACAGGTAGCAACCTTTCCTCCTCATCAAGGAGTAGCAAATTAGCAACTTGAAAGCCCCTGAAGTTGGAGGCATAAGAAAAGAGAAAATCTGTTATAAAATGAATTTAGTTAAAATTGTTTCACTTAGTGCATTTAAACCATATGAATTTTAAACACCAAGCCTCAGCACATGCACATAAATATACAAGCACTGGGCAGCAAGATTTCCACATACCCATACAGAAGCACATGCAGACACACGAAGACATACACACAAAGAGCCTTTTTCATCAGCAGTAGCTTCAAGCTTTTAAGCCACACTCTTTTTTTCTTGGCTTAGGAAGGATGAGCTCTCCTGGAGAATTTTGAACTCCTGGTATAGGGCCTGTAGATACTCCTGTTCTTATGTTTTGCTGTTTTAAAAGTCTAGTTAAAATCTCACCAAAATAAATGGAGAGATGGGACAAGCCTTGAATGCCATGAGGACCTAAAGTTTCATAACCTCCAAATCTTGATCCTTCACAGAGATCTGCAGTTGCTCTTAAACAACTTTGTGCAGGCAGAGCATGCAAAAAGTGTCAAGCATCTCACATATTTACAGGACTACGTAACCACTAGCCTCAGATATGTATCACTGCCTCCATTTTATAAGCACCTTGGACATTGGTACCTATAAACTTCCCCATACTTTCGTCATCAGAGTTTTTCATGCATTTTCATTTTGTCCTCTGCATTTCATCAGCCTCAGTCTCACTTTCCAGCTTATTGCCATAGGCTACTAGACTGCAACAAAGTTCTGTGTGATGCACGCTAAAAGAAGAAGAAATCACATAAGGAAATTTGGCTATATCCATTATAATAGGTCTTAATCCCCCAAGCAGTGCAAGTTCTGCAACCTTGGCCAAGTTATTCAGAGAGGCAGGATGAAAGAAGTGAGATGATATTGATAATTTCTCTGCTTCTAGCTAAGAGAACAAAGGGTCACTGGCAAAGGGCCAAACAAAGGCATCCTTTCAAAAGAACAGCTTAGTGTCAGCAATAGATATGACCTATCATTCAGAAAAGCAGAAATACCAATAAAAAGCATTCCCTTCTCCAAAACAAACCTTTCTGATTACTGCAGAAATTGGAAGATGCCATCTTGTCTCATTTGAGCAAAGTTAGAATAACGTTGCCTGTTATTTTTTTTTTGTTCTAGTCAAAACTCTGCATTTGACTGCAGAGACAGGTAAAGAAATAAAAAATGTAAGAGAGCTGAGAGTAAGAAAACAAATAAGGCACTAGCTGTGGTTAGGATGTTTATTTTCTGTATTATAGACAGCCTTCCCACTTGGTCACGAAATGAGCCACATCGAACTATTATGCATCAGATCGAGCCATTACAATGCATCTCAAAATTATACACATTAAAAAAACACTATGAAAAGCAAGACATGGTGAAGAGATAATGTACAAATATCAGTTTATATAACTGATGAATATCAGGTCAATTTTAAAAGCAGCCATGTAGTCCAGAAAGCAGAATAACTGCCAGACCAGAGATATTTTAGGTGTGTGATAACTCTGCCGCTTGGATTTTTCAGTGAGAAGAACAGGGGGTTTGCACACTGCTAGGAGCATCAGGAAGAATGACTAACAAAATAATCTTATCATCTTTAGCACACACCAAGTTATTTTATGCATGTCCATGGTACTGCGCATAGTGAAAAGACTGAAGTGGCAAGCTTCCTGAAGGGAGGAAGGATCAACTGATCAATAAGTACATCTCAGCCTGATTGCAGAGTGGCTCTGAAAGACTGATTAATAGCACTGCTACCCAGACACTGTTGCCCTGAAGGATGGTAGCTTGAATATGAACCTTTGAAGATGGGCTAAAAATGCAAATACAAGCAGAAGGGATTATCCTGGGGGGGGGAGCAGACCTGGTTGTCATGCCGATTAAACTCACAGTAATACATATGATTCCAAATCCATAAAAAAGACAACATAGCAAGAACACGTAAATGACTAATATAACATGAACAATAGATATCAAAGTTCATTGTTACTCCACTATCAATGAAAAGCACAATGAAGCTTCCCCTCCATGCTGCACAGCAGGTATTGTTTTGGAACCACTATCAAGGGCAACAGATTCAAGGATCATTGCTTTAATGCATCACAAATTGTATTACAACTTGTGAGTAAAAAATAGATTCTTTCTTTGCTCCCACTGTATCCCACAATAGACTGAGGAAGGCAGAACCAGAGAACGTCTAATGAATATTAAGCATGTCCCAACAGTGCATTTCTAAGATGGTGTAGACTATATACATCTTACTGCCACCTGCTGCATAGTTATCATGTTATTCCAGTGAACCTTAGTTTCTAGTCATGTCCTAGTCACCATTTACAATCAAGGAAAGATGATTCTGTTCTCCTGTTATGGATGATAGCATAGATTGATAATATTTCATATGGTAGTTGAAAATAAAAATTAAATATAATCTGTGCTATTTTACGTTTAATACTGAAGGTCTCAATTATAGGTAGTAGAGAGGACCTGTTAAGAGACCTTTCAATGCAAACAACATTCATTATATTTCGTGTAAGACATACCATATAAAATACAATTGAAAAGACTATAAATATTTAACACCTTCTCTTTTTTATTATTTTTGTTCCCACACATATGATATAGTTTCATTTATACTGTGTTCAAATATATATACTATTCTTTAAATAACCCCTGTAAATTGTGCTTCACTTATATCAAATATTCATCAGATAACACTGCAGTTCCAATGAAAATTAGTCTTACTGTACATCCATCTGTATTCTGCAAACATTATTTCACCTTAAGATGGAGAAGGATATAAAAAAAGTCTTCAATAAGTTAAAAAAAAAAGAAACCAACATTTTTGCATTGAAACTTTCCATCAATTTTTTTGCATTTTTTCTGTTTATAAAACAAACAAACAAACAAACAAACCAAAATTCAAACAAACAAAAAACCTAGAAATCACTTTCCACTGAAAAATTGAAAGTATTTACAAACAAAACTCCTTTTAGACCCACTCAAATAATAAAGCTTTTATTCTGGTCAGGACTGTTCTGTAAATCCTAGCTGGAGTTATTTATATCTTTATTAACATCAAAAACCTTTGAAAACCTGGTCTTTTTGAAAATGAGATTCAGGATATATCTAGCCTGAGAAATGGACATGGTACAGAGTCATTTAGTAATAGTCATCATAGTCATGGTACTGAATCAAAATCAGTGCAGCTGTACCAGAGTGGCACTATTTCCCACTAATAAATTTTATTGGTAGGAAAGCTGACTGTGTCTCTGCACTGATTTCCTGTTCTGAGCCACTATCTCTAAACCATGTTGTACGTCAGGTGTTTGTCTAGAGACCTCTAACACCAAAATCTTTTAAGTAATACAGACATATTCCAGGCAATTCCTAGCCAGGAACTTGAGAGAAAATTTTGTAAAGCAGCTTTACAAAAACTTTAATGGGATTCAGATTCCTACCTATATTACACTTTTTAGGCACAAAGAAGAATAACATTCTCTGAAAAAGGAATACCAAAGACACCAACACTGTCTTTACACTCTAATGTTTGAAATTAATTATTACTATTTGATAAACCACTTTATTACAAGACTATGATAAATATACCCATACAATGTCTCAGATAATAAACCATGTAAAGGACAGGAACAAATACCTTAATATGTGGATTAGAAGTACTGTGCAAGGAGTGAAGATTAATGTTAAAAATACACATCACCTTCATTTTGAAACCATTGGAAATTTAGTTCACGTAATACAATAAACAAAGTCCTTGCAGCAAAGGAGTATTTCCTAAGACATCTTTCCAAGGGAATGGTTATTGCTTCTTTTCCAAAAGAAGGAAGACTTGCTAATAAGATATAGGAAATGTTCTAATGAAAACACGAAAAGAAATTCAGACTTGTTTACAGTTCCTGACAGAACTTCATCTTGGCTACAAAGATTCCTTGCATCATCAAGAGTTAACAATGTTGTGGTTGAAGCAGTTTGAAAAGAAAAATCTTACAAAAGGCAAGATGGCTATATGGCTGTAAGAAAATTAGAGAGACTCAGTAGAGAGGACTGAAGAAGTAAAATATTAAGTGGTGGTAAATTACTATTTAATTGTCTGCATGATACATTGCTATATTAAAAACAAATTCTGTAACAGATATATAGTATTATTCTACGAGATTAATAAATCTGTGTGTATCTCAGTAACAACTGATGAACATTTTACATCATTAATTTTGATTCTATTAAGAAATTCAGTTAATTTTATGCCTATTTTTCCACTATATACTTCTATGACACTCTTTTTCTCACTCTCAGTGAAACCAAACCTGTGCAAGTTCAACCATAAACTAGAGCACTGTAAATTGTCCATAGCTAGAAACTTTTGAATTCTATAAGAGAAGTTAATTAAAATGTTTCATCCTCTCCTACACAAAGCTATTGCCATAAATACTAAGGCCTATTTGTTTCTTTGTATATTGATACTCCCTCATACACCTGCATACAGATTCTTTTCAAACAGTTCGTACCGCAAGTGGAACAATATGGTACTGGTGTTTAACTATTGTTTCCTAACCCA
The DNA here is from genome assembly GCA_025311575.1 of Elanoides forficatus. Taxonomy (NCBI): domain Eukaryota; kingdom Metazoa; phylum Chordata; class Aves; order Accipitriformes; family Accipitridae; genus Elanoides; species Elanoides forficatus. The sequence continues at coordinate 37,536,885 of JAOBAS010000072.1, forward strand.
AAACCTTTAATGTAATTAAGTCAAACTGGCTTCTTGCTGTAAAGATTTATATTCGATTAGGATTTCACAGAACACCTTTATCAGAGCATTTATATCAAAATGAATCACACGAAAATACTTTTGCTTTGTCTTTAACAGAATTTTGCTGCCAAACAATAACATCTATTTTTTAATGTTGAGCAACGATGGGAATAGGAAGCAGAAGGAATAGCAATGTATTGGCAACAACTGAGCTTCCACAAATGGAAGTGAAGACCTTTGGATTTGAACGTATGAAGTTGGGAGAAGACAGAAAAACCTCCAGATGGAGGCAATCACAGACAACAGCAAAAAGCACCAGAGCTGAGCTGTAGCTATGGGGAGCTGAGCTCTTAAGGAGCTAACTGTAATTTCACCAGCCATTCTGAGCAAGCCACCCATAACAAAAGGATGGGAAGTGTTCTTATCTAGTCCTGATGATCATTCAAACTGATCTGTGTAATGATGGCCTCAGTGATCCTTTGTCCTTTTATAGTAAACGCTGATGTAACAGAAAATCTTTAACTGGGTGAAGAATAATTAAATTCTCTCAGATGGAGGAAGAAATCTATGCCCAAATAGTAATTAAGAAGACACCACCAAGAAAAAATATGTAACTTTTCTGTTTTAAAATATAAACAAATGTGAGTGGAGGTTTTTTGTTTGTTTTACCTGGATAAATACAGTTATTGTGGTAGCCTCAGCTAACAGCCAAACTCCAACCCAGGCACTCAGTCACTACACACACATACACACAGTGTGGAATGGGGAGTGAAATAGGAAAAAATGCAGTGAGAACATTTGTCTGTCAAGATAAAGGCAGGAAGATTACTTGCCAATTACTGTTAGAGGCAAAACTGACTCAACTTGGGGAAAAATAATTTATTGTTGGTTAAAAAAGATCTAGGTAGAAGAAAACAAAAAGACAAATGCTAAAACACCTTTCCTCTCTCCCAGGCTCACTGTCATTCTGTCACTCCAAACACCACTACCTTCCCATCTTTTTGACACTACTTCCCACACACTTTTCCTCTGCTCCAGTGTGGCCTCTCCATGGTCCACAGTTCTTTCAGGAATATCAAACTGCCACAGCGTGGGTCTTCATAGGTTGCAGTGTGGAGATCTGCTCCACCGTGGAGTAACTCCTCCTCTTCCTGCCCCTGCTCTGACTTTGGTGTTCCTCTGCTCTTTCTCACTCTTTTTGTTCCCTCCTCTTCTCTCCATGTAGTGTTTTCTGCCCCTTTTAAAATATGTTTTCATAGAGGTAATGCTAGCTTCCCTGGTAGACCCAGCTTTATCTTCAGTAAACCAGCTGTGTCCAGCACTGGGTGGTCCCTGGTCTCTTCCCACAGAGGCTGCCCCTGCTGGCCTCCCCAGCTACTAACACCTTGCCATGGACACCCAGAACAGATGCAACCAATCATCTTTACTGGAATGCTGCAAATTATTATTTCTCTGGAAGCATCAATCAAGTAGAAAATGTCTGCAATTGCAGTGGCTAACGTAATGCCCTCAGCAAGTCAGAGGTAAGAAACTGAAGTGTCTGAAACTTCAGCAAGATAAAGGCATAAATAATGCTTCAATAAAGACTAAAGAGAAACAAAAATGACATCTGGATTTCTGCAGTTGAAATTTTGTGCTATATAAATGTGTATTCAGATGTTAAAGATTCTGCCACTGATGTTCTTAAACACTAAGTTTGCATGAAGTTTTAATAATTTATTTTATAAAGATTCTTAAAAGAAGATTGAACATTTATCTGTTCAACAGCTGAACCTGATATTACAGGTAAGTGAGTTACCTGGCACTTACCCCGCAAGGGATAATAAGTCTGGGTATTTATACGGTGACAAAGGAAAAGAGTGGTGAAAGAATTTTGGTGACTGACAGATTGTGGAAATCAACAGTAGAAGTGCTTGTGGAGAAAGGTTCTAGTCTCTCCAAGATTTTGATCTGGAGTTACAGCCATACGAGAAGATACTGCATGATCTTACCTCAAAGGCAGGATTGCATAGTAGTAGCCTTTGGCTGACACTAACACATTAAGGGTCAACAGCCCTATCATTTTGGGGGTTTGGTTCCAGTGCAATGTTTAATTTATTTAATTAAAACATTGTTTTCCGCTTTGTGGTTACACTGTGGCACAGAGTGAATATTAGATGGGACAACAGGAGAGTAAAGAAGAGATGCTGGAGTTAGAAATCTCCTTCAGTGCTGAATTGCTGAAATAATATTGAAAACATATAACTAGTGTTTTGGATCACAGCTGGGACCAATAAAAGCCTGTGAAGAATTTCTGTAAATTATACTATCCTGTGGGGAGCCAAGGAAATGTTGTTTCTCATTTAAAATAAATAGTCCCCCCTACTAACTTATTCCTAATCATGCAGACAACAAAGGAATTAAGTAGGCCATTTCCATACATATGACTGTTTCTTTTATGAAATGTAGTTTACCAGAAATTCAGAGCTAATTGATTTAGAGGAATTCATGTTTGTAAATTTTTTCAACATTGTAACAAAATCCAATGACTTTATTTTATGCAATTCCATTTCTTATTATAGCATTTAAAAATGACAACATTGAGTGCTCAACGTGTGTTCTGTTTGCATTGCAAAGCAATGGGGTTTGCCTATAAAAGAAGACAAAGTGTTTTGTCAGATCCACAGATAATAGCACATTGCCAATGACATTGTTCATGGAACAAAAGCAATGTCACAATTTTCTGCAGAACCAACTGTTTTTGTCATCTACTTTGAAATTTGTATGAGTAGCTCTAAGTTCAGAATATTTGCTTTAAATCTAGTAATCTGCACACAAAAATGAGAAAGAGTATTTTAGAGTTGCTTCAAAACTTTCCTAAAGAAAAATATGTTTGGTTATTGCTGTATTTTTCATTATATATGAATTAAATCATTCAGACTAGACGTGTTCTAAAACTGTACATAGGGCAACCCTTTTGCAGGTTTCATCCTAATACCTAAAAGCTAACCACCTTTCTTAGAAACTTATGATTTCCCCTGCCAGTTCAGGATATCTGAAAATGTGTTAATTTAATTCCATCTGCTTATCCAACCACTGAAATACTGAGAAAACATGGACTGCAACAAATTCTTCTGTTCATTTTTCATTTGATAATCCATTTTTTATTCTCTGCTTTAATGCTGCTTAGGATCTAAGGTGTCTAAACCACCATATGGCCCTTTCCTGCCCTTTCCATTATACAATAATTACTCAGAAAACCAAGGAAAAATCTCAGGTTCTGGGATTTTCATAGACTAAATATTCATTATCAGGGTAATTATGGCATGTATTAGATGGAATCAAGAGTGCGTTGCTCAGCTCATTCAATCATGGTGATGCTTACTATTAAAATGAGTTCTTACCACTCACACTTATTCAAATTACACCACAGATCTCCAGCAGTACATCTCAAAGCTTTAAATAGTACATACAATTTTTAGAAGTGGGCGCTAAAAATACTTTACTACTATTTCAGCAATTTCATTGATATGATGCCTAGGCCTGCGGATGAAGGCAAGTTATAAATAGAATACACAAGGTTCTGTAACTTCTCATTTTAAAGCAATCCTTCTGCAAAGCTTCAACTTAGCTGCAGTGATATCTAATTATACAAGGATGAGCTGCAGGTATTGTGATGCTTCACTAGCCACTTCATTCAAAGCTAACTGTTACAAGGACAAAAGGTAGCAGAAAAGCAGTAGACCTCCTTAAAAATAATTAGCTGCTTTGAGGAACACTGGAACAGTTCAAGCTATCATGCTTCACGGTGAAGCGGGTACCAGCCATACATCACATAACTAGAGCAACATTAAATACAGGATAAGAATACACCAGTGTAAGTATTTACAAACATTTTCTCCTAGCTCCAGTCTTCATTTCTGCCTCTCTATTGCTCCCTGCATAATGGCTATACAATTATGCATGTTGCTCTACAATATAAAAAATTAAAATCCAGGCAAAATTAATCAATTTTGTGCTATACAGTTTCTCAGCTGGACCCTTATCCTGATCCTGTTCACTGTGCACATGAACAAATAACTGTAGCAGCACGATACAAGTATGGGAACAATTACTCTCTAAAGTGGCTTAAGTGCAGCAGTTAATATATGACTGTGACATTATGTAAAGCTACATATTTAACAGAAGTCTTTAGCAAGCTCTTTGCAGTGACAAACTGGTTTTTTCCATGATAACTTAGTTGATTTCATACTCTCTAAGCTGTACCACTTAATTCAATGCTTTCCTTTGCATGTGCATTACTTTTCACTTGTAAGAGATTAATAATATGCCTGGCAGCCTTAAACAAAAATGAAATTATTTAGGAAAAAAAATATTAAAAACTAGGGCTTTGATTCTACAATGCTAAATCAAATAAGACTTACACAAAATATAGCATCTTAAAAACCTGTTTTGAACAGAGCATACAGCTTGACAGCAGAATTTGTCCTTACTCACATAACCTTAGACAGTTATGTTTTCTAACCAGCAGTGACTTGAATTGGAAGAAGAAAAACTGCATCAGAAATTGTAAACAAAGAAAAAATCCGTTAATACCTTAAAATACAAAAACATCTACATACCATATGGTACAGGGTATTGCATAGGATTGTTAACTCTTTGAAGGGATATTATCCTGTTCCTCTATAGGATAGTGTTAAATGTATCTCAGGGAGGATTTTTTGGTTTGATTTCATTTGGGGGATCTTTTGTTTGTTTGTTTGTTTGTTTGTCTGTGGTTTTTTTAAGCAACACAAAATATTTTCTGAACAAAAAAGCAAGAGATGTGAAAAGAAAGAAATTATGAAGATTACTGGTAGAAATTGCAGAGAAGTAATAAGCAACAGAAGACATATAAAAGGGGTAATATACAGAAAACAACACAAGACAGGGAAAAGGGGGAAAAGGGGTGGGGGGAGGTAAAAAGAAGTTTAGTGGCAAAGGCTAACAGACAACTCATAAAGGCAGACAGGAATACAATGGGCCTATGACACATTAAAGACCAAGGAGGGTCATTTCTTAGGCAGCTTGGTCATGAAGTGCCTGTTTTTCACCCTGTTCTTCCACTCTAAGCTTCTTATAGAATGAAACATATTGCTTATACTTCTGGTTCTAAAAAAAAAATTTAAAAAAATAGCAAAATGGCGTTAGAAGAGTCTTCTGGAGTCTACTGAAATCATCCAATCATTGTCCAGAGGTTGTCCAGGTCCAACATTCTCCCCTACTTGCCCCATGCTCCAGGTTCTATCCTATCTCTTAGATATGGCAAATGGATTCAGCCAAATGGATTCAATTATCTAGCCTGAAATTCACAGGGCCAGAGCTGAGCTCTTATTCCCAGGGTGCTCATTTTAATAATGATGCAGAAGCACCCCTGCTATATGCACTGATTCTA
>JAOBAS010000072.1:37565773-37581023 GCA_025311575.1 Elanoides forficatus
ACTGAACTCAAAACATAGCACCGTACCAGCTACTAGGAAGACAATTAACTCTATCCCAGCTGAAACCAGGACAATTGACAAAAAGCAGAAGGTAAAACTTCCCAAGTAAATGTGCCTTTATATTTAGGATTGTATTCAGGATTTTTGTCATGTTCAAAAGACTAGACAATGATTTGCAGAGGCAAGAAACCTTTCAGGCCTAACTCCTAACAAAAAAGTGTAGCTCCCTCTAATGCAAGATTTCGAACATTCTTCTCCAAATAAACAACATTTATTATATTCTTAAAAGAAAAGAGGGGAAAAATTGTACACTTAATACACTGGTACAGTAATTTCTTTTGCTATTAAAATACTGTCAGCCAGGATACATCTTCAAAAGTGCTGAAGTCTGAACTTCAAAATTAGTCAACACCAGATCCTTGAAGATGCCTTGTTCTTGTTTAACCTCCATTGGCAACTATTATCTGTGCACTTCTTTTGGCCAGTTCTACCAGCACTCTCTTGAGTCATGTTAGGTGTACACACACGCATACCTGAAAATGCTGAGCTCTGACAAGCTAGTGTCAGTGAAAGCTGAGCAGTTAACAATGCTATTTCGTAAAATGCTCCCAGATTAGTGGATTTATTTTTCATTAAAATATCAAAGTACTCAAATATCTTGTTAAAAATAAAATTAAATGTACTTTTTTACAATATTAATACTTTAAAAAATATATATTCTTTTGCATTCTAGCAAAACTTATACCTTCTGCAAATGGGGCCAGTGGCCTTGTAGGATGTGGTATTCATCGTCTTCTCCTGGTCCAGCCCGTTCACTGCCCAGGCTCTCCTTGTGCACCAGTGGTCCTGGGAACCAGAGCTTGCCTCTGAGGCTACACGCAGTTGAAGGAGGATGTTGGGGTTAAAGGAGGTACTGAAGAAGTTCTTTGCACCTACCTTGCTTTTATTCCCCTGCTCTCCCACCACCTGCTCCACACTCTACACCACAGCCACACTCCCTCCCTAACTGGGCATGCTCCACCAGTGTATCCTGCTGCAGGGGACAAGGGTTGCTGCATAGGCAGATGCCAAAGCAAGAGGCTGGTATCACAGTAGTATTAATGTCTAAATTTTTCTGTATTAAGTACCTTGGATTTGCTTAGCCACCATGATATTTCTAATGATGACTTTGAAAGAAGAACACATTTAAGAAATTTGTTTCATGAAAAAAAAAAGTTATAACATCTTATGTATTATATGAATCTGAAAGACTTCTATAATTTTTATTCTGGGCTTTTCTCTCCCTCCTGTAAGCATGCACAGCCTAAATATTCATAGTGAGGTTTTTTAAAACCATGAAAGACGTGTCAAAAACATATTTGCTAACTAAACTACTGGAGAAAAAACTCTACAAAACAGATATTTTATTGGTTTTGTTTTCCTTTTACATCTATTAAATAGAAAGTAATTGCTCTCCTAAAAAAGCCTATTTTACAAAACTATTAGCACAATCATAGATTTCAGCCTCATAAAACAATCCTATCTTTTAACTAATAATATAAACAGGATTTTATCAGGTAAAATAGGTAATAATGGTGATGGCACACTTTAGAAGATTTTACTGATCCAGCATTGTTTCGTGTTTGTATACTGCCAATATATAATTTATAATTCTATGTCCTTTCTGAATTATTAATTTATTAATTACGACCAATAAGTGACTTTACCAAGAACTGCATAGAAAAACAACCGATAAATTTCTAAAGGGTAGATAATATATTTATTATGCATGAACAGTTGTAGTTTAAAACATTAAAACAATGCTACTATAAAATGAAATATATATGGAGAAATTTGGTGCTCAACTGAGATAAGAAATAATGATTAAGAAAAAATAAAACAGTGAAGGCTCTTACTCATCACAACAGTTAAGATAAATCTAGTAAAGAAAAAAAGCCCAAAAGAGTTTGTCAAATTAACACTGACAGTGATGTATTTTTTCCCAGAGAACAACTATAAATATGATTTCCGAATGCCGTAACATCACAAGTTCTGTGAAAGAAATCAATGAGAAAATTAAGTGAGTGCTGAAAATTGAGACATTTCTGTTATGATATTTTTCTCTAAGTTACCATATCATGTAACTACCAAGGAACCAGGTGGAAAACAGTCACTTCATCTCACTGTTTCTGTTTCTCACCCCCTGCCTGTGCTCTTTAAATGAACTATAAGTTTTTGGTAAAAAGAGTCCTCTAAACAGGTATGCTATGGCCGAACCTTTTATGGGTTTCTTCACTACTAAAAAATAATTCATTTGTTAGCTTTAATACTGCTGACACCTAATATAACTGCTCTTCTTGTACCTTTCCATGTACCACTCCCCAGGGGAGCATGCCCCAGCCAGCGCCTCCCTGGGGGCTTCTATTCCTCTGTGCCACAGATGTGCATGACAAGGACCTGTCCAGGTACAAAAGATTTCTACAGAGCGGATTAATATCATAGAAAGCTTTGATCAAGCAAACCAGAAAAGTGAGCACATGCTACTTGGTACCACTAACAAAATGTGATTATCTTCCAGCTGTATTTAATAATTACTTCCTCACTACTAAAATATTACATTACAAATATGCTGTGAGAATATGGTAACCTTAATTACCCCACTACAGTTTGGACAAACAACTTTAATCTCCAGCTGTAAAAGCACACTTACATCTTGTCCTTGTTGCAGAACAATATTTTTTACTTTTTTAAAGATTAATGTTTCTCAGAGGAAATATTTCAGTATCACTGTAAGAGAGGTGTTTCAGCACAAAAAAGCCCCATGGGGCAGTCAAAAGTACAGACAGAAAACACAGTGCAAAAGATAAAATAAAAGCTGGTTTTGTACAGGTGCCGCCTTTACATTTGACAAGCCACTTCTTCAGCAATTGTTTGTTTCTGAATTTTTATTACTGCATACATACATTTTCCTATCTTTTCCTATTCCCCACTGAATTTATCAGAGAATATTGTATTTTCCCTCTACGAGGTCAAAACTCTCTGATCCGTCAGGGACCAAAGTCTCATGGAACTACTTTTACGCCATTGTATCACCACCACCTAAATATTATATAATTTCTCAACATACCAGTTTAAATCAGATTTTGTTATCTGTAGCTAACAGAAAACCTGCAGGTATTGCTTGCAGGCTTAAATTTACAATGGAATTTAATGAATTAATTTTTCCAATCTGTGTATACCTACTGTTAGGAGTTGCTCCCCTCCTCATCTAGATCTTTTCCACTCTATCATCCACTCTTTTTGCTCTACTGTAAATGGGGTCACCAAGGTCTTCATCTCCTTCTTGCCTTCCCTACAGGTTCTGCTATATTATAGTGTTTACCTCAGGTTCCCATCACTTTGTTTATACACCTTTTTTTGCCTACTCTTTCACCATTTCTTTGAATCTCATATCGCCATGTCCCCATTCTTCCATCTCACCTTTTCCTATCAGATGTAAATAGTCATTTAACACACAGAATTTTACAGAACATGGTTTCTGAATGTAACAATTTCTATCAGCTTAAGAGCTTTGGACCCTACGTGACTGCCTCAAATTCTTCTCTATTTCAGTTAAATGGTTCAAAGGTATCTTTAAGGAGCAGAACACTATTGTAAGACTGGATTTTTATATACTTTAAGTAGATATCTTCTGTTCTTTCTGTTTCTTCTTCCTACACTAGCCTTAGGAAAGACTTCCTCTGTTGTTTAACCTGTAGAGTTTTTTTAACTGTAGTTAAAGTGTAAGTCTCCATTTTCCTAAAAGTGAAGGTGATTTATATTAAGGTGAAAAAAAGCACAGCTTGATGCCAAAGACAAAACTCACATATATGCCAAAACACATTTTGTCTGACCAACTTATCAGCAGAAAATACATTAAATGAGATCTCAAACTTGTAGTTGAGACAAGAAAATTATAGATATTGAAAGTAGGGCATTAGTCACATGAATACATACATTTTTTGTACATGAAGATTCAGTATAGTTCTGATGGAAACCTCTGGTCCTGATTTTAAAATAGCATCCCCAAATGTGTTCTCAGCGGCTTGACTAACATAATTGTCAGCCAGATGGTCTTAGTTACAAAGGTGGATGAATAGTTAATTATTATTCATGCAGTCAAACAATTTAGTCTTTTTCTGTTCATGAACTCTTCATTAAATTGTCTGCACTATTTAGGCAGAGCTACTCAAGCCTCACTGCAGTGTACACTTCCTCCTCCTCATGTAGTCCTTCAGTGATGACTGCTCAGGCTTGGAGCTGTGCTCATTAATTGTGCAGCTCAAGTGGCATTGTTTCCATTCTGTGACATATGTAACTAACCAACATCACATAAGGTTTAAATTTCAAAATCAAATAAATAAATAGAAACTTGCTTTTGGCCAACATACAACTATTCAAGCTTAAAATTGAATTTAATCAGCATTCGCACCAATAAGTGCTGAAACATTTGTGGAAATTAAATATGAGGAACTTGGTCCCCTAAGGAAATGGCATAGTCCTGCTTCTTCTTCCAGCTGTAAGCTTGGAAATCTGCTTTTCCAAGGGAGTTGTTTTCCTCAAGGAAATACAGAGCCAATGACTTCTGAGAAGACAAAACAGATTATTTTGTTCTATAATTTCTTCAGAATCTCTCCACCATCTTTAGAGAAAAGAAAAGTATTTATTTTCTCCACCCTCTTTTCCACATTTCAGTTTATAGCTCCTTCTTTTTTTTCTATTATGTTATGACTATCAAATAAAGACTAAAATACTTCATAGCAAAACAGAGGATTTACCATGCTATCCTAAATCAACTAATTTCTATCCTCCATTACTGCTTTTTTTTTTTTTTTTGGTAACATAACAAACCTTGTCCTACTTTTCTTGGCAAGAATTTTATACAGGCATTTGACAGCAATTAAAGAAGCAGATTTTGGTGGATCTGTAGAGTTCAATTTAAATCAACATATTAATACCGTTTATATAGACTGAGAATCTGGCTCTATGTTTCTAAATCAGTATCAGGAGAGAAGAACATAATATCTTTAAGACATAGCTCCAGGACACCATTTTACACCTCCATTCTGCAAAGCAGGATATTTCCTCATTCAGTATCTTCTCCCCCTTCATGTTTGGCATTGTTATTTTTGTGTAACAGCTAGATTTCAACCCTTGCTAAATATGAATGACAGTTTCTTATGTAACCTGTAGCCTCAGATTACCCTGATATATATGACATGTCACATCACCTAAGCAGTCAGACTGTAAGTTTTACCCATTATAAAAAAATACAAGCATTTGTCATTTTAAAGGCTAGGCTGCTGTGTCCCTTGGCTTTCATGTTTCTAAATTAAAGAAGATGACTTAGAGTTACTTTTCCACACAAGTAGCACTTTTAATCACCAATCTGGATTATAACCTGTAAAGTACATTTTTAATTATTTAATAAAAATCATATGCTCTTTCATTGGCTCCATATTTGGTTGAGACAACGTATAGAATTTTATGAAACTATTTTAGAGGTTTTATTCACATAGCAATATAATCCTGCTTGCTTAAGAAAACTCAGAAGTGCTTTTAAATAATTCTCCATGCATTAGCTTCTAAATTGTAGAATTAACATTATTTTATTTCTTTTTTTAGGTAATAAACACACAACATGCATTAGCTAATATTCATCATCAATTGCAATAAAAAGTTTGAATGTTCTAATTATAAACTAAACACACTGAATATTAGCAACTAGTCAATTTTGCATAAATTGTTCTGTATATCAATACAGAACAAAAAAGAACTAGAAAAACACAGTTAGGTAATCAGGGTGTAAATATCACTTTTCACTAATAAAACTGCATAAATTTGGGGAAAATTATATTTATTAGTTCAAGGGTAATTAAGGGAAGACTAACCTGAAGTTTAGGAAAAGAATAAAGAGAAGGGAGGAAGACATTAAATGAATTAGAATTGAAATATGCTTTATGAGTATTAATTTTGATTTATTCTTTCCAAGAAACCATTTTTCCTCTGTCAGTGTATTTTCTCATGTGGTGTATGTGATATTATTACCAGCTGTCTTATCTCTGAGTTCATTTTTCATCAAAAAAATTATTTCATTAAAAAAAATTATATCAATGATTGGAAATTTTATAATATGGTACCAGAGAAAGTACTTAATTTTGTCCTTAAAGTTGTTAGACTCAACCACTCCAAGGGCTAAATGACACTCTTTAGTCTAGGTTTTGGGGTTGTGGTGTATAGTTCAGTTCCACAGAGCCAATCCCAGAAAGATGAGTCAAACTTTGGGATCTCCAATACAGAATAGGGAAGAGTCATGACCTTCAGCATGGAAATCTAACCACAGACCTACTGCATGGGAGTGGAGTATAATTAATAGCATGAAAGCTCTAAATTGATATCGTGTATTACATTATTTCCAGGCAAGCTGCTTCATACATGTGAGACCTGACCTTCTCTATTTTTTTTTTCTTTTTTTCCCCTTTGAGGGTAGATGCCTACAGCTATTATTTCAAAGAATCAAATAAGGCTCATTATCTTCTTCCAAGCCACTAATGTCCATTTTTTTAAACATAGCGTAATGAAGTATTCACCTAATAATCTCTTCAGGAGACAAGAAGAGGAGAAGATTCAAACACAGAAGCAACAGGGAAGAAAATTCATTTTCCAGAAAAAAAAAATCAAGGGTATTTTGGTGGAAAGAGCTCTTCAAACTGTGTTTCTTGCTCCAGTAAACACTGGTACACTTCCCACCAAGACTGTTAAATCTAAATTCCAGATTAATTTTGGGAGCAGCATCCAGAAACCCAGTTTTCCCCTTTTTGGATTAATATCTCAGTAGTACAGAAGGGATATAGAGAATTCTTGGAGAATGCTTCTTGCTGTCTCTCTGATGAACCACATTTTGCACATTTGAGGAAAGTGGGTAGCACTTTCCCGTCCCTACACTTCACCTTTAATCTAGAGGCTGTAGCAGTCTTTGAGAACTCGGAAAACTAGATAAATCACTTTGGTCTTAGTAAATGCTCTTAAACATTGTTAAATAAAAGGCAGACAGCTCATTATAATGCCTTTAAAAAAAATATTAATTTTGCAAGTCCATCTTTAGACGTTTACCAAGAACACTTTTCATACTAGATCTTATTGGAGACCTGGAATAAATTATTTTCTAGATCCTGTTTGGCTTCAGGCAGCACCTGGCTATGAGCTTTCTCAGCCCATAGCATGCATAGAGGAAGAACTCTGAAGAAAATAGAATACAAGTAGCACCTAGCAGCAGCAGGAGAGAGTTTATGGACATTATAAACTTACACATAGCAAGCACATGAATCACTCTGTATTATGTCTAACTCCTTTATTAGGTGTAGGTTCACAGATGATTGCCTCAAAGACAGATTTTGACCCTTATATTTTTCCAGCACTTCAAGTACATAAAGCAAATAGAGTATCAGATATTCATAATTGTGCTTATTCTAGTTAAAGGATATTTCTTTAAAATATTTTGTAAAGGTGACAGAAAATCATTTCCCAAACACTTGAATGGAATGGAATGGAATAGAATAGAATAGAATAGAGTAGAATAGTGCGGTTAGAAAGGACCTACAATGACCATCTATTCCAACTGCCTGACCACTTCAGGGCTGACCAAAAGGTAAAACATATAATGAAGTGCATTATCCAAACGCCTCCTTTTAAGGCACTGACAGGCATGGGGTTAAACCACCTCTCTAGGAAGCCTGTTCCAGTGCTTGACCACCTTCTCGGTAAAGAAATGCTTCTTAATGTCCAGTCTGAGCCTCCCCTGGCACAGCTTTGGGCCATTCCCATGCGTGCTGTTGCTGGGTACCAGGGAGAAGAGCTCAGCAGCTCCCTCTCAGCTTCCCCTCCTCAGGAAGCCGCAGAGAGCAATGAGGTCGCCCCTCAGCCTCCTTCTCTCCAGATTAGACAAGCCCAGAGTTTTCAGCCACTCCTCACAGGACATGCTGTTCAGCCCTTCCACCAGCTTTGTTCCCCTCACCTGCATGTGTTCAAGTACCTTAACATCCTCCTCAAATTGTGGGGCCCAGAACTGCACACAGTACTCAAGGTGATGCTGCACCAACACTAAATACAGAGGGATAATCACCTCTTTTAACCGGCTGGTCATGCTGTGCTTGATGCACCCCAGGATGCGGTTTGCCCTCCTGGCTGCCAGGGCACACTGCTGACTCACATCAAGCCCACTGTCCACCAGCAGCCACAGATCCCTTTCTGCAGGGCTGCTCTCCTGCCATTCCTCTCCCAAATTGTACTTGTGTGCAACATTACTCCACCCTGGGTGCAGAATCTGGCATCTGTTCTTTTTAAATTTTATCCCATTTATGATTGTCCGATGCTCCTATCTGTCTAGATCCCTCTGCAAGGCCTCTTTTCCCTCAAGGGAGTCAACAGCACCTCCAATTTAGTATTGTCAACAAGTGAAGATACCTGACAATTTCAGATCTTCTATGTGCTTCCAAATCCAGAAGGTCCTACCTCTTAGTGCAGCAGGTGAATTACCATGGAAGTATATAAGCTTTTTTTGGTTTGTCCTATTTAAAAATTGTATTTTATAAGCCCTTCTCTGAAAGCCAGATATTTCCAATCATGAGCTGCTAAAACAGCTCAGTACTTAATATATCTTCCAAAAAGAATAGATATCCCGGAGTCTGTTTCATGTTTTCTTTTATTCTATGTCTACCTCACTGGTGTCAAAGTGGAATAGCCTAAGATCTGCACTACTACACTGTACCTGTAAAAGACAAAGTTCAAAATATTCATTATTGACCATTTGCAACACATACAGTTTTTTGCTTGTAGGAATTTGCAGCAAAGACAATTATTTCAGAAAACTGAATGAGAACCAGGAACGGAAACATTCATATCCAAGCAGGCTGACAGAACATGTAACGTTCTCCATACCAACTCTATGCATGACACAGTGATTGTAGCATCCCAAAAATTTTCTTTTGGATCACTTAGAGCTTATACACATCTTAGTACACATACACAAACCGCCCAAAGTAGATGGAATTCTTATTTTGAACGCCTTATTACTGTTCCTCCCTTTCTCCCACAAACACTGAAGAAAACTGCCAACACAGACAGCAGAATTACTATCAGTGGAGATATTTAAAGTTAGCCTATAGACATGACAGTACTGATTAGGTTTAGTTTAGAGATAATGAACTAAATTCCTCCATGTTGCAAAAATATAGGCCAATTAGAGTTCCCTTCTTTTTGAACAAATTTTACAATTTAATGGGCACATGAAACTTCCATTAACAATAATAGGAGTTCTGTGCATGCACTGGGGGGAAATAAAGCCCTGTAGAGTTTTTCCCTTATAAACAGCATGAAGCAAATGGAGAATGATACTAATCTCAAAGAAGTCATGCCAATTGCAGTATCTTGAATGAGAATAAAATCTGGGAGAGCAGTCCTGGGGCACAGGGAATAAAATTAAGAAGGAGTGAAAAACGCACAAAGCTGAACAAGACAACCAAGAAGGTCAGCTCAACTAGCAGTAATGTGGGTGAGTTGGTCCAGACTGCTCTGAGACTGAGTATCTATAAAATACATAAAGTAAACAGAGACATTAAAAACGTTTTAAGACCAAATCAAAGAAAAAATGGAAATAATGTCCTTGTCAATGGGCTGAAAATCAGTGATTTATAAAGCACCTGGGGATACACTGAAAGAGCCAGTACATCTGCACAGTGCAGACATTAATAAAAAATTTAAAAAATGGTTGTAGTATTATTTTTGGTGTTATTTTAGTTACAGTTGCCATGTTGTTAATATGTTATCTTGATTGACTGAGGTATTAATGAGCTTCCATCTCACAGATCTGAAGCTAGTTCATTCAGCTGGATCAAACCACATCCAGCTCCAATAACTAGTAGTACTCTAACTTGTAGATCAGATGGATAAAAACTAGTGTTCATGTTCCATATCATGTTCCATTTTTGCATTTAATTCTCTATGCTTATGTTGCAGTAAATAAGTAACTTGAGAAAAAGCTATTTCCTGTGTCTGTCTTTGAGGGTGAAAGTCTCTGGGCCTGAGCACCCTACCGTGATTGTATTCTTGCACATAAGGCTCAGTGGACATGGATGAATCTAGTAAAAATGAGGTAAAAACTCCAAGGGTCAGGATGAATATATGTTATCTCAGCTCTTGCTAACACAAGTAAATCAGGAGAATTGATATAGTTGCCAAAATAATTTTCTGAGATGCTTGGGAACTCACCATCTACAGGGATTCTGCAGAGTTTCTCTAATCATGCCATTGGGAAGTAATGAATTAAAAATCTAGTTTAGCTGCATTTTATTTTCATTTTTCTCAAATGAAACCAAAGAAGTCTACAGTCAATCACTGCATAAAATGTATAATGTACTATATTCACATTTCATTTGCAGAGTTTTTCCTGAATTACTGTTATCAGGAAAAAGATTATAACCTAAATGTCACCTCTTGAAGCCCCAAATAAAATGTTTAATCGCTACAGTGTGTATTATAACTTTTATAATGTATTTCTGTATTACTTTCCATTTTGATGTATTTTCTCATGCTTTTTAAATTCAAAAGAGTTATGACTAAAATATCAATACCAAATAATTTGTCTTTTATATATGTCAGTAATGGCCTTGTAGTAGCTTTTTTTATTTTTCCTTGTAGTTTTGGTTGGTTATGATCCTTTGTAACAGAATTGATTTGTATTTAGTGCTGGTATTAGTGCTTATACAGTATTTCCTTTGCTAAATGGTTATTGTTACTGCAGTATTTATCGTCTTTTCTGAAATATACAGAAAATATGGATTATAAAGACTACTTTTCTACCTTGGTTCTTTTAAAGATCGTTGGTATCTATTTTCTCTAAAACTATGGTTAAATCCTCTTCCAAAAAAAAGAAAAAGAAAGCTTTTTTTTTTTTCCTGAAAACTTGACATACTGTACTCTTTCCCATAAATCCCATGCACCCACAAACATATAACCAAAATGTATACCATATACTTATTGCATATACACGTACTTGCACAGGGTCCATGGGTTTTTAGACTATGTATGTTTCTGCTGTTTATGATGTGCTGTTTGTAACTTGATGATTAATGTTCTATTATTAACCCTTTTATGAGACTGTTGTGCTTTAACCCCAGTCAGCAGCTAAGCACCACACAGCTGCTCACTCACTTCCCCTCCCCCGCCAGATGGTGGAGAGAATCTGCATAGCAAGTAAAACAACTCATGGGCTGAGATAAGAAAAGTTTAATAGGACAGAAAGGAAGAAAATAATAATTATAATAATAACAATAATAAAATAACAATAATAATAATAATAAATCTGAATATACAAAACAAGTGATGCGCAATGTAATTGCTCACCACTTACCAACCAAAGTCCAGTTAGTTTCCAAGCAGCGATCTGACCTCCCCCAGCCAACACCCCCCAGTTTATATACTAGATGTGACATCCCATGGTCTGGAATACCCCTTTGTCCAGTTGGGGTCAGCTGTCCTGGCTGTGTCCCCTCCCACCTTCTTATGCCTCTCCAGCCTTCTTGCTGGCTGGGCATGAGAAGCTGAAAAATCTTTGATTTAGTATAAATGCTACTTAACAATTGAAAACATCAATGTAATAGCAACATTATTCTCATACTAAATCCAAAACATAACACTATATCAGCTACTAGAAAGAAAAATAACTCTCTCCCAGCCAAAAACCAGGACAGAGATGTGAAAACCATAGTGAACTAAGTGCCTTTATTTAAAGTATACATTCTTAGAGACATACTTTAAAATTGCTTTCATACATATCTAAGTTTAGAATACGTTAAGATAGAAAGAGGGAGAAAGTAAAAAAAAAAAAAAAAAAAAAAAAAAAGAGAAATCTACCCGGCAATATTTCATTCTCTAGATATGATATTTGGTTCTAAAATGCTCCATGCTTCTGCTACAAATTTTGTAATTGCTATTAACATCTCCAGATCAAGAAACTTTTTCATCTTTATAGAAAACAGTAAATCTACTGAAAAGGATACTGTAAAGTTACTTAAACTTACTAAACTCTGTTTTCAAAGACTATGTGTCAGGTCGAGACTGACATTTACAGCCAACTCAATTGCCATGGAAAAACCCAGATGCTGGATAGAAAAGTGAATATATATAGAAAAAAAAAAAGAAAAAAAGAAAAGAAAAGAAAAAAGGCAACTTTAGAAGTAACATGCAAAATGTTACTTTTTGAAAACAGTTTTAGAAATTCTATGAACAGTACCTATGAATCAGAAAGCACAGAAAGTAAAATCTAATGCATATTTAAGAGACTATGAAATACTAGCTGAAGGATAATGATGAAAGAAACACTGAAAAGAGTATCACAAGAAGACATAAGATTCTGTGTAGGTTAGCCAAAATGCTCACAGGAAGAAAAGAAAACAAGAAAGAGCAAAGACTGAAGATTTCATCTAAAGCATAAACAACCAGCCAAGAATTTTAAGAAAAAATGTTTTTAAGAAACTGAAGATCATATCAGTAAAAAGGAAAATAAACTGTATATATATATATATGCATACAGTATGACACTGTTTTACATGTCTCTTAACATCCTTTTCTCCCTTTACTCTTCAAAACTTTCTGTAACCTGTACGCTGTTACCTCCTTAAAACTTTCACACAAGCGCTTCTAAAGAACTGACATAATACTCAACTACTAAGAGTGTCAAAGGAAGACTGAGTCAACTTGTTTAAGATTCTAAGTTTAAGGGAAAAAACTAAAACATATCTCTCTGCTAGAGGTATGCTATGGTCCAGATGATGCATGAAAAACATCTGTCAGTGTAGCTAAGAAATGAGGTTGTGGAGAGTAAGATTAATACTGCACCAGAAACAGAAGATTTGGGGGTGGCTGCCTGCACAAGGAGAGAGGTTGAGCAATCACAGTAGCCCAGCTCTTTCACAGCAAAGGTTCAGGTTGCAGGACTCACCTGGATGATGCATTCCTCACCCATTACTGCCCTAGAAAACCTGTAATCTCCATTCATATGTTCCTCTGCAGAAAATGTAACCACACATTCCTGCCACACTCAAGCTTTGCTCTAAAGCACATCATGTCCCACATTTCCTTAAGCTCTTAATGATCACATAAACCGTAACTTCATTGAACATGTGTGACCATGCTCACACAGCCTCTCTTCAGCCATAGTTTCACCTTTCAAAATAATATTAATCTGAGAATGCAAAATTTTCCAGACCACAGAACTGTGACCCATCAAGTCTATATTTACCCTCAGTCTCAGATCTTAATGCACTATAAAACACATCTAAATCCATTAACCAATGTCAGACTATGTACCTTGGTTTGAAGGACACCAGACTTGTGTGGATCACATTTGGGAGACAATCAACAAAGCTAATACTTTCACACTGAATTTAAATTTTAAGAAGTGGACTTTTTTTTTTTTCATCAAACAAACAAGCAAAAAAATATCATCTACAAACGCAGGATTGAAATCATAAACCCATTCACCTGAATGACTGAATTCTGGGCAATTTCAGTGGGACTGCTCTAAACTGGTATCTGCTCAAGGTTACCAAAGGTTCCCTTTGCAGGGAGAAGACTGATGAGCAACAGCTGCAGATGAAGGGCAGAAAAATTCAAGAGACTGGGGAAAATATACTCCACAGCCCTACTCATTTTTATTTAGAACTGAAACATTAGAAGATCACTCTAGTATAGCCTGTTACTGTACTATGCAACGAAAACTTTGGCCTGCTTACTCTGCTCTATTTGAAGGCAGGGTCACAGGAGTCCCATTAGCCTAACTCTTCCCAAAACTTCAGGCAGAGCAGAGTCTGCTTTGCCCCAAAGCTGCCTAATTCCATTAAAAGAATGGGAATCCCAATGATCTTTGCCTCTTGCCTCCACAAAAGAGATGACTTAGCCCTTAGCATCTTGAATTTTATAAAATGGATTGCCTGTGTTACCAGATGAGATTACAGGAGCACTGCCTGTTTTACCTAGCCGAACACACTCAGGAGGGATATTACCAGTGTCTCTAAACACAGTAGTGGTACAGCCAGAGAAAGTACAAGGGAGGGAAAAAAGTATTTAACCTAAAGAATGACACTGGCTCAAGAAATTTATCTGAACAAGCTTCAAAGGGTAAGTGAAACTATTTCTGCTTCAGGAAACACAGGCAAATAAACCAACCGATTTTAAGTGGCAAATTTATGAGTCATATTATAGGAATCTGTTGCCTACAAAATATGAAATTAACCTCAATGGCCCAGGAACATACCCTTAGAGTTTCATGTCCATTATTTCTGTCTTGATTTTCTTAAAAAAACCCTTTTTGTTGGTTACTAATTAAAACCTGGCATCTCCTTGTGAGCAACATTTAAATGAATACTCAGTTAAGTCAGTTAGATTCCTTGTTCGAGAATATCCACATAAGTTAATTATATAACATTATAGTTTTTAAAAAATAAAAGTTGTAGCAGGTTTTGAGTTTATGAAGGAATTGCCAGTACTTCAAGGTCACATCCATAGCAGAGGCTCCATATAGTTTCTCACAAGCAGCAAGTCAGCTGGTCTAACAGCATCACAAGTATTTGATTCTCTTCTTGTAATTCATCTCTTGTGAAATCAGTATCTTCCAATTTAGGGTGATACTAAATAACTGTATTATACACATTGACCTACTTGCTCTGTCACAGAGCAAGGAAACTGAATTATCTGCAATGGGTACTCTGGGAAACAGAGACAGGTAGTTTATCCCCTAAAGGAGCATACTTACATACAGAGTTTAATATTTGTGAGGGTCAAGTTGAATAATTCCATAAGAATTTTTTTCTACTAAGACTTCCTGTTGCATAAAGTACCATCCAGTCACTTACAGACCTTACAAAATTACATGTATATATATATATGTATATATGTATGTGTATGAAATTTGTAAATCTATAGGTTAATCCCAGGTTATAACTTGATCTTAGAATTGTTCTGACCATATTAATTTATTTTTATAAAAACCTGAACACCTTCTGGGAGTATTGTGGGGTGGGAAGGGGACTAGGCAACTGCTATATGACTATGCTGACTCAGAACTCGTGCCCATAGGTCTTGTTTCTAGGAATCAGAGAAGTTTTTTCCCCAAGATAAATTGCCACCTACAATATGGCCTCTGGGAGGGGGGGGGAGGGGGGCAAAAAAAAAAAAA
>JAOBAS010000072.1:37591671-37618799 GCA_025311575.1 Elanoides forficatus
CCCAGCAAAATCCAGTTTGTACAAGCTGCTAACTCTACTTTGCACTGAGTACTGCTCTGGCTGAAAACAGTGAGTGTCAGCCTGGCATTTTTCCTTCATCATACAATTTGTTTTCTTGCCAGTAAGGTTAAGAGCAAGGGATACAAATTATCTGATGTAAAATGAAGATAGATGTCATGCAAATATTAAATCATCTATCCTATTTGCATATTGGCAGATAACCTGCTAGAGCCACCTAAATTAATTTTAAATAGTTCAATGTATAAGGGAAGCAGCAAAGCATACCATGATAAAACAAGGATCCTGAGGGTTTCTACATCATTACATTTCAATTTTGGTTGGAGGAAGAGCAAATGAAATCTGAATTAAGCTCTTCTACAAACTTGTAAGTTGGTAGAACTTTTTCAAATCTTCATTACATTTTAATGATCTGTCATATATCCAAGCAGTATATAGCAATAACTTACATCTAGTTGCAATAACTTACATCTAGTTGCATTAACTCAGGAAAATATTTTATGAATAAATTAAAAAGAAATCTACAGTCTTTCAGACTAGATATCAGCCAAACTTTTTTCAGATTCTAGATATGCTATCTTAGGACATTTAATTTTTCAGGGTTTGTTCCATCCGGTTTCCTCTTATACGTTTCTAGAATAAGTATAGCCTTGGATATACACTGCACATGAGGTACTCCTAATTGTCAGACACAAATGAAGGCAACAGAGAGAAATTTTTAACAATATAAACCATTTTTCTAGAGTCTAATATAAACAAATATGAATGAAATTGCACTCTGAAATGGCCAAATAGTGCTATATTGTATTTTCTTACATATACAAGTGCTGAGTGAATGAACAATTTACATTAAACACCAAATATTGAGAAATTAGAAGAATAGAATACAAAACACATTCATTAGAAATATATACTATTAGAGATTACATATAATTATATATATAATTATATTAGATATAATTAAAATATTAAACATGTAATTAGAATATAATATAGATAATTAGTATAGAAAAGAAAAATATTGTATATATACAATTAGAAAATATATATAATTAGAAAAATATAATAGAAAACCAATAATGTAATTACTCAGATCAGAAAAAAATCTAAGACCAGACTTTACTAGAAGTATTATTTGCCAAAAATACTATTTTGCTGTTCATTTTCTAGATATAACCACTTTGATGTAGATGACCTGGAGAAATGCCTTGCCCAGTTCATTGCCCAGACCCAGTAGGCCAATGCATATTGCATGTGCTGAGCCCTCTAGAGACCTATAAGGTAGAAGGGAATGACCTGGTTGTGCTTTTCTGATTTCAGTTTCAGCTGCAGAAACATCTCCCCAGCTGAGTCAGTCGTTTATTATATGTTGGCAGCACTGAGAAACCCTCAGCTTGCTTTGTAATGAGATGATGGGAGTTCATTTAATAGAGGAAAGAAATAAACTCTCCCTAGATCAGAGAGCATTTCCTTTTGCAAGCAGATGTTTGGACACTAGAAAAATTGTATTTTATCTCAAGGGAGTGCTGCGTGCCCAGAGAAGCTGTCTTATTTCTACAGTCATCACCAATTTGTTTTTTTTGTTCCTGTTTTACCAGTCAAATAGAAAGTTGACCATGCCAGACGCCACAGGAACCGAATGTTGTACATCCAGCAGCTATCTATCAGTGCAGCCACATACCAAGGATAAATGTAATGCACAGGTGATGGCTGGTGTAAGCTCTAAAAACAGCAGCTCCCATCCGAGATGAACTTAACACAGCTCCATCTGGTACCTCTGCTCACTGCTAATCAGCTGGCAGGGCAGTGGGAGCTGGCTGGAAGGGCTGCAGCATCCAAGAAGATTGCTTATCATGAATTATAAACTTGGCTACCTACAATTTCACACCCTGGGAGATGCTCTCGGGATGATTATTGCCCTTAGCCATTGGCTACCTCCTTAGTCACAGAATTACTCACTTTGTTATTAAAGAAAAGTAAGAGATGGTGGTTTATTGAGTGTTGGGGAATCCACTAATCAGTGCAATAAGGTTCCTTCAAGGGAGGGCTGGATGCCAGAACTGGACGAGAATTCGATTTGAACATATTATCTACAGTTTCCCTGGCAAAAGAGAAGTGTGCAGAGTATGCAGAAGGAAAGAATATATTCTCAGGAAAACCCTTTTTTTTCCCATAGCAATCTATGTCTGTGCATATGCCAGCAGAAGAAAGGAGAGGGACAATCCTGAAGTAAAAACACAGGTAATGTTCATGAAGAGGACAGGTCCTGTCATACACTATTTTAATTGGGCAGGGTCTAATACACAGTGCTGACAGCCAGAAAGGGGTCTTTTTAGGTACTGTTAGGCTCCTGGAACATCTTATGCCCAGCTGAGGATCATAGTCAGTCAACATAGAGTTTTACCTTACAAAGCACAGTAATCAAAGTACCAACTGCTACCGCCTGGAGGTTTTAAATAGAAATTTGAAATTTAATGGTTAGCAACTGTTTTCATGGGTGAGGAGAAGAATCTTAATCAGCTTTCTTAGCAATTTAAAAAGAAAATTAAAAACAGTATAAAAAGAAAAGAAAAAATACAAAGAAAAAATTAAAATTATATCAGCTAAGGAACAAGGTGAATCCTACTATGAGAAAGCACCGAGGTGCAGGCTGGGATTAGTTTATCTCAACAGTCTTCCTGGTGTGAAAGCCTTCATTCTGGGATTTTTATCATCATCTATTATTACTAACAATTTATGTAATACAGGCCCTCAGTTCTGTTTATTACATTCTTAAGATTTCACAGCAAAATTTAATGCTTTGTATGTGGAGCAACCGCCATATTCTCACATACTGGAGCATGACTGGTAAGAAACTGTAAAAGGAAGAGGCAAAAGAAATCTCTGTGTTAATGAGATAGGTCTGTGGACACATAACAGCGTAATACATGATTTTATATTGGTTATGTTTAAAAGTTATATTTATTACAAACTTTTAATTTTCAAAGCAACCAAATCTAACCACATGTAATTCAAAAAATGCTTTTCTATTCCTTTTTTAAAGATAGAAAATATACATAAGAAACTACATAACTCCTTTTCTGAATTAACATTACCAAAGTCTAAGAGAATAGAAACAAACAAGGAATATGTCCATATTTAATAAGGGAAACCAGTCATCCCACATTTCAGTCCCTAGAATAATTTTAGAATGAATGATTACAAGCAATTCACATGCAAGTAGAAAATTAGTAAGATTATAAAAAACAAAGCAAATGTGAGTTAATCAGGAAAAAAAAGAATAATGCTAAACAGCTGTCTTTATGATAGGCCTACTACATTAGTTAGAGGGAAACATTACTTTTTTATGTAACTAAATTAAATAGAAAGTGCAGTTAAAAAAAATTCAATAATGATGACTTTAAATACATTGTACATACCTTAGAAAGCAAGTCTGGAATTAAAAAAATATTTTTGTAAACTTGAGATCTGGCATAAAATCAGTCAGATGAAATTCAGTAAAGATAAATGCAAAGACCTACATTTGGAAAGGAGATAACGAAATGCAAGAATGGAAAATAAGCAATTACTGTCTGGGCTGAAGTACTGCAGAAAGGAACTAGATGTTGAGTAGATAGAACAGTATAAGTCAAAAGTGCAATGCTGTTGCTAATCACGATAGCAGGCAGCTACCATTGTGGGATATACTAACAAGAATGTTATACGTAAGACACTGATGACAGTTATTTGGGTCTACTTATTCTAAGGAGCTATCATCTGGAGTACTGGTTCAGCTTTGGGTGTAGCCATTAATGATTTAAGCAAAAGTATAGAAGAAAAATATATGTTGCATCGTGAGGAGAGACTGCATCTGTAGTCTGCTTTAATCCAAAAGAAACTGTAATTTTCTGTAAAGAAAGTGGAGAATAACTGTCTTCTGGGACTACAGGTAAAAAATTAAAGCCTAATGCAAATATAGCAAAAAAGGGTAAAGGCTAGCCTGTAAAGGTTATAAAATCTTTGCTGGAAGTTTTTAAAGTACAAATTAAACAATGGTAGCAGGGATGATCCAAGTATACTTAATACTACTTCAGACCAGGAAGATAGATAACATGATCTCTCAAGGTTCCTTTCAACTTTCCACTTCTTTTATCCCAAACACACATACCATACATGCTCTAATTGCAGTCTCAGTGAGTTCCATTGCTGGACATGATTTAGCAAGAGTTGCATTGCTCCTCAGAGACTTCTGAACTAATAAAGTGAACCTGACTGGCAGAAAAATCCGTGAACTTTTTAAAGATACAAAGAGACACAAAATTCATGTTGCAGCTTTTTTTCTATGGATTTAAATATATGAACCTTTTATTAATTTTTGTTTCTGCTTTGAACTTTTTTCTTTTGAAATGCCTAATCTATAACGTCTCTGAATACAGCTATTCTATTAATTCTCTTAATTTAGATATAAATTAATATCTAATAAACCAATAAATACTTTGTTAGCTACACTTATAAAAATTAAAGCATGTACATTTCTTTGTGTGTTTCATATACAATTTTCCATGTATTAAGACAGATAGAAATAAGATGCATCAGTTCTTAAACAAAAGTATTAAAGCAATCAGATCGTTAGACTCTATTTAAATCCCTCAGACAATCATTTAGTATCCTTTTGATCAAGAAGACACTATTTAAGAGTCAGTTTCTTTGATCCCTACTGTTTCCAGTAAAGTCTCTAGAGCCAGAAGAAATATAGTCCATAGACAGCCTGTATGAATTTGTCTGTTCACACCCAAACTGTCTACTATCACTATATAATGCCATGCTAACCAAATACTTACTTTGCTAGATGTTTCAAACACCCAAAAAATGAACAAAAGGCACCCTGCACTCACACAGTGTTTTCAGATTTATTGTCTGGATGCATAGCAAATGCTATCCTCAGGAATGCACATGGGCACTCCAAAAAGCAATACTCAAAAAACCAAGATTCAACTTCTTCAACAATAGCCATCTAGATTATAATGTCTTGGGGTATAAACTGTGCACTTATTCTGTGCTGAAGAACACCACACATAATTCCTACTTTTTTATAGGTAAATAATAGCATTTAAAACTATAACACAGTAATTTTAACTTTGAGTGGTTGATCAATACATTAGATCCTGTCTTGCTGTATTTTCATTCTGACCCTTTATCCACATAAAATCTACTTATCCTGCATACATGTATAGAAGCAGATTGATATAACTAGCCAACGTCACTCCCTCTTGCTTTAAAATAAATATAAAAAGTAGTGGAGTCCAGAAAGCAGCCTCTGAAATTTTTGGCTTGTTGAGAATACACAGTTCCAGTGTTCAAGAACACTTACGCAGAACCTACTTCTATTCATTATGTACAATTACAACAGCTAGCAAGTTATCTCACTAGAGATCTACATGCACAATTACCTCATTTGTAAACATACAAGATAATTTAAAATGTAAATTAGTCAGAGATTTGTACGTAGAAAGTTGTGCAGGTGCATTTTTCAATTCAGGTTCATCTGGATTCAGCTTCTCTCTTTCAAAGTGGAATCAGATTAGAGGACGTAAGTCACACCAGTTTCCCCAGACTGCTGATGTTTGTTTCATATAATGTATTATAAGATATGTGTTTTATAAACTATTCGATATTTGAAAAAAATCTTCAAGTGATATTAACCACATTTTTTCTTGTACAGTGGTGAAGTGTACAGCAGAAGGTTGTGCTCACTCTGGTTCTAACACAGATGTGAGCCATTTCTTGGCACTGTTCACTTCATATTGCTGCTGGATGGTCTTACCTTTTTACGCACACACCAGCATGGCTGACACTTCTATGTCAGCAGAAGTTCAGAATTAAAATGTTCTAATCAACTGAGCATTAACTGTTTGCAGCTCACCATTTGTAGTTGCAATACAGCCCTTTTACATTAATAAAAAATAGGGTAATGGTCTGAAACCAGGTTGCACACACATATTAGGACTGCCTAAAAGGTGGGATTAAGAATGTTTTGTGAAATCAGTGAAATGTCTTTACTGTTACATAGGCATAAATATGATCTTAACTCAGTGCTGGATGAGAGAATACCATCAGTGAAACAAATATTAGTGAGTACAGACAGTTAAGATGGCTGCAGAAGTCACTCAAGAGAAATACAGAGCTCACAGGTATGAGAGGGAAAAAAACTTTTAAAAATTAAAAAACAGTAACCACAAATGAGCTTTTCCATACTTTTCCAGAGGTTTCTATTTTAACATTTAGACATTAAAATTTTCCCTGAGCTCAGTAGAATTACTTTTTTTGAAAGAAGGAATTAAATCATGGCCTACCTGCTATAACTCATTAATAACTATTTGCAGACCAGCAGGCAGTGGTTCACAGCTCTGGAGGTTTAGTCACCTTATCAAACATTCTTAAAGACCACATTTATCCAGGAAGCACTAATTAATAGCATTAAGATAGCAAAGACTGGTGCAAGACCTCTGAGCTATTTTATGGGCTGAGTTCACTCTGTGCCTCTATATGGCAGCCCGCAGGGCAGTATTTTAGGAAAAAAAGAAACCAGGGTTGTTAGCAAGGAGGCTTCAGGGGTGGCCTCTGTGAGAAGACTGCAACCACCTGCATCACTCATTGCGTTACCTAAGGAACTTATCGTAACCTGCAACGTTACCAAGGGAATGGAGACAAGGACAGTGGCAGAAGAGGTGTCTAGAGTGAAGCTGAGCCTGGGAAAGGGCTAGGAAAAGTGTTTTCCCTGAGAGTTTAAATGTTGTGTCTGTTTCACAATATCTATCAGTAATCAAATGTTTTAAGTTAAATTCCCCAAATTGAGTCTGTTTTGCCTGCAAGAGTAATTTCTGACTGATATTCACATTTTTGTTTTAAGCGATGAGTTTTCTTGTTCTTGCTTTTCCTATTTTCTTCCCTCATCTCGCTTAAGGCATAGGGTGAACGAGCGGTTGTGTGGGTGCTTGGTTGCCAGCCGGCACCAACTCACCACACCAGAGTGTTTATGCTTCCAATGGACAACTTGAAAATCTCCATTAGGCTTAAAGATGTTTAATATTTAAATAAGTATCTATAGATAGAAAATGCCTAATGGCTAACAACCACCTCTCTTTCAAATGTGCTATCAGTTATGATTACATGCTGCCACTGCAACAGTTGGAACAGCCATCTAAGTACTGGGCAACAGAAGGCAAGGAAACAAACTGGTCATTCAAAGAGTATATGCACAAGCAAGTTCTGCTAGAAAGGCAGGCAAGAGGACTGAACCCCTAGAAAACAAAATATTTCTTACTTTATTTCTTACATCATTTATACTAGTATTGTACTACTTAGGTTTGGTCTTCAAGCAGCTATGTTACAAGAAAAGAATCAAACTTTTAACATATTTATCATTTTGAGTCATTGTGGTCTGTTGATAGAACCAGTCTGAAAGCTACTGTAATTGATTATTATAATTATTCTGAATAGGTATCACCATTTATAATTTTTCCTCTGCCAAAAAATGTCTCATCAAGTAATATTCAAAAAGCAGTATCGTTAACTTGAAAAATTACCTCCTTTTCAATTAAAGCAAACAATTACACATGTTAGTAATAGAGATAGACAGCTATAAATCATATAGATACACCAGCAAATTATTCTTAAAGAACCCTAAAAATTTCTTGAAACTGCATAAAATGGATATAAAGAAAGGCAAAAATTATCAGTCAAAATATACAATGTTCATACCACAAACAAAATTTTTAAAGTATTGCCATGTTCTAATGTGGCTCCCATGGTTTAAATAGGACTGGTTTACACACAAAAATATCTTTTTTTTTCTGTTCATCCTCTCTGTCATTATTGCACATGCAAAGCAAGTTCAAAAGATTTTTTGATTTGCAAAAACACAGTGTTAGTGCAAAATCCACTGGTATCCCATTTATACCAGCCTGCATTACAGATAATGTTGTCCTGTCCAGCTATAGAGCTCCAATAACATTTTAGCACAAACTTATAGAACACTGTCAGACAGAACTTCCCAACATACTATCCTTCATTGACCTCCTTGAGACCAAAGCTGCCTCTCTGAAAGCAAAGACAGTACAATGGAGACAATCTGAATATGATCAGGTCAATTATAACAGAATAATGAATGCAATAGAACCAATTTTCTTATACTAATTTGAATTAATATTGCAATAGCTGTAAAATAATACATACTTGCTGCAGAAGCATGCATTACAAAGATGAGTTCTCTAAAAAAACCCACTGTATTTTCATATTACTTTTACACATGATGTGCTTGATGTTTCTTAAAACAAACAATGTTTATAAAATAAATTATATTTAAATATTAAAGAGTCAAATATAACATTGCAATGCTTCCTTTAACATACACAAAGAACAGTTTGAATATGAAGATGAAACTTCTACATTTACAAAGCATTATTTTCATGATACCAACTGACCACTCATTCCAAGAATCTCCTAAAGAAATAGGCAAATTATAATGCTGGGCAAAGGAATATCCACTTATCGTAATATGCTAGATTCTCTCCATTCTACTACTCTATTCAAATTTTAATACAACAGCTCATTCCAGACTGAATTCTTATGCCATGCATACTACAGCTGCACAGGAAACTTTTGCAGTTCATAACAGCAACTGTCCAAAGCTCATTTACAACACCTGTGTTTTTAACATTTTAGTTATTATTTGAACATATATTTTATTCACTCAGAAATACAAATATGAGCTTTATGTTGGCAGCTTCTGCATGGAGAACAAATACAGATTTGAGAAACCTCAGTCCGCTTGTCAATTTTTTTTTTTAAATTTGGGGGGCAAAATCTGTTCGCTTCCCATCTATATCATCTGCCTATACCATCCTATCGTCAAGTCATAAGAGATTTAGTGTTAGATATTAGTGTTTAGATGTCAAGGGAAAATGCAATTTGCATGTCCTTAGAAGGTGTAAGTAAATATATACAAAAGTTACAAGTTAGATTTTAACATTTTCACAAGTGGTAGATATTCTCCAGACATATAAAATAACAGTAACATTAGTGGCAAAGTGGTTACATAGTAAAGGTAAAGCAAAGATTATAGATAATCAATACATAGTTCAAAATCAGGAAAAAAAAATTGCTTCACTCCTGTTGGGGGTGGGGTGGGTGGTTTTTTTAGAAAGGAAAGTGAACATACTGTGAAAACAAATACTAGAAAGCTAACAGATTTGAGACAGCAGCAAAATAAATTGGAGTCCAGTTTTATGTACTCAGATTAACTGAGTACAGAGAAGGAAGGTATTTTCTTCAAACAGCTCTGAAACAACTAACCCATTACATTGTACAATTAATAAGACAATTTTCTAGCAGGTCTGTCAAAACTACTAAGTAGCATATGACTGGTGATTTGTAAACTGCATGCAAGAGGAGGAGAAGAATAAAGCCAAGTACAAACCATTAGGCTAATATTGTTAGGGTACAAGGTTTAAAGCTAGCTTTGAAAGACAGAATAATTAACAAAATTGAAGCAAAGGAGAGAAAAAAAGAACAGCAAAGGGGGGGGTGGGGGGTCAACTAACCCTGACAGCTTTTTGTTATAACCGATTTACCAAATTAGAGAAAATCAGTAGGCATGTCTAACTGGACTTCAGTAGAGCATTTGATATGCTGTTACATGGAAAAATAGTAGTCAAGCAAGAGAAAATAAAGGACTGGTACTAAATTTATAAGAGGAACAGAATTGAGCTGGATCAATGTGATGAAGGTCAATAATATAAAAATGTATGTAAAGTCATGTATCTTGAACCTGTATTTAAGATTTTCTACATTTTGCAGGAAGCTCTGAAAATTCACCTCAATTTATGATAGACAGACATTTGATTATGATTAAATCAGGAATGAAAAATAGCTGTGATAAAGACAAATCATATCTGTCTCCCTTTGAAATGTAAAGGATAAACACTGTTCCAGAAGTCCTAGGTAAGACAATACCTTGCTCATGTCATACTTGAATCAAGTCTTCAGTCTGAACACCTCTTTTCAAGGAAGGAGAAATTCAGACTGGAGTAACTGCAAAAGAAGTTTACTAGAAAGTTGAAAGGAAGAGATGAAAAGAGCTTGGCTTCTCTATTGTTGGCAGTTTGCCTTGTTAAAGCAAATGTAGCAGAGACACAAGAACCAAAGAGGAAGTTATTTAAACTCAATAACAAAAAAATAACTGAATATTAATTGGCCATTAATAAATTTAATTTTTATTCTAAATTAACCAATAAAGTTCCCTGTAAAAGCACAAAAAAGTCTGTTGTGTAGAATCTCTTTGTCTCTTCTCTTCCTATTAAAAGATACTCTGCAAAAGAAAGTATGCTGTCTTTATAGAACATCTGACATCATTTGACCAAAAGCTGGTTACATTAGTAAAAACAGTAGGGCTACCTGAATCTGCTGAAGGCAGATTTTGGCCACTCTATTACAATGTGTATTTTACTTCAGTGTGAGCATGTCCATGAGTACCAATATGTATACATGGTGTCTGGCTGTGGCAGATGCCCTTCTTGATCTCCTATAGCTGAAGCCTCTCCATGAGCACTGCACAGTCGGCTGTTTGTGCTGCAAACACCCACATACTCACTATGTCAGCTGTAGAATAAACCACACAAGTAGAATTGGTCCTTATTTCTTCTTCTCCAAGCAGGATAAGCATGAAAAATCATGATTTTATGTTTAAATGAACAGGCTGTGTTAGATATAAATGTTCAAGGGAATACAGTAAGTAAGATGCCTAATTATTACTTAATTTCTGAAAAGCAGACATGCTCCTCATGAGCAAGAATTAAAATAGATACATCAAATTCCAAGCTCTTTTTCCATCTACAAACTCTATGGAATTACTCACTCTCATGAATAGTTCCTAAACCATATGAGCTGGTTGACTAACAGAATATAGTCAGACCCATATTTGGATTTTCTGATAGGTTATGGGAGGGATGGGGAGAGGAAGTTATCATAATTCACTGCAAGTGAAGATTCTAAACTCCCAGATCTCAGCACACACCAAAATATGACTCACTAATATTTTGTTTTAAAAGAATCACTAAAAATAAAGTTCCAGGTTTGAAAAACTTGACAGAAGCAGACCCATACAAAGCTCAATCTTGCAAAAACTGACACACAGCTTAACTTTATTACCATGAGCACTCCTTACTATTCATGGTGGTAAATGTAAATACATGCACAAGTGCTGGCAAATTAAGTTTTTACCTCCTTGATAAAAGAAAGATTGTATCTAACATAAACTTATTACTCTAGATTCATAGGATGAGAAGGAAAGTCCTTTACTCTCAATCTAAAAATTCAATTAAAAATCTGAAGCAATACCATAAAGTGTTTCTTTGCAAAAGGATAACAAAATATGACAAGAACACATTAATTTTAGGCAAATGAAACAGTTGAAATGTTGGAGTTATACTAAAACTTTTTCAATGAGAAAAGAGCAACACCTTACATAAGTAGACATTTTGAACACTGCATAAAAGGAGAAAAAGGAAAATTTTTGCTGTTGAAAAATCTTAATGCTACTGAATAAGTGAGTGAGGAGTAAGTTAAACAAGATTCTCTTTCTCTGATACAAATCATTATATACCTGTCAGCAACCTAATAAGTGTGCTTAAATAGTTAAAAATTTTCCATGTTATCCTAACAACAATATGGTCATTTTAACTGGACAATAACAATGGGAGAAATTAATAGTGAGCTGGTAAAGCTGTCATCCTAGATAGGCATCTATCTAAATTTTACATGTCACTAGCCTCAAACTCACCAGCTCTGTTAAGAATAAGAATTTAAGAATATGGAGTTATACTCAAGTGGAAAATGTCTAGTTTGGTTTCACACAACTGTCATAGACAATACAGGAGGTTTCCCATAGGTGAATGTTGCAGTTGTATGTCTGTACTGTTTTTAAACCCCGCTTATAAAATCTTTTCTAAAATATTATTACATATTGGAAAACCACACTCTTCCCTTGTCCACCTAGATCAAATTATGCTAATCCAGGTGTGATTTTGCTCTGTATGAAATGGCAAACATGGTAAACCTGAACCAGTCTACTGAGGGGAAAAGCAGTCAGGAGGAATGTGCAGAATTGTTTGATCCAGCTGTTGTGCTGCATGGAGTTGGAAGGAAAGTTTGTTAGGCAAAAATGAGAATATACTCCAAAGGAAAAATCATTCTTCATGGAGGTAAAACAAGGAAGATCCGACCAGGCATAGAAGCAGTCAGGAAATACCCATTAATCTGTTCTTCTATAATATGAATGATTAAATTATTAGTATTTGTCCTGTACAGATAACACCAATGGTTTAACTATAATGAAGAAAGTGAAACCTCCAAAATTCAGCACACAGCTAAACATGCTTAAACAGACTAACATATCCAGATTCTAAACTGTACTCCCAGGGCTGGCTACGAAGAAACATATTAATGTCTTATTTTTTTATCCTTATGCAAATGTTTGTTAGAATAGAGAATAAAGATCTCTATTGCACTGTAAAAATCCCAGTAGGCTTCACTAGTCCTGACAGAATAAATTGAGAAAAAGATTTCTTGAATAGTCATCTATTTTCTTTACCAACAATATCTGTAGAGATGGTGTTCACCAGTATGCTAAATCCAGAGAGAGGAAATAGTGAATGTGACCAGGAGAAATCTGCTGGTATAAAGGTAGAGGAAGCCTTCTGCCAACTCAGTTGTCAAACACTTGCCAGTTCCTCTTTCCCTCTACAGGGAAATACTGACCTTGATTAAATATATAATGATGAATAACAGTCATTTATGTTAGCTTTGCTTCTACAGTTTTAATTTTGTTAGACTCCAAGAACATCTCAGACAATTGCAGCTGATTCATTCTGTTCCTGTCTTTTCAAGAGTGTCTAACAATGTCAAGGTTATTTGTTTACAGATAGTCTCATATTGACTAGTAACAATACTTTCCTGATGACATCTACTTTCAGCTACTCTTTTATGCTGCCCTATGTTTTCTATGGATGTCAAAATAGCTACACAGTACACTTTATCAATCCTGTTATCATCTTTAAGTATTAGCATAATGTTGAGTTGATCCAATCTTGTGTAGTAGGAGAGATGTATAATGTGTGGAAGAGGTATTAAAAAAAAAGAAATTTTTTTATATAATCATAATTGTGCCACTTGGTTCCAAAATTCCCCCTCAGAATCACTTGTTAGGAATTTCTGCTTACATTTAGTCAGTTTTCCTACCCATTAGTCTGAAAAGACACCAAAGACTGTTATTGTCCAGTTCACGAAACAGAACCAACCACTGATCAACCAGAACCAGCCAGAATCAACCAGAAAGGATTGTCCATCCTTGGGTGAGTTTTAGCTGCTGCGCTTCTCTTCTTGAATATGAACATGTTCCTGGATGGAAAATTTGCACAACCTAAATATTTTCACCTGTTCTTTTAACCGTAGGGTAGTTACGTTAGAATCTTTCAGGTGTTAGCCCTACCAAGTGCACAAGACATTTCCTTGAAGCCCACCTGAGCATTTGAAGGCTTTCCCATCCCAAATGAGATTGTGCTATGTAGACCAAACCCATCTGCATTCCCCATGTAGGTTCTGGGAGTTGGTCTTGTTAACTAGGATTAAGGTAACAGTCACAGATACCTTACTCTGTTTCAATTATTTCTTCATTAAATCAGTTCCAACACCACTTCTATGTCTATTAAATAATGAAGATTCATAATCAAACAAATAACCACAGGTGAATGGAAACACTGTGTTCACTTGTATGCTAAGGTTGTTCTCAGGTGGATAGATTCAAATGACTGTATATCAACATTTTATCTATATTACTGAGAGAAGATTTAGCCTTAAATCCTTTTTTTTTAACTTTTTTTTTTTTAAATTCATGTCTTCTAACTAAAAAGCTTTTTAAAAGTCCTTTACATTACTGTGGATTAATGCTTGTAATAAAAAGAAAAGTTTTAGTATTGTATTTATTCCCTGTAATATGAACACAGTCAGAAGTAACTCCAAGGAACTGTACAACTCCTTGCAGATAGTAGTTGGCAGTGCTTGACAAACATTTCCAAAAGTTTTGGTTAATTTAGGAGTTTTCTCAAAAGTATCTTTCTATAACAAAATAGTAACAAAACAAGTTCATTCTTTGACTGTGTCAAGGTTTAACCCCAGACAGCAGATAAGCACCACACAGCCACTGACTCACTGCCCTCACAGTGGGATGGGGGAGAGAATTGGAAGGGTAAAAGGGCAAAAACTTCTGGGTTGAGATAAAGACAGTTTAATAGGTAAAGCAAAAGCTGCATGTGTAAGCAAAGCAAAACAAGGAATTCACTCACTACTTCCCGTTGTCAGGCAGGTGTTTAGCCATTTCCAGGAAAGCAGTGCCCCACTGTGTGTAATGGTTACTTGGGAAGACAAATGCCGTAACTTCAACTGTCTCCTCCTTCTTCTTCCCCCAGCTTTTATTGCTAAGCATGACATCATATGGTTTGGGATATCCCTTCAGTTAGTCAGACTCAGTCCCCTCACAACTCCTTGTGCACCCTCAGCTTACTTGCTGGTGGGGCAGCGTGAGAAACAGAAAACACATTGACCCTGTCTAAGCACTGCTCAGCAGTACATAAAAAATCTCTGTGTTAGCAACACTGTTTTCAGCACAAATCCAAAACAGCACCATATAAGCTACTATGAAGTAAGTTAAATCTCTCCCAGCCAAATCCAGTGCAGACTGTCGTCTCCTTTGCTCTTTATAATTTTACCTCATCAAAGAAATTTGATCTGTGCATTAATGGGTATATTATACCATAAAATTTAGTAGGTATGGAGTAGATTCCCAGCTGTTTAGACCCAAACTACTTGCAAGTGTTCTTAAAAACAAAGCACTTGTAATGGGCAAGGACCATTTCATTTCACAATCAAAGCCAACCAATTTTCCTGTTGTTTACATGCAAAAGAGACAATAACACTTAGGAATGGCAGTGTAGGGCCACAAATGTGAAATGCAAGAGAAGACTCCGTGAAGTGATGATACATTACTTTAATGCCGCAATGTGATCTACTTGTTTTCTTTTCCAAATAAAGGTGAATTATAAATAAGATTATTAGCACCACCCATTGTAGAAGTTGTCAAAGCTTTTTCCAAAACACATCCTTGGTTACAGTTCAACGGTTGATTTAACAACAATTCCGTTGTACAGGTCTCCAAAGCTTACATTCATATAACCTTACTCCAGGCTTGTGCTGATCAGGTCTTTGCTTACACCACAACTTTTCCAAACCTCCCTGGTCCCAGTTAGATATCTGGACCGGATCATAGAATCATAGAAACATAGAATAGTTTGGGTTGGAAGGGACCTTTAAAGGTCATCTAGTCCAACCCCCCTGCAATGAGCAGGGACATGTTCAACTAGATCAGGTTGCTCAAAGCCTCATCCAACCTGACCTTGAGCATTTCCAGGGATGGGGCATCTACCACCTCTCTGGGCAACCTGTTCCAGGCTTTCACCACCCTGATCGTAAAAAATTTCTTCCTTATATATAGTGTGGATCTACCCTCTTTTAGTTTAAAACCACTACCCCTTGTCCTATCACAACCGACCCTGCTAAAAAGTTTGTCCCCATCTTTCTTATAGATTGTACTGAAAGGCTGCAATAAGGTCTCCCCAGAGCCTTCTCTTCTCCAGGCTGAACAACTCTAACTTTCTCAGCCTTTCTTAATAGAAGTGTTCCATCCCTTTGATCATTTTTGTGGCCCTCCTCTGGACCCACTCCAACAGGTCCATGTCTTTCACGCACCAAGGGCTCCAGAGCTGGACACAGTACTCCAGGTGGGGTCTCACCAGAGCCTTCCATTCTTTCCGTAGCTCGCCTATCTTTACTACAGAGTAGAGCTTGCACAGAGTTCAGCAAACAGGGCCTAGGACCCCAAATTCACCAACAAAATCTCATTACCTGAACCCTATTTATCCTGCACATATGTGGCTGACATTCGGCAGAAAAGGTAACACATTATCCTAGATTTAATAAATTATGTTTACATGTGTACAAATAAAATGACTGAAACAAAGTAATTCTAATTCTGCATCTCCCATCTTTTTGAGTGATTTTTTTTTTACATAAATAGTACTGTTATAACTTTGTACATGTATTTCAGGATAATTCCAATAAAAAAGGTGGTCCTCAGTCTTAAAACACACTCCAGACAGGAGTAACTTTCTCAGCCTCCTGTGTTGTAGACATACATGATGCTGCTGGAGGGACAGGTCTGGGGACAGAGGGAGAGATCTTCTACAAAAGCAAAAGAATGTCTGTTATTAAATTTATAGAGATTATCTGGATAGTCATATCTTCCAAATTATGTTTTATCCCACAGGTTTTGAAAGTGTGTCAAGCAAATTTCAGTGCATACTGAGAAATGCTTTGGTAGAATAGTTTTAAACTTGCTTGCATAGCAGCTTATTGGCTTTGAGGGGTTGTGTTACTCATATTTGATCTACAAATGTAACAGAGAATGAAAACAACAACAAATCAATAACTGAATTCACACTAGAAATATTGTGAACCTTAGACAAGTAATGAGATACTTAACTTTAAATATTGCCTAAGTCAGGAATAGCCAAATGCAAGTTAACTTTTAAAAAGAGAGAGAAAGAGAGAGAGATTCTAGGCATAGAGAAATAACATAATTGTATTCTATTGTGTGATATATTGCAGAAGAAAAAAAGATCAGAACAGCAAGAAATGTAGAACATAAGTTTAGATTCCTGTAATCTCCATGAAGCTTAAAACTTTCCGTATTAACTGTAAACTAAAGCAATGAAATTAATCCTCAGGTCTTTTCAAAATCAATGTGACTTCACCAAACCCAATATTACACTGAAGTTTCAGTTTCAGCATTTGTAATTAAGAACTGAAGTAAGTTTGCTGGACGTCTGAACCCAAGGCTAAGAATTAGCAGCAAGCCATTGGCCTCTGCCCATATTTGTATGCTAATAAATATGAGATAGAAGGTGGTCAGTAATAACTAAATATTGGAAAGCTTTAAAATCTGTTTTTTCCAACATCGGCTTTCAACAAAACATTTGGATCTTAACTTCTTATAAGAGCTTACATCAGTTAGAACTCATTCTCTTTGAAAGATGCTAGATGCCTTAATTAAACATACATACAAGAACATAATTTCCAGTTTCTCTTACTCTCATAATAGACAATATAGTTACGAAATGTAATTATCAGTTTTCAAGGGTGATCATTGCACACGTGGGATATGTTTCCTTTTCATTGCTATGTTAATTGGATGCAGATATTTTGTTTAATTTGTTTTCTACCCATAAGGGATGAGGATTATGTTAATGGGAAGCCAAACTCTCACTGAGTTGAGAAAAATTCATTGCAGAGCTTCAGACAAAACTATCTTCCTTTTCTCTTTTTTTTCATCCTGGGATAGATGCGGAAGAGTTTGGGCTTCTTTTCTGTCTTGAATATTGTTCTAGCACTGTTTTCGTAGTAACGATATAGCACCTTAAAAAATTATTAATGTAAGTACTGCTCTGCAATTCATCCAACAAAGAGAGTTCTAGTTCAACTAACAGTGATAAATACACAAGGAACAGTTACACAACTGCACACTCCACTACCCATATAAAGTAAGCAGTATAAAG
Source organism: Elanoides forficatus (assembly GCA_025311575.1). Taxonomy (NCBI): domain Eukaryota; kingdom Metazoa; phylum Chordata; class Aves; order Accipitriformes; family Accipitridae; genus Elanoides; species Elanoides forficatus. The sequence goes on from JAOBAS010000072.1 coordinate 37,609,392, forward strand.
CCATTGTCAAGAATTTGTCACCTAGGAATCCTTCTTCTCTACAGAAAGTCTACTTTATTGATTATTAGAAAGTCCTAAGACATGGAGAAAAGACCTGACTCCATGTCTGTAATTTAGATGAATGAAGAATTTGACATTTCTATCTACAGACAGCATTTCTTTTATCACAGATCAATTTTTATATGTGGGGAATATGATTCCTGTACTTTGAAAGGAAAATGTATGTAAAAATAAATGAACAAGCTTACTCAAGAGGAGCTTTTTGATGTCTCAGATTAAAAAGTGTCATATAAATACACTGATTTTGATAGCTAACACTAGAGAATTGTAGTTTTGACAGCACAAATACTACTGTAAGAGAGATTTTCATCAAAAAGTTTTGGGGATCAACGCCCTACTACCTGAGTAAAAAAATGTCCCAAACTAATACACTGCAAACAGTATTGTTCTACTAAAAAGTCAAAACCAGTAATTTTAGTTACAGTATTTCTTTTCCATGCTGATACAAAGACAAAGAGTGTTTCATTATTTAGGATCAATTAGAGACAAAAGTAATTCATCTAACAATTTAATTCCTTTCAGCGATGTTTAAGATCCTAAAAACAAGCCAATCAATTCTACTCCTAACCCCCCAAAAAGCCAAATCCATTCACTAATTTCATTCTTATTTGCAATAAAAACAAATTAATTAGAACAAGTTCCTTTGCAAGACATCAGAAGCAATTCCTTCAATTATTTCTTTCCAATCTGCAATAAAAAATTCATTAACCTTAGCTTCATTCTGAAATTTCAAAGCAATTTATTCAATAACTTCATTTTAATTCACAAACAAGCTAATTACCCCAGGTTCTTTTCCACAAAGTTTTTCTAAGATAACTGCCTCCCTTAAATGAATACACATGCTTTTCTCCATCTTGAAAAGCTATAAATTTGTCTCTCGCATCATTTGAGATGCTGGCCATGATCAAAGGGCTAGATTCCAGAACAGCACTTGCTGTGCACCAGGGGATTTACAAGTATCAGTCATCTTTCAGGATTAGCCCCAAACTGAGTTCTTCTTCACAGCTGCTGTAGTCTCAAAGCAAAATTTACAGCAATAATTGCTCTAGGTTGCATGAGTAAACAGCAAAGCAAAGCTTTATGTTTTTATCTCCAATTCTATTATGTTAGCACTGGTGATGTGCAAGCATCAGCACTGCAAGTCACATTGAGATATTACCATTAAGTACTACAGGTGGATTAATTTTCCCTCTCAAACACTTCGCAGAAAAATTGCATGTATTCATAAAAATTACAAGACCTTGTAATGTTTTTGCTATTTAAGACTGATATCACACATACCCATTTCCCTATCAAAATGAAGTTTTTACAATTTCCTGTAGATGATGAGGGACTAAAATTTTGCCTTTCAGAAAGTCACTCCTATTGCCTTAATATAGATTTAATGCCATTAATGTGACTAAAGCATATAGAAAGACTGAAGCCTTGAACTGCGTATCTTTACCCTTGCCTGAAAACATCCATGATCCCTCAGGCTAATGTTTCAGGACACTGCAGGCAGGCAGGAAGAACTGAGAGTCACTTTCTCTTCTTCACAGCTGGCCATCCTATTGCTTAGGAAGGGCAACACCTTACCGTGGAAAATTACTACAGAGGTGCAGATTGAAGTAACCAATGCTTATAGAGTTTGACATTCTTTGTGGAGCTCAATTATCAGAAAGTACTAACTCTACAAAAAGTAGCCTAGCAATATATTTGAAGGTAAGAAACAAAAATTTCCAGTCACTCTTCCATTTTAGCAAATGGCTATCATGGACAGTGATGGACGAACAGGAAGTAGAAAGTCATTATAAAATACAGTGTAATGAAATGGAGAAGTCAAAGACTTTTTTACTTAACTTTTAGGCAAGATTATGATAAGTAGAGAATAATCACATTAAATGTTAGCCTTATAGATTCTTTTTCCCATTCCTTTAACATTCATCTTTCTTTAAAACATGTATGAGCTAGTGTCATTGTGTGAGTAGGAAGGATTCAGACCTCCTTCCCTCTTTACTCTTTTAACTTAGCATTTTCATTGGATGACTAACATCCTGGCATGAAAGAGTAAGGGATCTGAGAAGTACAAATAGCAGAATCAGTAAAACTTTCCAGTTGCAGGCATAACCCTTGAAAAGCTCTGTCGACAAATATTTTTATTAATGCATTTCTCTAACAGGGCCAGAAAGCTAATATATTCCCAAAAGCTATTTTCAGTTTATAGACAGTTGGCGTTAGGTCACCAAGATCTAGTCATTACAAGGTCAAGGCATGATGCATCTCATGCCCAGACTCCAATGAGTGAGAATTCATTTCCATAGCAAACCTTTGCTCACAGGCAGGTCCGGGGACAGGACCTGTGCACTGCTCAGCAATTTAAGGGCACTCAACAGCCCTTTGTACCACTCTTGAGGCAACATGCCTCCCAAATGTTAGGGGTTTACAGTTACTCTGTGGTTTTAAACACCTTCCTGAGTATCTTGGCTAATAAATTTGCCTTTAACCCATCATTACAGAAGGTTATTCTGAAGTCATCACAGAAGAAACTGGTTCAGCATGATAAAAAACCTTAAGAGAAATGTGATCTCTCAGGCAAACTGATTGATGTATGGAGCATTATTCTAACCGAGAATACTAAAGACTGTAATGTGTTCAGAAATCAAATTGATAACCTAGAAAAGAGATCTACTGCAGAAACCAAAGGTTGATGGGAATTTTTGGAGGCATGACAATAAGAAAAACTAATTTTTATTATTTGCACTGTATTACAATGTTTTGTAATAAAGTATATCAAATCCTTCTGATGAAGTTGCAATCTCTTCCTACTTGTACTGTCTTGATTGAGAGCCAAGGTTACAGTGAATAGATATTTATCACATTGCAGTGCCTTTTACCCAAACTCTCACACTGATTGATGAGCTACCCAGTAATCATTTCACCCAGCACTGAAATCTGGTTACTTTTTCTGCACAAATCAACAGAACTCTGCAACAGTAAACAACAGCACTGGATTGCTGCTTGCTGGGGCCCAGACCCAGGATGTTGTGGAGAGACTGCCAAGGCCTGTCCAATCATTTGACCACTACCTCCTGCTGTTCTTACATGTGGGCATCAACGATACTGCCAGGAACAACCTGGATTATATCAAAAGTGTCTACAGAGCCCTAGGGGTGATAGTCAGGTGCATGGGGGCCCAGGTGGTGTTTTCCTCAATCCTGCTGGTGAGAGGAAAAGTTTATTAAGAAGGCAGCACTGATACCACATCAACAATTGCTTGCAGAGCTGGTATCAGCAACAGGTTTGGCGTCTATGACTGTGGGCCACTACTTGAGCATCAACGTCTGCTTGAGAGAGATGGGATCCATCTCACTAAGTGGGGCAAAAGTATCTTTGCCAGCAGGATGGCTGATCTGGTCAGGTGTGCTTTAAAGTGGGAATGAGGGTGTTACAGATGAATTCATACACTTTACTCGTAAGAGAGAAGCAACAATATACTTTACTGATATAAAGTAGGGAGTTTAAAAAGTTCAATGGTAAATGCAACAGTGGTTTAACAAGACTCAGTGGCAAGGTACACACGAGTATTTACTGCACAGAGGACAGGGTCAGACAAAACTGTCCGGGAGACCCTCCCGTTGAGCCACGAGGTTCAGAAAGGACCCCCTTGCTTTCCAAACTCCTTCTCAGAGAGGAGTCTAGGTGTGGCTGGATCCACTCCTAGTCCCAGACTTGGTCAACGGTTTATGTCTAAAATATTATATATGTGCAATCAATCCTTTATATCGCTTAGCTAAGATTTCAAAGTTTAGCATGCTATTAATCACTTACCGAGTATCTGCTGCAGCAAGAAATCTCTCAACCTTGAGGATTATCCTTGATTATCCCTACTCAAGGGGAGATCCTGGTGTGCAGCTGCTGCCATGCAGGAGAGCTCAACAGGCCCTGGGCTGTCCACTAGTTATAAAGTAAGACGATAGACTTATAGTAATATTTGCATACCAGGAAAGCATCTGGCTCACAGTTCCAGTCAGCCCTTGGCTACCATGTTGCCATCTGTCCCCTCAAGTCCAGAGTAAGCTGGATGCAGCCATCACAAACCCCACTGGAAGTTATGGCTTAAGCAGGGGATGAGAGGGGGAAGCACACCTACCACAGTCCTTCATAGCAGACATATTTGTTGACTCTCCACCTCCTTCTGTCCTCCATCCTGTTCTGAGCTTTTCTTTGATGGAGGGAAGCCTTTGGGGCTTTGTTAATTGCAATATACCTTTCTTGCATCACCTGTTCTAACTAGGTTTCCTCTGTAACACAGAAATGAAGTAGAGATATATTGAAGACATGCTATGGAATTAACCCCACCAAAATCTTAATGAAAGTGGGCAAGTTTTAGTCTTAAATACTAGGCCTCACTCTAGACCAAAACTTATTTCAGAATGGAACAAAAGTGCAACATAAATTTGGCAGTGTTAGGCTGCTTTATCTTTTTAGATGTTGCAAATAGAGTACAGTAGGAAAATAATGTTGTATAATAAACCTAGTAAAACACAAAAAAGTAAAGAGAAGAGTTCGTCTTTTCCCCTACTAGGCCACATTGAACTAATCTTACATTAATTCACACTGGAGCTTTTAATTTTGAAATATGCTGAGGACCCCTTAAAAACTGCAAGTCTGAGAATCTCTGACTTTCATATGATCCATCCTGTTTTTCTTGAAAGATGACTATATAGGAAAATATGATGGGTGTGGCTATAACCCGTGTGTAAATCTTCTGGTAGAAGGTTTAGCTAGATAAGACAGTCTGGTTTTGATTAGCAAGGTGGTTTTGTTTGTTTGTTTGTTTGTTTGCTTCCAGAAGTTGAATAGAGTACCAATGAATGTCTCAAAAACACTTCAGATAATTTAGATAATTTATACTTAATTTCATTTTATTGTTTTTAACTAGATTCACAAACAGGACTTAAATTCACTCTTTAAAGCAGAAGTGATATCATTTTACATTTTGTGTGGTTCTAAGTGCATTGTTATATAATTCAATAAAATAATTTCCTTCTTTATACTGGTGTTTCAAAAAATGTAGAAAACTAAAGCTTCTCTAAAGATGTTTTGGGCTCATTTTGAGCAGAAAATATTTGTACACATTAAAATCTTGAAAACTTTCTTATATTCTTCCATGAATATTCACTTCATGGAATACTCTCAGGGAAACTCTTGGCCTTGTGAAATACTTTGGGATCAATCTGTGATTAAGACCCTGTGCATTCTATTTCCATGATTTGTTAAAATCTTTAGAATTTGAATTAAAAAAATCAGAGGTTGAAACTTGTAATATCAGCCTTTAAGGCACAGCCTTCTTGTCAAGATCAGTGAGGTTTCTGACCAAGCTTTCTCACATAAAGTAGCTTAATACATCTAGATGATGCTGGAAATTCAGACTGATTGTTTCCTATGCCTAACATATTTTCTGTTTCTTACAGGAGAAAGTTGTGAATTAGTAGGTGGGAAGCAAAAAACTAAAAAGGCAGAAGGTCTGAACAGTATGACAGAGGATGAACACTTTCATCTGTAATCAGAAATGCAGTTCTGCTTTCATTTGATAGGATATTTTAAAATGGTAGAAAATGGTATAAAATAATGATTTGCAGTAGAGTTTAGAACAAAAAAACCTCTTAAAAACAATTAAATAATTGAATTGCTTACATGTATTCATTCATGTATTTCTTTAACACTCACATTTTTGAAGAAAAGCTATTAATGTGTAAGTTCCTCTTTTACTACAAGCTATGAAGTAATTGGTCTGCATGTTCATAACATATCAGGCAATCCTCTGCTGAAATCACCAGAACTATTTTCATAGAGAATAATGAGAACTTGCAATGCAACCTTGTCTCATCATGAGAAGTTTCTCTCATGTTATGTTGTGACTGTAATCGAGAGGGTACTGGCTGATGCTCTCAAAGGGAAGCCAAGAGAGGAAGTCTTTGTGTCAGAGTTTGAACCATGAGTTCTAGTGGAAAGTACCATATACCGCTGTGAAATGTAGGTCCTTAAAAGCTCCAAGGAACCTTGAAAGAGCATGTAATCCCCTCCTACATTCAAAATAATTAAGAAGGACGGTGCCAAAAGGATTTTGTGTTAGGTTGTTGCCACATAAATCTTCAGAGGATAACAATTTCAATGAACTATTTCTCCCATGTGAAGATATAATTCTGATGGATTTCTCTTTGGAGATGATAAACACCCAAAGGGTGTTTAAGACAAAGATATACATATTCATGAATAGAAATGTTGAAAGGCTGCAATTAGGCATGGACTTTCACACCTTTCTTATTGTCCTAACCATAATTTGGGAGCATTGTAAATGGACTGTCTCTTCTATACAGAGAACATCCAGTGCAACAAATTCCAGGCTAAAAGCAATCTGAAAATTGCTAAAAGCAATCTACTCCTGTATAATAAGGTCATAACTTCAGTATATATATAGTAGGCGGAGAAAAAAAACTCTGACCAGAGTAAAGACAATGCCTGTGGATCCTGTTTGAGGGTCTTACCACATGTCTTGATTCAGTGTTATGTGACCATTTCTAAAGTTCCAATTGTGACTTTGTATTTCTGGGTATGTAGACTATACTTAAAAATTTCTGCACTATAAACAGCAGTTTTTAGTAAGATGAATAAATTTACTCCCATTTTGTGCATTCTGCAGAAAGCAGGGTGATAGTCCAAAGTAAGCATGTGTACCCTCAAGGTGTAAGTAGACAGAGTCCACAGAGGTACGAGTAAGAAGCATAGTTCCTGAAGGTGACATCTAAGTACCAGGCTAATTGGATACTCTGTGATCTTCTGAGCCCTGTCTTTAGGAAGTGAGGGTGGAATGTTTGACATAGGTTGGGAAGAATTTTCACATTCTGTGGTGTAGAAGGAGTGAGAAAGAGCGAAAAGTTTGGAGCAGTCAAGTTATGTGTGGATTTGGTTGGCTTTCCTTTGTGGTGAACAAAAATTTACATGGTAGACTGAGCAAGTGATATAACCACAAATTTATCAAATAAGCTATACCACAATAATTTAAACTCTCTAATATTGAAATAGACTTTTATAAAGAATAATTAGAATTAAAATATCCATTTGAAATGGAAATGGTAAAATTATTTAGAAGAAAAAAGTTAATATTTAAAAAAAATGTTTACTAGATAAACAGTTCTCCTTTAATGATATTTTTCTGCCTGCAGAGGTCTCTAGAAGGAACAAAGATCATGGCTGATAGGGTTTCTGTCTATATCACATTTTATACCAGTGCAACCATGACGTTTAATACAACAATCCCTCTATTCTGGATATAGTTTTATTAATATTAAGATGTTGTTATGCAGAGAAGTGGGGTGCACTACTTGAGCTAGATTGGTACAATGTTACAATGATACTGCTTTCAGTATTACAACTAGCTCATATCCTTGTGCATGTAGTTCTACACTGTGTAAGGCACATAAGCACAAATGCTGTGTGTGTGATATTCAATATGTTTAGATAATAAGTCTTATTTGAGGTTGAAAACATATGAATAAACATAATCAACTAATATTTCACACTGCATAGTCATTTTTAATGAATAATGTTTTGCCATCCAAAGAAGTACCAACACTATTTTAATTCAAAGATAAAATGAAAGAGAGTCTTTTGGTTATTTTCTGATTTTGTAAGAAATATTTAACTGACACTAAGGTATATATTTGTGTGTGTATATAGAGCTATGTATGTATCTATAAATAGATACATCCATAGGTGCATCTATATCTTGGAAGTTCAAAGATTCCACTTCAACATGAAAAAGAGAAAAACTATGCACTTCACAGTATAAAACGTTAAGATCTACAAAATTACTTTAGGTTTGACCCATGGAATAGACAGCTTTTTATCCTTCCTTCTTTGTTCTGTTTTTACCAAGTTTGGAAGCTGTTTTATTTTTAGATTAAAAAGTTTTCGGAGAGCTTTGGTTTATGGCCAAAGAACATTTTAAACTTTGAAACCAAGAGCATTGGTACAATAGCTATACGACCATAACCTCCCATTTTTCTTTCATCCTATTTTTTCTATATAAGTTATTCAGTTGTAAAAAATAAATTCTTATTCTCATAGATTTATAAGTGGAGTGTTAAGACATGACATTGGAATTACTATTTCATTATCAGGTTTATGTTACATGCATTATATCTTTAAGGTTCTAACTCAGTGTTTCATTCCTCTCTTATTTCTTCAGTGTAATTACTTTCTCCCCATTAAAAAAAAATGCTGTAAGTGTGTTGGATAAATAGTGTCAATCTGTTTCTTTATTCTTACCCAGACAAATAATACTTTCATCTGTGAAGAGTTTCTTGGAATGGATTAAGGCATTACTTAAGACTATTAAAGTTGTATCAATTGTTATTTTTAGAGTCATTCTAGAAGCAGATATTCATTTAAACTCTAGTTCTGTAAGCAGAATACCTTAACTAATATTTATTTTGCAGAAGTCAAATACATTTAGCATTAAAACTGTAGCCATCTCATGATTTGAAAGATATGCTTCTGAGTTTAGAGACAGAGAATAAGGTTTTTAACAAATGTAAGTAGACATCCAGCTCTCAGTCAAAACCAATGTTATTTCCATAGCACCCTTCCCTTTATGTGGTAAAAATCTGCTTTTTTAATGAATGAACAAAAGGTAAAACAGTAGCAATTAAGTATGCCTGGATAGAAATATTTTTAGACTAAATATTTTCAATCAGTTTTTAATAAAATTTCATTTCTTCTTGTTGAGTGGAATACTATGGTTGCTACCGCCTTGTTTTTCCTGCACAGTTACCATGTTTGCTTTTCTGTAGCTGTGAGTGAATCATGACAATGATTCAAATGTAAAGACTGCAGATATTTGTGGTATAAAATATATGACTTTCTTCTATGGGTTTTCTTTCTCTTCCCTTCATTCAGGCCATCAGCATAACTGTTTCCAGAAGACATTTGTGTCCAGTGTTCTTGTATTCCTAATCTTCATACTTCACTGTGTGGTTCATTTCATACCCAGTAACAACTTATTTATCAGCTCAAATATTGTTTTAGTGTAATTATTGTAATGCAGTACTTGCTAAACAATTTTTGTCAGTAATAACCAAATTTTTCTTTCAGAGTCAGTTTAAAATACCCATTGACACTACTTTTCAGTATCCCAGCTTTGCTTGCATGATGGATTGACAACTGCCACACAATAAAACAACTTCTGTCTGGAGCTAAGTTACAACTTCTACCAAGCCTCAGGTTCAGATTTGCCCTCCTAAAGAGTTAAATATTTTTTTTTCTTTTATCTTTTATCTTTTTTTTTTTTTTGGGGGGGGGGGGGCG
>JAOBAS010000072.1:37625641-37642829 GCA_025311575.1 Elanoides forficatus
GGGGGGGCAGTTTAGACAGAGGAAATAAAACTTTACCAGAACATCAGTGCTAAGAATTCTTTTTCCTTTCCAGAGGTTTGCTGGTGCCAGCCAACACCGAAGACTGGTCTCACTATGCTATTCAACATATAAAAATATGGTCTGAATCAGATGCAAGAGGAAGCAAACAAAACCACACTTGAAAATTTCTTCTGTACATGACCAAAATGAAGTAAGAGACCCTCATATTCAAGTTCTAAGAAATGCGTAAGAGGAAAAGAAGCTGAATTGCAGGATTTCCAATAGACCTATAGTTCTCCTCTTGCAAGTAGCGAGTACTTAATCTAGTCAGCAGAAAAATTTGAAGACGTATTTAAATAAGCACAGGAGTAACAGGACTAGTCTCCTGGTAAAAACCAAGAGACAAAACTGCAGAAACAAATCTGAAATGCAGAAACGGAAAAGGCCCAAGAAGTACTGTAGGGAGGAGGACGTACACTAGATTGCAAAGTGAAGTGATGAGAGAGGCAAAGGATGAAGGCAGCAAAGGAGACAAGGCAGTAATGAAGAGCAAATAGTAACTAACCAGGGAAAATGAGTTTAAACATTATGTGATGAGAGCATAATTAAGTAGAAATGGTTATACAGCTTATATGTCCTTTAGGTGTAAGGCTAGAGCAAGGGAGAACATAGGCCAGCACCAAAAGCTAAGCATGGAGGAAGGAAACCAGCAGCTCTGCAGCCCAGAGCCTGTGGTAGAGCGGTCAGAGCAGACTGCTGTCTCTGCTCTTCCCACTTCACCACCTTCCTCTGTCTCATCCCTCATCTCTCTTCCTTTTCACTTTCATATGGACCGATAAAATATTGTCTATATTACTTCAAAACCAACTAATTTTAAGAAATCCCAGCAAAGCTATGAACAGAAAAGCATGAAAACTTTTTATCCCATACATGTCCCATACTTCTGAACTCGTACCATGAGGAAGACATGCGCTGCCTCCTGGTATGATTATTGCTTTGTTAACGTGAAGTTTGTAAGTAGCACCTTTTCCTAGTGTTTAGGAGACTGTTCAAGGCACAGGTGTGGAACAGTACTTGCTTCCACGAGGGAAACAGACAAAAGGAGCTATCTAAAAACTCTACAATTTGAAAAGAAATGTTCTCATGCATTCCCATTTAACTCCGCATCCAGCATCAGCTTCCTTAGTGCTGCTGAACCAATGGTTAATCTAATTAATAACACATACATGGCAAGATTTAAAATCAGTCTGGTTGCAGCTCCTACAGATTCCAAATGTATGCCACCCACCTGTTGGTGGTAAATGTCCATCAAAAAACAAAATGTAAATATGAATTACTCTATAAAAGTTCAAAATCAAAGTGCATATTATGCTTAAGTTCCTAGTGTTTGAGCTCTTTCACCAAGTTTTGGATGATATTATCTAATGCTTGCTAGATAGAGGAAAATTACTTTCTTTCCTATGTTCTGAAAAAAATGAATTCATATTCCATTTTGTTTCATTTTATAAGGAAAATGTCTGTAGAAAGTGAGACAATATTGGGATTTTTATTTATTTGAAATCAGATGCATGGTCTAGAATCCACTTTTTCAATCACAAACCACATGCTAAAGTGTGTTAATAACAATATTAATATAAATAAAAATATTTATCCTAATTTAAAGCAACCGTTTACTAATTTGGCCAGGAAAAACCTGTTTGTTTTCTAATTAAGGTACAATCATGCTTTAAATAAACATTTTTTGCCACAAAATATGCAACTGAGAAAAAACGTCTTATATCCAGTCTACATCCCACCTCCAGATTAGCACGTACAAAAACATACACCTCACCACTCTGAAAATGGTATGATGACATTTCTAATCATGTGGTTTAAGAACTTACATTAACTTCACTGAGCTAATACTTCAAGACTCATTATGAAGCTTGTTTCCAGCACCCAGATCATTTCCCACAGATGACACAGACTGACTGTGTCCATCCACTATGTAGGGTACTCAGGTTGTCTAACCTTTCTTTTTAGCTAGCTGAAAAACTCTAAGGAAGGTCCTCCCCCTCCCCAAATCAAAACACATTAAAACTCAGTCTCAAAATAAACCCAGAACTATGCCACCCAACAATATTTATTATACCAAAGTAAGTTGTAAGAGGAGCTGCCATATACACAAGTATTTAAATCTCAAAAGATGTATATATATATTGTACTTTTCAAATAAACTGGTGGTGACCAAGAGATAAGAGAAAATCATAAGAAATCACAACAGCCAAGTAAATACCTTAAATGCAAAAGAAAGCGATCTCAAGAGAAACATGCACAGCTATTCCTGATTGGCCATTTGTTCCAAACAGCTATGAAATTTCCTATTCATTAGCTCTCCAAATGAGGAAAGCATTTAAAAGCAAATTTGCAGGTAAAAAACCAATTAAAAAAATTAAGAAATTTGGTCTCAGTCCCTGTTCCACTGCTTTTGAAGAGACAGCTTCTGAAGGCAAGGATACATTGTATGGGATCACGACACCACACACAAACTACAATCTCTTATCAGGACTTTAACAGCGATAGTATTTACACAACAAGTAGAGCCAACTGTTTGGACAGTGGCTGCAACAAGCTTGGCATTGTTTCCTTTCCTAATGCCATGTTTTCCTTTACACCTCTTCTGTGAGGTGCTGGGTGATGTCACCTCCTAGTCACCTCCCCAAGCCCAGAAGCAACTCCAAAGGTATATTCAGGTACATCAGTCAGAGGGCATACAGCTACTGCTAGGCCTCATACCACTCAGGAAGATTATTCTCTTTTTACCTAGCACTGGGGGAGGAAAAAGCTACATAATATACTATTGAGCCACTGTGAAATCAACAGCATCTCTGCTTGACACTTTAAACTGCACTGTGAGTTTTGGACAACAGCTTACCCCAGTGAAGGCTGAATAGGAAATTGTGGAAAACTCCCCACCCCACCAGTGACCTACATTCAGGTTTTTGCACTGCTCTCCTGCAAGGCCACAGGCAGTAAATCCTGTCTCAAGTCACTTACATATTTTGTTAAAAACTGGATTATATCATGCACTGAATTACTCAGCTAGTATCAACCAGCCACTGCAGGAAACACACATCATGTGCTTGTACAATGTCACTGATGTATTTTTGCTCGGATCAGCTTTACTTTAGAAACACTTTAAACCTTTGAGCATCTTAAAGTTGATTTTGGCAGAATGAAATATATTTATGAGAACTAGCCATCAATTGGTTTTCTTACGTAATTCTGCCAAGTGTCCCTTACATGTTCACAGACCAAAATGGGTTTCAGTTGAAGATATATTGACCTATACACAACTTTGTTTAATTTGGGGATTTTATTTTATTAAGGTTATAATTTGCACATAAAATATGCTCAGAAGAGCACCTTGCAAAAATTCTATTCTATTCTATTCCAAAAATTCAAATAATATACTTTTGTCAGCTTCTTCAGCATCAGACTGCATTGTGCAGTGTACCTATGTTACTAGTTTGTATCAAAGGCTCTTTACAGGCAGGTCTTGAGACCTATGCTGGCATATTACAGTTTTAAACTGTAATTGGGTGAAATCTAAGAACTGATTTACTTGTAGAAGTTAGCAGCAGCTGAAGTGTGTCATTTAATTTCATTTTTGTTAATCATTTTATTTGACAGTACTTTTAACTTCTTCTGTAATATTACTTTCTATTTAGCAACTGTAATTATTTACATCTGTTTTTAAACAGGTTCCCAAGTTTATCAGCTAATACATTCATTATAAAATTTTACACTGAATGATTTAATTATTGAATGGTTATTTTGGAAATTAAATCCTGAGTTTTCAACCACCAATGTTTCACCTTTGAAATCTCATTAAGAAAGCTAAGAAAATGCAAACAATCTGTTTTATAGAACTTTTCCAAATAAATCTCATCTCATACTTCAGAGTTAAAACATTTAAGATCCAAAACCTAAGATTCAGCATTTCTGCTGTAACATGTTTTGACCAAAAGAAAAAGCCATCTCCCTAAATATACTTAGTGTTTGCACAGAAAGATGCATTAATTTTCCCATCAAGGTAGTCTTTGTGATTTCAATCACCTACAAACAATATAAGTTTTTCAGATTTATAGATAACTATGTTGGATACACTCTTCCGACTTATTTTTCCATTACCAAACTATTTCAAATATCCATCCTTTTCAAAGGCATGCAGTAGCTGTGCATCTGACATTTATTCATAAGACAACTACTGTGTTGGAATGAAAAACAGCAGAACAAAATTCTTTATTAGCAAACACCTCTCTAGCCCCGTCACCAAGATGTTAAGTAAAAGCTCTCTAACATTTTGTAAACATTTCTCATTAACTCATACCTATTTCCGTTTTATGAAATACTCAAACATTATTTCCTGCTGCAAACCATTCACTGCAGGTTTCACTTTCTATTGAAATTGGACAGAAAAAGCAGTGAATGAAGTTACAACCAATCTGATTACCAAAGCATTCTTCATGCTAAACAAGCCCTGAATTTTTAATACTTACAAAGAAACAAGCAGCAACTACTGTGTTTGAAAATACGTTATTATTTGGGACTTTTCACTCAAGTACACTTCTGCTTTACATAGAACTACCAACCATAAACAGCTGGCAGGTGGTCCCCGCCTTGCCTGCACGAAGAGGGGAACTCTACAGACTGAGCATAAAAATCAGTCTGGGTTTCCACCAGCATACTAACAACTCCTGGGTTTGGCCCCAAAATGTCATTAGCAGCTAGTCTTGGAGAATGCTTACATATGCTTGACTAACTCTTTACAGGAAATCCCAACGCTGCATAAGAGATGGTCTGACCCACCACCTCCTTAGCTTGCAATTTGTGCCCCTCGGGTGGAGTTCAAGAGTGGCCCAAACCTCTCTGGTGGAGGTTTAGCAATGTTTGAAACTCATTATATATATACACATATATATAGGCTAGGAGACATCTTTCAGTAAAAGAGAAGTTTAGCTGTTTCAAATCATTCCAAGGAAAAAATAGGAGGAAAAAACAAACTTAGCAATTATATTTTCTCTAACTTTTTTATATTGGAACGGAGCAAAGAAAGTCACCAAATCTATTATTTTAAGACTATGCATAGATAATGTATCAAGTTAATTGAATTGCTTGTAATCATTAATGCATACAGCAAAAAGACATTTGGCAAGCAACATAGGGACTGATAACTACTTCACGTCGCTCACATCTTAATATCCTTTTTGCTTGTTTGTTTCTGCTTCTTTGCCTCCTAATCTTTGATTTTTATCAAGATACAGTCACCTAAGATTCAAAGTGAGCTGCAGGAAACAATAAGCAAAGCAGGTAATAGTGAAAAAAAATGTGTTCTAGGTAATTCATAGTGTTGCTTGTGTCAGTCTCTTGCTCAGACAAAGGCAGAGGAACGACACTGAACATTAGTAAGAACAGTTTACCAGTATCATAGTAATTAAGCTAGGTTTGTTGCAATCAAAACTCTTCAAGAATAGACCACTAAGAAACCGAATGCTTTCTCACGTAGATCCTACACAAAATCCCATTTTAAACAGGGTGCCCAGTTTAGGATTACTTTTGAATAAGCAACCTACTGTATCTTGAACATAACCTTATATGGCTTATTTAAAGAAAGACTTTTTAAATCAAAGATCTTCTCATATTCTCTTCTATAGCCTTTATTAAAAACTCAGGTAGACAAGCAGAACTGAAATATGTCAAATGGGTTGATTCAGATAGATCCAAAACTAGAAAATACATAGCAGAAGAAAAAGAGGTAGAGACAAGTAAAACCAGGAAGGAGCATAAAGGTCCAACAAACAGAAGAAGTGATAAGCCACATATAAAAAGCTGAATAAATACTTTTACATTAAACACAGCATCAACAAATAAATCATGAAGATACATTCCTTAAATCCAGGGGAAGGTGGTGGCATATGGATTTTTCAACAAGAACAGGAGACCACTTTTTGCATGCTAATTAATTTGAGACACCTGAGGGACAGGATCCCATCCAGAAGGACCTGGACAAGCTTGAGAAGTGGGCCCATATGAACCTCATGAGGTTCAACAAGGCCAAGTGCAAGGTCCTGCACCTGGGTTGGGGCAATCCCCAATATCAATACAGAGTGGGGGATGAAGGGATTGAGGGCAGCCCTGTGGAGAAGGACTTGGTGGTACTGGTGGATAAAAAGCTGGACATGAGCAGGCAATGTGTGATCACAGCCCAGAAGGCCCACTGTATCCTGGGCTGCATCAAAAGGAGCGTGGCCAGCAGGTTGAGGGAGGTGATTCTGCCCCTCTGCTCCGCTCTGGTGAGACCCCACCGGGAGTACTGCCTCCAGCTCCGGAGTCCTCAAGTACAGGAAAGACATGGACCTGTTGGAGCGGGTCCAGAGGAGGGCCACAAAAATGATCAGAGGGCTGGAGCACCTCTGCTATGAAGAAAGACTGAGAGAGTTGGGGTTGTTCAGCCTGGAGAAGAGCAGGCTCTAAGAAGACGTTATTGCAGCCTTTCAGTACTTAAAGGGGGCCTATAAGAAAGATGAGGACAAACTTTTTAGTGGGGCCTGTTGTGATACCACAAGGGGTAATAGTTTTAAACTAAAAGAGAGTAGATTTAGACTAGATACAAGGAAGAAATTTTTTACAATGAGGGTGGTGAAACATGGGAACAGGTTGCCCAGAGAGGTGGTAGATGCCCCCTCCCTGGAAGTGTTCAAGGCCAGGTTGGATGGGGCTCTGAGCAACCTGATCTAGTTGAAGATATCCCTGCTCATTGCAGGGGGGTTGGACTAGATGACCTTTAAAGGTACCTTCCAGCCCAAATAATTATATGATTCTATGTTTCTATGATTCAAAAAAAAGGAAAACTTTGTGGGACCTCTGATTATCATGATAATGATAAAAAGATTCTGAAGACAGGTACAAATTATTACATTAGTTGACATTCTTAATGTATGAAAAATGTATTTCTTCTTTATATTCAATAAAACATTCATCTGTAGTCAGATCCTTTAAGAGAGTAAGTTCTAAAGAATCAAATAAAGAGGTTTTTTAATTCATTAAAAATATATTCTTAAGTTCATTTTTTAATGCAGAATAAACCTATTTCAGGCTGGGTCTCACATAAATGCTATCTCATAGTGTGATAAATAGTATGTTCAGATGTCACCTTTGAAAGCTTTAAGCAGCTATTTTATCTGTATGCTGTTTCAGAAAATTTTTATCATGTTTCAGAATATCACAAACCAGTTATGTCGACAGTACTAATGCTTATAACCTGTTCAAGACTCACCTATGGCTGCAATTGTACAATTGTATTGTTAACCTGAATTTTTTCTTCTAATTATAGGTCAAACCAAAATGGTTTCTTTTCTTATGTGGAATATATGATTTTATGCCACCATTTACAATTTAAATTGAAAAGCAGTTTTCAACTGGCAATGTTTCAACAACATTTCAGAACTGCTGTCTAGAAACTGATTCAGCTTTGATGAAGCTGTGCTTTTCCGATCAGAAATTGTGTCAAAAGAATTCTTTACTAGTACCACTACATAATACACCTCAGACCTGGCCTCGTTTTTTTCTGATTTAGGATTTCTTTTGATCTTACAAATGATGGGTAAGTTTATGGCACATAAAAGGAAAAAGAGTACAATATATTCTTCTTTCTTGTGGAGACTATGCAGTCTAATAATTTGAATGAAGGCTAGAGAAGAGCAAGACTAGAGATGATCACCATTCCTAGCAGAAATAAGAAACATAAAGGGAAAGAAATCTGTGTCATTTATTACTGTATTGCAGTTAACAGCAGGGATTAAGTATGTTGTAAATTTTAAAGAAATTACTTAACATACCCCTTTTGTTTGTTTTAGTGATGTTAACCTTAAAATGAATATTATGAGTAGTAGCTACTAGGAATGTGCATTAGCCATCTTTTCAAAACATATATTTACCAATAGTTACCAAAATCAAGATGTTACTGCAATGTTTTCATACTTTCATGAAATTAATATTTTTCTATAACCAAGTCTGTGATGGAGTAACTTTTCACTCGTCTTAAAAAGCTGCTTTAAGCTTTAAAACAAAAAACTCTTTTTATAATTTTTCATCCATGTGAAAATGTGTGCTCAACTCATATTTATATTCATTAATTACCATATATTCAGCTAACTTTTTATTCAGGTTATTCAAAAGCACAATAAACATTAAAAATTGAACCTCAGTCAGAATCAAATGGATTGAAATAGCCTATTTCATATCTATTATCTTCTAATTTTAAGTCATCTGTATATTGTCAGTCTACCCAAAAGAAACTTACCAGTCAAGTTACTAGATAAATACAGTAAAGCTCCACTGTTTTCACTATGCGGGGTAAATAACCTTGTCATCTCCATACACTTTTATTTGCATCAGCTCTGAATTTAGGTCATCAGTTCTGTAGGGCAGGTTTCCTATCTCTTTAATTGAACAATTCATATTAAGTGTCAGCAGAAAGCTCTGTCTAACACAATGCACAGAAAAGTGCATCTCCCTGAAAAAAAAAGAAAGAAAGGAAAAAGATAAAAAATACTACTTCCTTTGAAAGAATTACATCTCTCAATCTTGATTTTGAGCCTAGTAATACTGAAGTTAAAACAGAGTTGTAATATCACTAAATAGTCTAAACCAGAACAACTTTATTGTTTCCACAGGTATTTATCTTATTTTTTTCCTTACTCTTCAGGTCACTGGGTTCAAATTTGGTACAATCACGCAGACATATTGAGAATGAAGAACGAAGTTTTATAATCCTGAACCATCACCAGGCTACCCATGAAGAAAGAAAAACAGGTAAATCACAATGATTGGATGACATTGGTTGTTGAAATAGATTTAGCATGGCTTACAGAAAGGACTTTGTATATGATTGTGCAGCAGAAAGATATGGGTGAAAGCTGTATGAAGTGTTCTTAAACTGCATCCATAACCTGGATCACTATGACAATATAGGGGACTAATGGGCACCTTTTCCCTGTTTTCTGTGTTTGCAGTGCAATAATGAGGAAATAAAATTGTAAAGAATTATGACTAAAAATAACTCGATATGCAGAAAGTAAAACAATATTAGCCCTACTTAAATTAGAGAGGAAAGTTATCAGAAATAAAATAGCTAATATGTTAAAAGATCTTCTGAGGCAACATTATGCAATTACAAAATTCATGAATAATAAATACTACATTATTAGTACAAATATATAACCTTTCAGATTAAATTAGGTGTGGGTTGTGGAGACTTTATTTTCCCTCTGAAAAATGAAGAGCCTATGAGCTGAAGGAAAAATTAGAAAATTACCTTCTTGTAGTAAGAATATTTGCAGTTGTATGGTAACAGATTCCGGCAAAATGCTGTGATTTTCAGGGTTTTTAATAAATGCAACATAATATGCTTTGAATAAATTAATTTAAATATTACAAATATTATTCTCTGTATAATATATTGAAGAGGATTTCACATAGAGAATCCTCATTTTTAAATTAAATGTTGATTGCTAATATATGATCCAGAAATCTTTCAGTCACCAAAGCATCCAGTTTACAATCTTAAGTTTAAAGTGCCAGAGCAGTAAACCTGATGGTTGTGTCTCAACAGACAATATCCTCTCCTGTAATTTATCACTTACTGCATTTCCCACTTTTATGAAACGTGAGGACCGTAAGCACAACCAATCCAACAGATGTTCAGCATTTCCAAGTTTCCCTGAATTAAAATGCTTACACTGATGGCTTCAAGGCAGAAAGTGTTTTCTAACTTAACTCTGTTTCAGAATGTAAATGATTAGTTGAATGTCATTGCATTCTAATTTTTATACTGTGTGCCCACATTGTTATTGGTTGTTTTTTTTTTATTGTATCAGAATCTTCAAATCATGTCTTAGCTATTCAGTACTTTATACTGGTTTTAAAGTTATAAAACTGCAAAGATTTTTTTCTTATGTATTAAAAGCTGACATAAAATTAAAATAAATGCATTTATAACACTTAATATTTTCATTTATTTCTGTTGGCATAGTATGGGAAATACGCTTTTAGTTTAGTAAGTGTCTCCTACTGTACGTTAAAATAAGCGCATCCATGAGTTATGTTCTAAACTACTCTGTTTAATTTATATATTCACTTTCAACATACACTATGCATTGTAAGACACAACAATCTCTGCCCTCACTAATGACACACAGTACCATACCTGTTATTGGTAAGACAAAAAGTCTGAGGGGAGATTCTTTTTGGGAAACGTAATCTATGGTGTGATAGAGAATATTCAAAAAATGGAAATGTTGGGCTCTTATTTCATCCTGAAATGAGTAATACAGTGTATCAGAACTTCAGAAATCAGATCATGAAAAGGTTTTGATCAAATGATTACCTTTGAATATATATGTTACTATGGATACCTGGTTACTAAGGTTACAACCAGACCTGTAAAATAATGTAAGGTCATGACATACTTGATAACTCAGAATCACAGTAGGAATCTACAGTTCTTTGATTTGAACAAAGATTCTCCTTCTTTGACTACCACTTCAGCCTTTCTACTATTATTCTTTTTGTGGTGGTTATTCTAGCTTTTAAAAAAAGAATGAATTTATACAGATGCATTTAAATGTGTTATCTAAAACTCCCATTTATTGTAATAGATTCAACCTTTAAAGAAAATCATATAGTCAAAAAGATTATGTAGCTCCTTGATACAACCCAGGCCATAAAGAAGGTGAGAAACCCAAGAATGTCAAGCCCAAGTAGAAGGCACAAACACAAGAGAAATAGCTTTGGTCCATTGATTAATTTCCTTCTGAAAAATCTCTTTTCCATCCTTTTCTCTTAAGATTTTAAAAAATATGGAGCAGATGCATATTTTGCAGTTTGCTAAGTACTGCATGCCACCAAGCTCACAAAATTATAGAATGTATAGAATAGGCACGTTTTATCTCATCCAGCTGGTACTGTGAAGAAGTTGGGACAGATGCAAGCAGTGGAAACAAGCATGCCCATAGATATGGGGTTATTTCTGTTGTCTTCCTTCAGGGATTTTATAGGGAACAGACTTTAAAATATAGCCAGTTATCTGTATCAATTACACGCTTTAAAATGCCCAAAGAAAGAAAATTTCTCATGCAGATTTGCCCAATACAAAGCCCTTCTCATTATCTAAAAATGTCTATTGTCTTCCAGGCAATTTTTACATTGCTCAGGGCCTACTGACAGAAGGACAAGTGTGACTAGATCCCAATGCTTTCCGTTAACTCTATTAGAAATGAAGCTAGACGGTATCAGAAGGGCTTTGCTGAAGGTCCTAAACCTACTTGTATAACACCTGTCAATTTGAAAAAGATACTATGTCTCTCCAATCTCTTAAGGTTTCTAGGGTCAGGCGGTAGTTTTATCACTACTTATGCAAGGAATTGTGTGCATGGATATTCATGCATCTATATCTGTTTCTGTTGTTGTTATTTTTAATATAAATTAAAAGGAAAGTTCCTTTTTTGAACTGTGGGTTCTTTGAAAGCTCAAGATCTGGTGTTCACGAATCCATAGGATGAAGACCAGACAAATTTCATAATATCTCAAGGAGGAAAGGAAGGTTCCTGTCAGTTAACAAAGTTTGTTCAAAGTTTATCACGACTGGGGGCGGGGGGATAGTGAGTTAAACCATTCTTTTTAAAGGAAACACTTTAAGACTAGGAGTCTGGTCAGCTACCAAAAGTGTGAGGAAAATATAATTCTTATTTGAAGATGTGCTCATTTGAGCTGTAACAGTTCAAATTGTTCATTTTTAGAAGCCCTTTCTAAAGTCTGAGCAAATGTAAGGCCAATTTATCAAAGTGAGTTGAAATGTATTAAATATTCTTAATCATAATTAAGCCTTAAATGACATATGAAATCAATGCAATTGGTAAGAAAACATGATAAATTGTTGTATACCATAGCTTAGATATTTATATATTGTTAGCCTGTAGTTTTATGGAACATTAAGGACTAGTTATTTGGGATAATAAGTATAATATAGCTTTGCTAATATGTATAGAGATATAACACATGAAAAACAGAAATTAAGCAAATTAGTATATCCCACTAATGGAAAACAAATTGAATATTCAAACCCCTGAAAAAAGAAATTGCCACAGAAAAGGTAAATTTAAATCTTAAAAAAAATTCATAGTGACTAAACTTTAACGGAAATATGATGGGAATTTCAATCTGACCATTGGCTCCTGCTCCATAGCATGCTTAGCTCTGAAGCACAAATCAATTTCTCTTTATTTTAGACAAGAAGTGATTTAAGAAGTGAAGAAAGTTATTCAGAATTTACTTCATAATCAGAACTCTCTGGGAAAGAATGTGTGTTTTGGAGACTGACCTTTTAGCTTTAAAAAGATGAAAATATCTGGCTTAGATATGTAAGTTTCAATTTCCAGTCCAAAAACTTTTTTTTTTTTTCAAAATGCAAGTTTCTATTAAACAAAGTTACTGAAAAGGTCATAAACAAAGTAGTTATTGTTTTGTTTTCATCTGAATTTAGATTCACAGTTTTCAAAAGTTATTTGTCTTCACTTGAAATCTACTCATGTAGTCTCATGTCCAGCTCTGCTAGAAGACGAAGAAGTATAACAGAAATCAGAAAGGTAGGTTTTATTCCCAGCTCCTCTGAAAGCTGCCTGTGTGACCCAAGCAAAGCACAACTTTTCCCATTTCTCTCTTTACCAGTGTCAGCTGTAGAACTGAAAGGAAAACAAAAACTGTTTCCAACTTCACATGAACTCTAGTAATAATCCCACACACAAATGGATACCTATCTTTGGGCAGCTGGATCTCCCTCTAGATGGCATCTGTGGAGCAAAGCTCTCCTGATGGTGGTGCCAACCCAGACAAGTACCTCAGATGTAGACATCTGTGTTGTAAACACCTAAAGTTTGGTGACATAAGTCACAAAGGTCCTGTCCCGTATTGCTCACACGCAGAGTGACTTCAAAGACTCTCTTCTCCTAGAGAAAAAGCATTTATTTAATTTTGTTTATTTATTTACTTATGAAAAACAAGTGTAGATTTGAGGTAGTTTAGTTTTAAGGAAGAGTGGAAATTCCTCATGGGAAAAGGAGTCCATTTTTGCATGAAGGCCCTTTTCAGCAAGTTTGACAAGACAATCTGCTTCAGAGATTACATAAAACATAAAATGTTTCAATTTTTGCTCATGTAGATTCTAAAATACATTTTGATAAAGCAGTAGAAAAGTAGTGTAATGATCCAAAGCCTATGAAATGATCAATGCTTTCATCCTTTGTATGTGCACATACAAAATTTTTAACACACTTTCCCTCTGGAAATCTGCATTGACATATCACATTAAAACTCTCTACATTTTGTAGTCTGCTTGCATCAAAAACAACACTATAAAAATAGCAGCGACCTCTTTAACAAGTAATTGTAACTTCTACAACATGATTGAAAACTGATTACTTCAGAAAAATGTATGCAAGCAGAATGACTTTATTAGCTACCATACTTCATTTCTTCTTAAATAAATAAATAAATAAATAAATAAATAAATAAATAGAAATTGAAGAGCTTTTTCAGTAGTCATTTCATAGTACAGGGTTTTTTTCCAATCAGTTTTTAGGAATAATAAATATTTTTAAGTGCATCCATTTCCCATTCGCAAAACATAGTCAACTTCTCTTAAAATATGCTGTGGGAATGGGCTAGGTAGTATTATAAGGAAAATTCAGAAGGTACTATCAGTAATACAGAAACTGCTAAGCTCTAAGAATAGCCTGGGATTCATATTTACTGCATCCTCAGACATCAAATTCTCTTCATACAGTAAGAAAAAAAAAACAGAAGAAACTTGAAGAATGCCCAAAATATGGACAAGTCTGAAAAGGCAGATGAATGAAGGATAACAAGTTAGATATCAGAGATTAATGAGGTAGATTGAAGTAATCCATTGTCTTTAACAAGCTTCCTTAAGATCTTTTACGCTGTATGTCCTAACATTAAAATCCTGCCTTTTTCAATCATATAGTAACTGTACAGTAATGCCTGAGGGAAGAGGAAAAAGAACTGAAGTAATCAAACTTGGACCATCAGTGTTATTTAACTGATATGCTCCCCATGTGCCACTGTATCTTTTGTTTTCTGCCAGTTAACCTCACATTAGACTTCTGTATTTTTCCTCTTAATAGAATGGCAGTGTAGGAGCAAAGGTAGGCCAACTTGCAGACAAACTAACAGATGTCATCAGTGGGACTGGCTTTTATGCACTTTTTCCAGTGCTGACCAAATTTGACAGTGGAATCAACAAATGGAAAAAATTCTCTTAGGACAAAGAATTTCAGACATCAGTTCCTATCCAGAGGGGACAATAAAATGCCAAAGTAAGTATTAAGCCTGGCTTCGAGCTTAACAGCTGAGGAAAAGGAAAGCAGAATTATCCATAGCGTCAGAGATAGGAGGGCTAATAAACAGCACAAGGTACTGCACAAAGAAAATCTGTGCTGATGTATTTGGATTGTCAATTAAAGCTACACTGAATGGTCAAAACAATGCTGTGCGTACACAGAGGCAAGCACAGAGAAGTGGGGGAAAGAAGTGAATGGCAAGAATGGTGACATGCTTCAATCTTGCCCCATATTGAAATGGAAAGGGCTATTTTCCCCCTTGAAGTGCCAATACAACGTGCCAAAAGCCTGGAGTGTCACTATTATTCCTATAATTGAAGTCCTTGAATCAGGTAACTTTAGGTAATACAAAATGTGATATAATAAGCATCAAATTCATTTGTATTCAATGGTTATACTGTTCTAACTTGATTTCATTGCAATACTTGTGAGCCTTGCCCTGATATTTTAATTGCTCATAGGTTCATTACAACTGGACAAAATTGCATAGGCATGATAGTGCACGCCAGATACCCATTTAAGTTTTGCTTTGGAGGAGGGAGGAGTTTTATTCTCCACTTCCATTTTTTCAGTCTGGTGACCAATATTTTAATCTCTGCAGAAGGTAATCAGTGGTTTGCAAATAGTCTGTGAAAATTAATCTATTCTATTTCAAAATACCAAGTGATGATGATCATAGATACACAGCTAATACATTGAGTGGTGAAGAAATAAACTGCTCTGGCACTCTTGATTAAATCAAAGTTTTTGTTTTAGACTTTGGCAAATGCAACATTCCCTTATGCCAAGCCTAGCCTAATATGATTTAACTACCTTTAATTACAGAAGTAGTTCACAGCGCTCCTCAAAATATTATCATTAACAAAATATAAAACTCTGAAATTTGCCAAATATCCTAGTGATGCTTGGATAATGTGACCTACTTTCTGCTTATCAGAGACTGTTATGATGCTAAATGTGCCCTTAAGCATAAGTAAGTTCTAAATATCTAACATTTACCAAGAAATTTCCTTGCAGCAATGATTTCACATGCAAAACAGTTCTATTTTAAAATAATCATAATCTTACAAACATATGGTAATTCAAAACCAAGCACAAAAGTAAAAATTGCATAATCAAACCAGGGAATAAAAGTCTTTTACTTGACACTGACAAAAAGGCAGTACATGATTGTATGAGAGGGGCTGAGCTAATGTTGAAATTTTCCACACTCACCAATACCCAGTGCATAAGAACAATAGCAAGAGTTGATTCTAGAGTACAGATTTTAACTGCTACAGAGGGTTATCTACATGACTTGTCGGTAATATATTCATATGTATGGAATGTCCCCTTAAAATTTAATCTTAACTGAGAGTAATAGTATAGGACCTAGAATTTAAAATCTAGTAATCCAGTGTTTTGTCTCTCTCTACAGCCATTTGTGCTCTCATAAGTGAAATGTTGTCACTTCAAGAAGGTAGGTTTCTACAGAAATAAGAGGAGCAGAGTGAGGCAATAGAAAATACTCTCAACAGTATTATAACACAAGTTAAACTTCCTGATGCAGCATGATAATGAAAGCTTCTGAAAATTACAGATACACACACACACAAAGAAATTAATAACTCAGTGCTGAAACCAATAAACATAGATTAAATGGATGCTAAATTTCCACTTTCCAGGATTTAAATCCTCAGCAATGAAAGAAAATCCGAGAAAAGCATGGCACTGCCACAGACTAATGTCAATATTTTATAAAACAAATGTTTAATATTAAACACAACTAGACCTATTCATTCCAACAATATAACCTATGTTCATGAAGTTAAACTATACTGAAGTGAGATACTGAACTTTGCCTTGTATCAAAGTAGCCTGGATTGGAACTTTACCATTTAAAACATGCATGAATGTTGCTAAGAAGTGCCTGGAAAAAATCTGAGTAAGAAACATCACATGTTGTTACTATCTTATCTTAAAGGGTTTTCCTAAATAGTCTTGCAGTTAGCTATATAGCCATTATCTGATCACAGTAGGTTCTTTACATGCAAGTCAGTCTTAAAGACTGGTTAAGAACACATTCACTTTGTATATTCCAGTTAAAATGAAATTCAGATGGAAAAACCTAACAACCTAGCCCAAATTTGCAAAGCCAAATATTAATAATCTTCAAATGCATACAGATTTGCAGTGCAACTTTAATTTCCTCTTAAGTATATGCACATTATCTTGTAATCTTCACTTATATTGTTGCACACCATTGTTTTCATATGACCTGCCTCTTCAGTGCATGGGCTTACACATATCCTGAAAAGTTTTCCCCTCTTAATTCTAGGGGCTAGCTCCCAGACCATAATATATAAACTCCAAGGGTAAATATTGAAGAGAAAGGAAAACAAAAAAAAAAAATTAAAAAAAGGATCAATAATTCCGAGAGCTACTTAAACTGAGAAATGGAAATAGCAACTGTTTCTCAGGAGTAGCCAAGGTTCACATGCAGGGAAACATGCAATGGAGCAACAAACCTCTATGGTGAAAGAAGACTCAGAAATGGGGATAGGTAATGTGTTCATAAAGCTCAAGGAAGAATGTAGGGACTAACTGACTGTTGCAACAAAAACTAAAAGTATCTCAACACAAAGGAGACTGGAAAGCGGGTTTCCTTTTATATAAATGTCGTGGTTTAACCCCAGCCAGCAACCAAACACCACGCAGCCGCTCACTCACTCCCCCCCCCCCCCCCCCCC
>JAOBAS010000072.1:37642929-37656173 GCA_025311575.1 Elanoides forficatus
GCATACTGAACTCAAAACATAACACCGTACCAGCTACTAGGAAGACAATTAACTCTATCCCAGCTGAAACCAGGACAATAAACTTCTGTAAAAGTGGATCAGCAGGCTGTATCACTTGAGTGGCTCAACTTGTTGCATAAATGACATTCACTGAGTTAATCAACAGAAAGTATTGCCTCCCTGAGCTAACCAAGACCAGCATGGGGAACTGTATATGTGGCTCAGTCTAACATGGAGTACAAAAACTAAAAAAAAAAAAAAGGGGGAGGGGGAGAACCAAACAAAAAAAACCCAAACAAACAAAAACCAGAATGAACTTCAAAGAGAGCAACAGGCTTGAACTGACTTCAACCCATGCATTCCTTCTGACAGGTGGAGATGTCCAGCATCATGGTGGTGAGCATATAGAGCCTGGTAATGGATTCACATTTACACTGTGATCCATCTGTATATTGTAATTGCTACATTGTGCTGTATTGTGATTTCAGGGCACTTCTGTAGCACTCTGCTAAATCACAATCCTGTGTAACATGAACTATCTACAAACAAGTAGTAAATTTGATATTAAACATTATAACCTTTTCATTCTTCTAAAAGAATCTGGCCAGAGAGTATTGGACTCTGACAAAAGGTACCAAGATTTGCATTTGTCTCCTATCTGGAGACAACTGAAGAACTCTCTAGGGTTGACATCAGAAATATTAATGTATGGTTAAACTGTGGGACCAATGATTCAATTGCAGTACAGGTGATTATCTTAACTAATAAGGAAAACTACCCTGTTTCCTTCATTCCCAGCTATCTGACCAAAACTTCAATGTAACTTGTGCTGGCAGAGGAGGTCATGAAGCACATTGCACAAGAACCACATCATTAATGACACAAGCAGAAAGATCAGCTATGAATTAAGCTGCCTAAGTGTCAGGTTTACTTTTCTCTGCAAGGTGCAATGTGAAAGTGTTGAAGCTCTGCTCCCTTGAATTCATCAATGTATAGCATAATCCTTAAGAGGGTGTTTTCTTTTCACATTTTTGCATCTCTTTCATGTACTGTGCAAAACTATTGCTGAGCCAACTGCAAAATCAAATCTGGAGAAGGATTCTTCTCCAGATGGACATCACCCACACGCCAATGATGTGAAAAAATGGTGGAAATAACCTTCATACAGAAAGTTCCTTCAGTCCCTCAGTATAAGAACAAAACCACTTTACATGATCAAGCAGCCTTGATTCAAGCAAGATTTTCAAACTTTAAGTTGGTTTTTTTTCATTTTAAAAACTTTGATAGTTTAAACTGTTTTTACAGCACTATAATAACCATAGAATAAAAAGTAGGTTCATTATCTTTTACCATGTCATTTATCCCCACAGTAACATTTTGCTTGCAATCATTCCCAGGTTGCATGATATCTAAACCAGGATTGTGGTTTCTGTTTCCCAGAAACACTGGTTTTGTTTACTTCCTTAGAAAGCTTGCTATTTATATAATGACATGGATGAAAATAATAATCCTCCTCATTCAACTCATCATGGAGTGATTCTTTCTTATAAAAGAGAGGTGCTAGCCTTTAAAACTGATGAGGGCTTCTTACAAAACTGCTGGTTTCATTTTGATTTTTAAAGTAAGTGTTAGATGGTTTCATTTCAACAATCTACATTTTTTATTGATTCTTTTTACCCCCTTTTTGTTTAGAGGTACATGAATAGTACTGAGAGAACTAATTTTTGTAGGAGAAAAACCCTGCTGTTAGAAATAGCAGGCAGCTTGAGCCAGTAGGAAGCACAATACAAAAAAGCATAATATTACAATCCATTTTATTATTTAACCCTCAGGTACAAAGCTTGATTTAATGTTAACTTTATAAATGCATTTTGCATAGGGCTTGACATGCAGAATACAAATGCCAATGCCAGTGGCATAAAAATGGTAAACATTATTAAGTTATGCCTAAATGTTTGTTAAAATAGTCCACTCTGCAATGTTACGTATTTTTGTTTGTTTGCTACTAAAATTGAAGATCAGCATGAAAAGATGTTCCTGTGTCTATTTATAATCAGAATGCTTTTGGTTTCATGGTATTTAAATAATTCTAAGAGTTCTTGAGCCACTAGAACTGGGGCTTTAAGAAGTAAAGACATGAATATTAAAAAACGGGGCTAGAAAACCAATATTAATGCAAGTTATTCCACAAAGACCTTGACATAATTCTGTTACTTTATTAGATTATTTGAAGAAGTTGTTTCACTCAAAGCATAAAGAAATCCAAAATAAAATTAACATCAGAGCAATAGATATTTTGCTACCTATAAAAATAAATTAAATACAAAACCCACATACCCTATAAATTAAAATTACAGGACTGATTAAGAGATAAATATTTATTTCATTCTTCTTGGCATAGTATGTATATAGTATGAAAAAACCCAGAATGTCCTCCCCTCAGTACATCAAATTTACGCTTCAGCAGAGATACAAAAATGTATCCAGTGCTGACTCTGAGATACCCAAGTTCAAGTAAGCCCACAAGTAAAGCCTGTGGACTTGCATCTCGCTCATTTCAAGGCAGTTAACGTATGAATCTAAAAACATATTTATGCACTTCTACACAGTGTACCTGCCAGACTGGGAACATCAAAATAATTTTAGGACACAGGGACCCCAAGAAATTTTTTAATTTTTCAATAGTGGTCTCAAAAAAAGATAAGGGAAGTATTTCTACCACAACCAGTTAGGATTTGTAAAAACATTTCTCACTTAAACACACATTCATCTGCCATAATGTCTTAGCACAACATGAATACTTAGTACACTAAACACATTCTGCTTCTTTCTGTCTTGAGATAGTCATTGCAGTAGTCATTTACCTGACAGCTAGATGAGCACGTACTGATTTATGTATTTATATACATTTAATCCATTTTCTTTTTAGCAACACACTGAGAAGATACTAGATGTTGCTATATTTCTAAACAAAAACACTAAAAATATCATAAGCAGATAATAACTTAAAATGAAATATTTTAGGATGTTTGGGTAAATATGGTTAGTTTGTACACTTCAGCCTTAAAAAAAAAATACATTTTCCTAGAAGATTTGATCAAAATAAATGATAAAAAAAGGCCTTGTAGCATGTTCCAGGTTTCCAGCAATATTGATGTGAAGACTGCTGTGCTAATGCACAGCATCCTTTTTCAAATAACAAATTTATCATCTATCATGAGCAGTTTCATAGCACTTCCAGCAAGTACATGCTGAACCTGGATGTTTGACTATATCTCTAAAATTAGTTTCATAGATAGCCTACAGCACACACAAATGCTGAGGAAGAAGACACAGTCTTAAGGATTTTTAAAAAATGGACTCTGACTTGCAAAAAAAGAGAAACTCAAGTCTTAAATTGGTAGAGGAAAATATTCTCACTTCTGCATTTTCATTTTGGAGGAGTTTAAAGTGTCCATTACTTTTAACATTAAGAAGCAAAATGATTGACATCTTTGATAAATGTCATAGAATAAATTAAGTTGGAGTGGACCTCTGGAGGTTCTCTGGGCCAGCCTGCCACTCAAAGCAAGGCCAGCATAGGTCAGGTTGCACAGGGCGTTCTCTGGTAAAACTTTGAGTATGTCCAAGGATGAGGTTCCACAACCTCTCTAGCCAGCTTTGTCCAGTGTTCAACTATCCAAAGTGTGAATTTTTTGTTAATGACATGTCAGAATTATAGTAAAAAATCAAGCAAATTCTTAACTCAAAGCTTTTTATTTCATGTGGCATCTATAAAAATTACATTGTAACTTTTTCTAAATTTTAAAAATTGTAAGTCAAAGGAAAATTATAAATATAGTATAAAACCAGCTCTTTCAGAAATTTTAAAATGTTTATGTTAATAGTTCAGATCTGAAATTTCACAGTCCTTCTTCATCAGTTTCAGGAACAACATAAGTACAAAACTTAGCAATATTAAACAATAGCACAGTGACTTCGCCTTTAGCATTTGACTTTTAGTGGCTTGAAACCAGCACTGACAAAAATGAAAGGCATGCAGACTACAGATGTGGTAAGAAAAATGATAATTCAGAATGTCTGGCTTAGACTTGAATCAGTTTTAAAGTTCAACCTTAAATATTGCAGGTAATTTTAAACCTTTGCAGGTTACCCTTTGACTAAAACAAGATCTTCACCCCTACAGTTGTCACTGCAGCATCTTTCATTACTGCTGACCTGAACTTCAAGAATGTCCTTTCATTTCATCTTTGCAAACATATTTTCTCAGATTTTAACCTTCTTTCCCTCTAAAATGATCCTGCAGTTACTGAAATTAAAATAGATTAAACAGACACATGTTAACTTACTGTATTAGAGAGAAGTAAATTAACAGTATTAGGTTACTGTGACATGTATTTGTATCACAGCTTTGGTGAGAGGTCAATAATCTTTAAATCAGTCAACAAAATGGTTACAATGCTGCTGAATTTAAAACCTCCAGCAATCCTACTGACATGAAACCAAAATCCATCTTGTGGTTCCGCAAAGTCTGTAGCTTCCAGAAATTGGCTTCCTTTTCCCATTAAATGTTCAGAAATCACTGCTTCTATTTTTAATTTTCCACTTTGTTTTCTGGGTGAATATAAGATTGACAATATAAAACTTTTTTTCTTAAATATTGTCACTAAATATTAACATTAGGAGGACCTGCTCTGGGGAACTATAAAATCCACTGCCTAGACACTCTCAGATGAATTTGCAGCTATAGGGAGCTTTCACAATAACCAAAAATCTGCCTGAAGATAAACATATTCCTCTGCTTAACGAGTGACATGATCAATCTAATGTAATAATGCAGAGGAACGTCACAGTACCCTGGACAACATACTGGGTGGATTTAAAAAAAAAAAAAAAAATTATCTTCTCTGCTCTCACATTCTCTCCCTGCATAAGTCATTTGACCTGGCTGTTTGCATATTCTCATATCCTAAGCAATTACATTCACACTTAACTGGAGCACCTGAGTTTACAGCTGTTTAATGTTTTGTCAAGAGCTGTTACAGACCTTCAATAACACTCAAAAATATATCCCACTTACACTTAAGAGAAAAATATTTTCAAGATATGTTTCTAAATGTCTTTAACTCTTCACAGAATCAAGTACAAAGATAATTTCCAGTTTTCCTGTAGTGAAAAGATGAGAGCTTAGAGTTATTTCAAACTTTCCAAATCTGCATGAGAATTTCAAGGTGTCTTACATTACCTGTTCAACACTGTATATAGTGCTTTAGTGTTATAGAAATAGGACAATTTAAAAAATTATAACTCTCCTCAAAAATGTTAAGTTCTTCTACAGATGTTATCAGGAGCTGTCCTAATGTTTGGGCTACAGTATGTACATTAGCTTAAATACCTACAAATGAACTCACTGATGACAAGGGAATCATGGAAGTGTTGACTAATAGAATTCCTATTTATCCCAGGAAGATTTTGACACAGATCTTTGACTATCTGGACCCTAAGTGCTTCTAAAAATGTCTGCTAACTACACATGTCCTCAAATACTTTGAAAATTCACTCTGCTCTGTTTGACTTTAAGATTGAGTTTTGGGGAAAAAAAAAAAAAAAAAAAGACTGTAAAAATCAAATTAAGGTTGTAGGGTTTTTTTATCTAATCACAAAAAATATCTAGATCTTAGCCATTAAAATTCTGAAGTCTCTACATACATCCACAAATCCATAAGTACACAAAAAGAATACAATGTCTTTATAGCATGTGATGGAAAAAGTATGAGCTTCATCGAACAGCATAGTACCATTTTTCCTCCAGCTCAGTTAATATTTCAGGACCACAACTTCCAGCACGATAAAGCAATACCCCCAGACACTTCTGGATCATGAAACTCTGATCTATAATAGTAAGTAAAACAAAACAATAAGTTAATGTCATCACATACTTTAGAGTTAAGAAATTGATGCTTTTAGAAATAATTTGGAAATAAGAAGCATTTTGCATACAGGCCCTGAAATTTCCAAAGCAGTGACACTGAGTTATAATACTATCACTGAGTAGTTCTGTTTGCATAATAAATCTGTCCAACCACCAGCTGTTGGGACAATGTGAAATTTAATCAAAAAGGATCATAATAATAAATTTTAGGTAATAAATCCCCAAAATGCACCTGATGTCCTATCTGTCTGCATTGGGCTTACACACAAATAGTTATAAACAGATTGTTTAGTCATGGCTACTGCTAATTCTTGACAGAATGTATAAATAAATCTTTTGAAAAGAAAACTATTGGTTGAAGTACTTAAAGTAAATATCAATTGCATTGCAATTTGAATATTTTAAATGTAGAAATATTTCTATAGACTTGGAACTTTTTTACTCTTGAAGGGTCATTCCCTTTTACAAAGGGAATTATTTTGAATTTATTTATAGCATATGCCTATAAAAATGTGTTACATATGCAAATTATTATTTGTGGTTTTGTGGAAGGACAGTGTAGAGTCAAGGTATACAGAAACTCTTTCACTCAGTTTCCATAAATGCCTGGTAGCTGCTCATATGACAGATAAAACTCCTTAAAGGAAATGTTCCATACCTACCCCAACTTCAGTGCAGTAGTCATCTTTAAAATTGTAACCATTAGAAGTATTTGCTGAAAGTGATGTTTTAATTTTTTTTTTGGCACCATATCATTTAACCACCAATTCAGCAATGGATTTTGAATCTATTTGATATTCATTAATCCTATACAAATGTCCATTTAAGACCATTTTCCATCAAAATCAATTTGGGAAAGCATTGCTATTCAAGAAGCTGTTTAATTTTAATTAAGAACATTTCTTCACAATTCAGTGCTGTTTTTGAAACTCTTCCATTTCTTACTTGCACATTGTACATTTATGGAATAGGTTTCTGTTAGTGCCTTCCATCTTAAAAATATAAATAGCGCATTTTCTTCAACAGCTTTCTTAATTAGGACTATCTGGCCAGAGCATCATTTTACTACGGGGGTTTACTTTCAAAACTATTGCCTCAATATAAGTATTAAATGATTAGCATTCTCTCATAGATTTTTATATTTTCCACTAATAGAACCAAACAAAGTTGTTTTGGTGCTACCCTTTCATCTGTTATATTGGGAAAGCTACACACATTAGAAAGAAGTGATGGCCAGACAGTAAAATTTTTCCTGAGTTCTGCAGATGTTTTGCCATCATAAACTGGAGAATGGCTTTCTTGTAAAGATTGTGCTGTAACTGGGGAGAATAAGAAAGAGTGACAGATGGACAGAAAGAAACAGAAATATATATTTATTATTGTATTTATAAAATAAGATCGATAACACAAGGAAGCAGATAAAATAAATCTTATGGGGTTCTCAGAACAGAACAGAACAGAAAAGGGATTGCAACATTTTATGAGAAAGCATAATTATTTTCTATTATGTAGGCAGTATTTGCGTTCTTCAGTCAATCCACTATTACATTTTCTCAGAACAAATGTATTTAGAGCATGAAACAAATATCAAGCAATGAAATCTACACTGCTGTTTATAGAAAGACAATACAGTTAATAAAATGTGTATGTATGGCTTCCTCTCAATGCTCAAATATTACACAAAAGATGGATAATAATTGACAGGGGAAAAAAAAAAAAAAGAATAAAATTTTGTTCCTGAAGATAATAAAGATACAGATACAGTTACGTTGAAAATATGGCAAAATTATTTCTTTGCAGAAGGATGCAGTCAGCACATTGTATAAGCATAAACTGATTCGAGTTTGTTCTTACACGTGGTACCATTTATTGGCCAGCCTGTCTTCTAAAAGTCTCATGACTTTTTTGATTTCTAACATAAATTTCCACTTTCTTAATTTAGAGCCTTTATCTTTGTCATTAACTCTCTTCTATTACATTCCCTTTCCTTGTGTCACATTGTTATAGGTTTCGATTATAATACTTTTAATCACATATTAAGACCTTTAAAAAAGCAACCATCTCTGGAATTGGATTCATTCTTGTATACTGCATACAATTTCACCCTGTACCTTTGGCTGAAAAAGAGCATTAGTGAGGTTTAGCTGTTAAAACAATCCTAAAGAAAGAATATATCTACCTCTTCCACATATGCATATATATTTGTTGCAAATACAGATCCTTCTCACATGGCTTATTCTTCAGCATGATAACTCTGATAAGCAGAATTACCAATTGGTCATCAATAATTCATGATTGCCTGTCATCCCAAGGTTTCCCTCGCTTCTTTCAATCTGACACTTGTGCAGGTATGTCTCCAAAATAACTGAGATCATAAACCAGCAAGTCTGACAAGAGATATTAAAGCCTGTTTAGTTTATCGACTGGGCATTTCTAATACCCTTATACACAAATTTCATTATCAAGTTGGAAGTTGAAGAAAGGCATGAGCAATTAGGGCATAAACAGCAACTTCATTTCTTGCATTTCAGGAAAGCATTTCCAATTTGCATGGTGGTTAATACTGAAACTATGCAACCTGTTCTGAGCATATGGCAGATTTCCTAGAGGATATGCTGCTGCATATTATCGAATTGATATCTTTTGCTGGCATTTTTAAGATACCATTGATGTTTGAGACTGGCAGCAGCAAAATAACAGAGACTATGTAGGTATTAAATGGTTCAGGTGAAACCATCTTAATGAGCCATCAAAGAATGTGTGAGTAACTCACATTATGTTCTTAGCTCATGGACACTAGAGGCCTATAGGTTTACTTAAAAGGAAAAATTTTATTTCTTATTATTACACAGCCCTTTGGGCCTGCGCCCTCATCATCGCTTTGTTTGTTTATTTGCGAAACTTTGTTTCTGCTGCTCAGCTCTGCTGCGCTCTCTCGTCCTGTCTGAGTGTGAAGAAGGGTTGTCACCTCTGCCAGAAGGTAGCCGGAGTGGGTTTCTGAGTTAGAAGGTTTCCTGCTGATGGCTGCACTAATGGGGTTCATAGCCATATGCAGCTGACCACCAGACGCGGAACGTGGAACTTTTCATGTCCCAAATGCAGGCAGATTATGTTACCGACCACCATGACAGATACTCTCCTGCAAAAGGAGCTCTTCTAAGCTCACCTTAGCAGATTTCAGGAGGGAGGTCTAGGACATCTCCTACCACTCCTTTCTTCTGTAGCTTGCCATAAATATATGTTAAAAAGCAAGGTTTTTTTTTCATCAGGTCAAGAACAGAATTACTTTTGAACTAGTAAAACACTCCAGCATAAAGATTCAAACACTGACACCTGGAGCTTCTGCTTTCAATATTCAAATGCTTAGAAGTTTTTTTGAATCAGAGTTTGCCAGTCTGCATTTAGTTGCTAGCAAAGTTTTGTGGCATTCTTCTGAAAATATGATTAAATTGTATTTACAGGGGTTTGATGTTCCCCTACTTTATGTAACTTTTAACTGCCATAGTCAACAAAGGTGTTAAAATCAAGGCTTTCAGACCTTTTGCCCTCTATAAAGGAAAATTCAGGCCAACAGAAAGTTTATTTTTGTTTGCAGAATGTGATGATGATAGGGAAACTGGAGGAAGTCTCCCTCTGACCTAGTAAATAAAGAAATTTGCCTACCTCCACAAACCAGGATTTCCGATTCCCAACAGAATTGTTGAACGTTAAAAACCAACTTTCACTGGGGTTTCTAACAAACACTGGAATCACTATAGGTACATGGTTTAAGCTGCCCTCAGTATTCCCAGTATGTCTTCCAAGGAACAGGGATGTTCCCCCAAAGGAGTAAAGCATTTACTGTATGCTAACAAGTACAATGCTAAGAGACAAAACTCTGAAAGTCCTCCTGAGGAAACAACTCTAGCACTGTGTATTGGGTTTGTGTGGCAGGGTTTTAGTAGCAGGAAGGTGGCTCCTGTGAGAAGCTGCTAGAAGCTTCTCCGGCTCCAAGTCGAACCCGCCACTGGCCAAGGCCGAGCCCATCAGTGACGGTGGTAGCACCTCTGGGAGAACAGATTTAAGAAGGGGAATCAGTAGTGAGCAGGGTGATTGGAATGTGAGAGGAACACCTCTGCAGATACCAAGGTCAGTGAAGAAGGAGGGGGAGGAGGTGCACTGGAGGAAGAGGGGATGCCCCTGCAGTCCATGGTCAGATGGCAGGCTGTCCCCCCCAGCCCATGGAGGGGAGCAGGGGAGCAGATGCCCACCTGCAGCCCGAGGAGGACCCCATGCCAGAGCAGGTGGATGCCCCTGAGAAGGCTGTGACTCCACGGGAAAGCCCACGCTGGAGTAGTCAGTACCTGAAGGACTGCAGCCTGTAGAAAGGACCCATGCTGGAGGAGTTCATGGAGAACTGCAGCCTGTAGGAAGGACCCATGCTGGAGAAGTTTGTGGAAAACTGTCTCCCATGGGAAGGACCCCACGCTGGAGCAGGGGAAGAGTGAGGAGTCCTCCCTCTGAGGAGGAAGGAGCGGCAGAGATGATGTGTGGCTAGTTGACCCCAACCCTGATTCCCCATACCACTGGGAGTGTAGTTGAGGCCAGGAAGAAGGGAGGAGTGGGGGGAAGGTGTTCTAAGATTCAGTTTTACTCCTCCTGTTTTGGTTTGATTAGTAACAAGTTAAATTGATTTTGGTTTTTTCCCCAAGTTGAGTCTGGTTTTTGCCCGTGACCATAAATGGTGAGTGATTCCTCCCTGTCCTTGTGCCAACCCACAAGTTTTTCATTATAGTTTCTCTTCATCATCCCACTGGTGGGGGAGGAGTGAGCGAGTGGCTTCATGGTGCTTTGCTGCCAGCTGGGCTTAAAGCACGACACATCGCAAGAATTTCCCCTTATTCTCTCCCACCAGCATCTCTAAATGTAGTTTCCTACTGTAATCAGAGACAGCATACATCATACAAGGTGGATAACCCACTGCAAGGGATTTACCACCCATGTAGTAGAGAGCTGGTGATTTATGTGCACATTAATACAGAATGCGTAACTTCCTCATTGTCCTGTGAGAATTCCAGAAAACAGGTCAGGTGGCTACACTTCAAAATATGGAAATAAGGATTAAGCTTAAGATAGTATTAAGTTTGCAATATTGCCATTTTTCTATATAATGTCCCTAAACAACATAGAATTATCTTCTTGACCATGCCCTGTTAATGCTCCCGTGTACACAATAGTTTTGGTAGGGATAGTTGTGTTCAGCCAACATTCCCACTGCAACAACAGGTCCAGAAGCAAGTCTGCCTTGCAAATGAGCTCAGTCAAGAAGCCCATTGTAATGGTGGTTGCATCTCATTACCCAAGAAGTTAATTACATTGTATTTCAGAAATGCTGAGAAAATCTGTATTTCACATGCAGCCTTGCTTCTCTTCCTGGCCCCCTTTGTTGCTGGTTGAGATTTGCTCATACTTTGACACACGCTAATAAAACTTTGGTTTTAGACTTGAGTTCTCACTTCCTTTCCATCCCTCAGACACTGTGACAGAGTGTAACAGTCCTTAGTTCAAGGAACATATATTCCCATCACTTCCCACATGTCAGTCCCAAAATAAGTTCTTGAGCTCTCAACAAATTCCAGAAAAATGCTCCAGAGGATTAGCAATAGCACAAAAAGATGCTTACATTTATAGTTAATAATAAAGATTAAGATAAAGAGTTTAATTTCCCCCTTGTTCTGCTGCTCTGAACCCAGCCAGCTATAACTTTGATTTAACAGGGGTGGGCAAATTGCAAATGATAACACAGCTATTCATAACATGAAACAATGTGATTTTGCATAACATTTTCTGACAGTAGTGCTGAATTTGACAGCATAAGCCATCAAATACAAAATGAAGAAAAAGTAGATATGACATGCATAAGCCCTGTTAAGGACTGTGTAACTTACTTTTAATGTGTACTGCTGGAAGCTAATAAAAAACACTGCATCCAAAAATCATCATCCAGACACAAAATATTGGGTATTGTCACAGCAAAGCCATCAGAAGGGAATCAGAGGTGGATTATATGTTGCACAAACTTTACTCCTAACATTTTTTGTTATGCTGTTGTTTGATTTTATGCATACCAGCAGTGAGACCTTGCCTACTAAGGTCGGAACACCAGATCAAAAGATAATATGCAGGTTTGGTTTTAATGCACAGAAAACAGTACAGATTTTCTGCTGTGTCATGAAAGGAACCATGTCATGGAGAATCTCAGCAGAAAAAATTTTGAACATAGACGCAAAAGGTTTTTTTGCATGATCCATTGTGTGAGACAGCTTAATAAATGCAGGCCGTACAGCACATAAACCTAGTCCAGCAGTTACCAATTAGGTGTAAAGAAAAAGCAAATGAGTTTCAGACTACAAGAGAATTGAACCTAACTTGCATATTAGATGAAACATCTGATTTTTTCATCTTCTTCATCCTCGTAAACCAGAAGGTGAATGCCCTGCAAAAAAATCCCAAGTTTCACGTTAACATTCCTTAACAGAAACGAGTTTGTCTGACACACTCTACAATTATTTTAACTGTTTCTAATATTTACCAATCCTTTTGGCATAAATATGCATATGACACATTCAAAACTGTGAAATTAAAAGAAAGGCGTCTTAAAAAGCCAGTGTCCTCTCAGTATGAGTTACCTTGCTCTTACTAGGTAACTTATCTCAAAACTTATCTGATCCTGTAAATATACTCATGGCAAAGAAAATGTTGGAGTGAATCCGTGTTTGGGGAATGAAAATAATTTCAATAAGAAAATTAAACATTTATTTTTAGAAGTGAATTAATTTTCACCTCTTCAAATACACAGGGTAGTTTCCTCCCCAAACTCAGGCCATAAATATTTTTTAGCTAAAAACATATGAAGAGTTAGTAAATGATCATCTGGCTGATAAATGCTTTGTAAAGGAAGTGATAACTCTCTTCAAAATATTAATCAATCTAATATTTTGCATGTATGAAAGAACAAAATAAAAAAAGCACAAGTATAGTCAGTATTTTTCCACCAATATTTATGCTAAGAAAAATTTCCGTCATCTTTATTTTGCCTCATGGGAGTGCATTTCCCTACAGCTCATTGAAAACATTCCATGTTTTACGTTGTCATGCTTACTCAGTCACCAGATTTATACAGAAAATCTCAAAATTTTTCAAGAAAAGAAGGCTATTTTGGAACTTAAGTAAATTTACTTTTGAGACCACTAGAAAAAATAAAAGAACAGCATTTTTCTATTGTCATTTAACACTTCAGCTTTATGGGGGGGGGGTTTGTTTGTTGTGTTTG
>JAOBAS010000072.1:37656273-37667104 GCA_025311575.1 Elanoides forficatus
GGTTTGTTTGTTGTGTTTGGGTTTTTTTTAACTTGCAGTTCTGAGTAAAAGAACTTAATAAAAATACCATTCTTAGTTTCCCATGAGGTATTCTGCAGAATCCAGTATCAGTGGACATAAAAATCATCTTTCTGCAGGAGAAGTCTTGCTTTTGTTTTTTAGTTTAGATTCTTAGTTTTCTCTGGACAATTACAATTTTTGCATCCTCCAAGAAGCCTCCATGAAAAAAAAAAGTAATTTGAAAAATTGTACAGTTTTGATTGGTTGAAATAATGCAGTGTTTTCTGCTGGTTATTTTGCAGTTTTGTACTAGCTTTATGAGCTTAAAGATGGTTCCTGAGACTAGCAGCAAAGGTGACTGTCACTTAATAATTCCTGCTTCTTGTGGGAAAAAAATTACTAGAACACAGATGTCCAA
This sequence comes from Elanoides forficatus, assembly GCA_025311575.1. Classification (NCBI taxonomy): domain Eukaryota; kingdom Metazoa; phylum Chordata; class Aves; order Accipitriformes; family Accipitridae; genus Elanoides; species Elanoides forficatus. The sequence continues at coordinate 37,656,692 of JAOBAS010000072.1, forward strand.
TTCTTCCTAAATTTTCATTCCACTCAGCCCCAGCCTCCATTTAGGATGGTATTTCAACATGTACTTTTTCTGTGGATATTCAGTAAAGTGCCAATTTGGAGAGGGGGAGTGAGATATGTTGGTGCTTGTTTAAACAAAGTATACTGGGTACTCAAGACAAAGCCAACTGAAGTTTAAGTTCAGTGAGTGTATACCAAACCCAGTATGATACGGTTCAAGCCAAGGCTATTTCCAGCTCATGGTTTAAAAACCATTTAGTAGTAGAATCATCCAAAATTAAAAGTAAAGTCATATTGGAGTTATGTTATTGATTCACAGCCAGTTGCCTGCAACTAGGGAAATCCTAAGATCCTGCAGATTCATCGTACTGCTTAGGAATCTGAAGTTTCAGACTGTGCAAGTACAACAAAAAGAACAGAAGAATCAATAGTTTGACTAATGTATTTGTCATTCATGAACAGAGATGGTGGGTACTATCAGTGTAAATTATTTAATCCTTAATTAGAATGAATCTGAGGAGCAAGCATCATTTTCTCAGTTAGTCAAACTAATACGCAAGTTCTCAATGAAATTACAGTGAGAAAGGTCACTGTTGACTGAGACCTAGCTGCAGATCAGAAACAAGTTGATTAGTCCCAGGTATTACTGTAACATTAAAAGTTGGTTAATGAGGAAGTACAGGATGATGAAAACCCCATATTTATAACAGACATTGCGGTAAAATAACCTCAATGGAGACTACTGTAGGCTTGACTGATGCATACTAGCAGTAAATGAGTGAAACTTTTTCTGCACTATAAGAGTATACTGTTCTGCCTCTAAAATCTTCTTCTTAGAATTTCTTATTTTTTATTTGATATGGACTTTTCCGAAGAGGAAAACAGAGGTAAGTTGTTTTACTACAGGAAAGGGGTTTCCCCACACATATAACCTGAAATTGAGTGTTAAACCTTTCACACTTTTGTAATACTTTTCAGATCACATTTTTTAAAAAATACACATTATGCAAAATTAACCTCTTTTCCCTTGAGGGCAACAGAAGACATATCTGCTGCATAAATTATCTTGAGACCTCTAGTGCATCTATGAAGCTGAAAACAATTGTTTCATGTTACAATTGTTTCATGTTACAAATTGTTTCATGTTACAATTTGATTGATATTAGATTGATTAGTTCAACATAAAGCAAGAGATACTCAGTATTACGGAAGCAACTGTGAAAGACTGCAAGAGTTAGTGAGTGTCTCAAACATCGCGGTGGAGCAAGTTCTGCTTAACGACAGGCTCTGCATGACAAGGAACCCTGCACAGCAAGGAACCACAGGTGAACAGAAGCCGATCAGCAGCAGGACATCAGCGGCAGGAGGAGAGGACGTGCCGGAGGGTGCGCAGCTCCCTCTTCGGACCCGCTGAGCAGGGCAGCTCAAAGACCAAACAGCAGTCACGCCTGCAGGGAAGGGGAGGTGACTCCCCAAAGGACCCCCAAGCCCACCGACCCACTTCCCGAAGGTTCTGGAAGCACAAACCGCACATGACACCTCATTAGCCTCATGAGTTACAGTGCTTGCCTGAAGGAGGGGCGAGGAGATGATAGAAGGACACAAACTGAAGCCCCCACGTGCTCACGCACCCACCAGAACTGGACCTTTAGACTGACTGGACCAACGCCGGACCCAGGGCCGGTGCAATCTTTCTCTTTTCCTCTTTCTCTTTCTGTCTTGCTCCCTCTTTCTCTCTCCTTTTCCATAATCCTTACACCCCATCTCTTTGGACATAAACCTTTGGCCAAGTCTGGGACTAGGAGTGGATCCAGCTGCCCCTGGGCTTCTCTCTGAGAAGGAGTCTAGCAAGCAAGGGGGTCCACTCTGAACCTCATGATTCAACGGGAGGAATCACCTTATTTTCTTCCCTTAACTGATCCCCAAATAAGTAAGGCCTGTAGTATATGTTTGGTCATGTATGGTTAGCACGTTACACAGTTTACTGACATAGTTTCATGCCAATTTTTGTTGTGAGCATACCAATTCTTGAGAGCAAATAAAAGTTGAGTTTTGTGAGTTAAAGGATCCCTGGTGTTGTTTCACCTTAATCCTGACCTGGAAATCAATAAACCTGAGTTGTTGTCCTGAGAAATTGGGACATGACAGCAACATATATAGTGACATGGAAGCATCCATAAAGAATGGCAAAACCAGACCTAAGAACAAAGCTAAGAACAAATCAGATGTAAGAACAAAGAAAAGTATGCAGAGGGCTGGACAAAATCATCTGATGCTGCTCCAGTATGATCCTCCTTTATTGCATTTTTTCCTAAAACAAAACAAATATAAATAATAAAGGAAGAACAAATTTTTAAAAATTAATATTCCATAATAAAGATTTAAAAAGAGGAAAAACATCAAATAGTATCTTCTTAAAAACCCTAAAGATTTTTCTAAAGCTACTCATAGCCTTGTATGAGGAGGTCGAAAGTCTTTAGCAGTACCTAGGAATCCAAGTCAGAGATGAAGAATCATTTCTGCTACATGCTGTGTAAACACAGAATAAAAGAGTAAGTAGAAAATGTGTATGGATTATGCTGCAATTTGCAATTGCAATATACAGAAATTGGCACTTGCTGATCTTCAACCCACAGCAATCCTACAACAGAGGGATCCTTCAAAAGGCCTGGCAATTTAGACAGCTGTTCAATTTTCTCTGTGTTCGTGGTGGATTCTCTGTATCCTACCACCTCAGCAGCAGCTGGAGTGACAGCCTTCTTGGATGACCCCTTTCTCAGCAACTGTCTTCTCCCCCAGTTTCCATACTCGGGGTTCTAGCTTCAAGGTAGGTTCACCATCCCACTTTCTCATGTCCTCTTCCTGGTCACACAGGAAAAAACAGAGTGCCACATGCCATGGTTGGGATGGAGATAACTTTCTGCGTAGCAGCCAGACCCAGTACAATTCTGCATTTGTGTAGGCTTTTTTTGTTTCTACTACCTTGGCTACATGGTCACGTTAGTAAAGTTATTACAACAGCTGCAATGTTTTAAAAACCTTTACTCATAACAGCTTGCTTTAAATATAAATATATTCAATTTCTTTCCAAGAAGGGAGAAAGATATGGTCACATATCTTAAAGATATGGTCACATAATAAATAGAAGGTGCATTACTGGCTGTCATTTTGTATCCAATTTGATGAACTAAATGATAGCGTCAGAAGAATACTGTATTTGTATATGTAAAATATATGTATTTTAGAAAATAAATGTACCTAAATCCATTTCTCTTTTATTCCTTCTTCATATCTCTCATTGGGAAAACAGTAACAAATATAAACTACTTTGACTACACTATGAGAAAATACACAGGCTGTCCTCAATCCATATTGTACTACTGTAATGTCTAAAAATAACTTTCACTGTAAACAATGCTATTTACCTTTACTTAAAGACAATAAGAAAAAAAAAAGTCCACGAATGACAAGTGATGCAATTTACTGCACTTTTTAAGTATGTAACTGCCTATTGAAATCTACAATCATGATTGAAGCATAGACAATTTTAAGTTGTTAATGAATCCTGGAGACACACCTACATTGTACAGTTAAGATCTTAGGCTGATCTCTAAGAAGGCTGGAGAATCTACATATTGGAGCTGCACCATGTTGGGACTCTGGTTCTTAAATGCTATTTAACTCTTTCCTAATGATCCAAACTAAAACTTCCATTTTCTTTATCTGCACAAGGGGGATGTGTTGATGGAACAGGAATCAAAATACAGCTTTCTTTAGTCAATGTTTTGCCTTTAGGATAGAGTAGTCTGGACTCAGTAAATACATCACTGAATGTCCCTAACTACATTAGCCTACCTCACTTGGTATGAGTTATATGTACGCATTTGTTGTGTCAGTGGGTTCAGCAGAGCAAACATTCAGCTGAGAAAGTGAGTGCATAGGTTCAGACCTCTGCTGCATTTATTCACTGAAAAAATAAAATGGAATCCAGATTTTCCTTCTTCTCAAAGAAAGGTCCTAGACATGAAAGGAAATGACAATATAGCCATGATAGGATGATTTCACTAGTATATGATTGTGTGTCCTGTGTTGTAATACTTAAGAGGAAAATCTATTAAATTAAGCAATTGTTTGAAATACTGCATTTTGATAAATTAATGTGGGAATTTTTTAAGCTACCTAAACTAATTTCTTAACACTCCCCCTCCAAAAAAAACCAAAACCAACCAACCAAACAAACAAACAAACAAACAAAACCCCCAAACTAAAACAAAAAACTTATTAGGTAAGCGTAACATAAACATTTACTTGTTTGTTGGCTTTAAAAGAAGGGTTCACGTGTTCTCTGTGAAAGAATCCCTAAAAACTGATCTAATTCGTATTCATACCAAAGTATAAAAAGAAGTAAAGGAGAAAATAATTTTAAAATCATACACTTTGGAAAAGTCAGATATGGAGACAATACAGGAAATTATTCTGCCACCAGAAACGAGTAGTAGCCATGTGGAGGAATGCACAATAGCACCTGTCAATCTAGAACACAGGAGCAAGCTAGCAAGATACAGAATAGATGGAGACATGGAAATTAAATCAAATGTGCAAGGGGCACACCACAGAGGAATGAACTGCACAGATGATCCTTTAACGGTGTCTGAAGAAGAGTTCACAGCAAGTGCAAAAGGCATCTGGGGTTCATATGCATGTATGTATACACACACAGAAGTAAACAAATAAAGTAGAAACCAAACATCATTAGATAATATTCCAAATACATATTAGCATACTTAAAAAAAAGAAAAGAAGCTGAACACAGTCAGTATTTTTGTCACTGCCACATAGAACACTAACAAAAAGACAACAGTTTTGTAAACCAAGTAAAGACACTAAAAGTCAGGAACCTAGCTCAACACAGAAAGCCAAAAAATAAAAGCTTACTTGTTATAGAGCATTCACTAAATATTTTCAGTATGTTTAAATTTCACTTTCCTTAAATTTTGCTATACATATGTGGAATCATAAAGTGCTGTCTTGTTGTATCTAAGATAGGCCTGTGTCTTGATTTTGCTGGCAGCTATTTGTCATAGGTGAAAAAAATTCCTTAGGTTTTGAATGCTATTATGGAGCAGATAATTATGTGCCTGTCTGGGAGACTGTCAAAAACTGGATTTTTGAACTCTCATGCAGAAGTCTGTTACTTGCTAGCTGCAACTGGTGCAGTTTCGTTTTAAATTTTGGCAATACCTGGGCTAAACAGAAGTGGCATGTCCTGAATTGTCCAAATAATAAAGAGACATGAGACAGAACCACCAATTAGGAAGCTGATCACATGTTGTGCTTCTGTACATAGACTGTTTATATTGGGAAAACTGAAGTTCTGGGGGCTTCCAGAAAGAGGAGCCAGTGCCAAAACCAAGAGATTTCAAAAGGAAGAAGTGGCCTTTGAAAGAAGGTGAAGACCTTGGCTGGAGGGAAGATCCTGGAACCGAGACAAGGTGTTAAAACTCAGAGACCTGCATGGAGAGGAATGTCAGGGATGCCCAGGGACCTCAGTCCCAAATGCCTAAGACTGAGAGCAGCAACACAGCAAAAACCAACACAGCGTTCTGCCCAATCATCACAGGCCAGCAGTGACCTTCCTGCTGGGAAGGGAAGTCAAGACTTCTTGGACGTTGGGGTGGCTGAGCAAACAAGCTAATCAAGTAAGGTGAAAGTTCTAATGTCATTAATTAAATAAATCCCAGTATCTAGATTCCCTACAGGTTGTTTATTCTGTATGACCCTTAACACTGTTCAATGTCTGATGCTGAATGTCTTCACAGAAAAAGCTTGAAAATATGTAAAAATTAGGAAGTTATTAAAAGCTCCTTTTTTTCTACTGGAAGATGAAATAAGCTACTGGATGAATAGCCTTTGCTTGTGTTCCTTGAGTTTTGCAGTTGGATTCCTTCATCACATATCTAGTCTTTTATTTCACAAAATTTTAAGGGAAATTAATAAATCAATGAACAGTTAGCTAGAGGCACAAGTGTCTCCTATCCATCGGAGTTACATTTAAAAGAAAAAGCACAGAAAATGTGGATTAAGCTGAACTACAGCAAAAAAAGCCTGCAAGATAAGAACCCTGAGCTCCTCATCTTTCCAAGAAAAAAATGGGCATTTGATCTCAAGAAAATTCAATAGAGTCATCATTTGAGAAATCGTAGCTCAGGTCTCATTCTGCATCACCCTACTTGACCTAGGCTATAATCTGCCTTCTTTTGAAACAGAAAGGGTTGCACGTGAGCTGAAAGGAGTTGTAAATCTTACTTGTAATCTTACTTAATTTCACCTTATTAAAATACCTAAATTTTCATTTTTATCTTTTCAGTGACCCACCAGTTCTGTGCACAAAAATCAGGCCCTACATACTTCTGTAGGCTTTGAATTTTAAAGAATCTCATATTTGTATAAATAGTAGTAACTCCCATTCAGAATTCTGTGGCTTATTTTTAACATTGTTTAACATCAGTGCACCATTCAAATTGGAGGAAAGTCATAATTTAAATTATTTCAATGAAAGAAACTTACTGACTCACTTTTTGTTTCCTACAAACCACAACAAAACGTAATGATCACTTACTGGTGACTAGCTTTCCAAAGACTTGGTTTTCCTGTGGCTTCTGATTTTTCCTTTATTTCAGTTTTGCTTCTGATTCCACAAGTACTGAAGGTTCCACATCTGCAGATACATTCATTTAAAATGTCATTCAGAGATCAAGGCAAAGATAAAATATCATTTGGCCTCAAGTTATAATTTTTAAAGAGTCAAAAGTTGAGGGGGGAGAATAAAAAGAGGGAAAAGCTTTTAGAACACATCAATAAGTTGTTCTAAAAGTGCGTTTTCACCTTTCACATCTTTTTTGCAGCAAAGAGAAGGGCACTCTCTAAATTTAATTTTGTTTTTACTTATTGCAATGAATAGAAAAGCAAAGGGATTGTTTGATAGCTGAAAACAGAGGAACAATTTCCACTGTCAAAATTGGTGGCTACAAACCAGATGACTATTATTTAGAATGGTAAATGTATGAAATAGAAACTCTACGTTAACATTCTTGATTAATTTAGTAGTGGTTTCACGGCCTGGGAGACTAGGCTCATCCATCAATAGAGCAGATCCTGCTTGGGGAAATGGTGTACAAATTTCTTCATGCTGATGCACCTTCAGCAGTTACAGAGGTCAGCACTGAAGTCTGCATTTGTCACTATGTTATGATATCCTAGACACTATAATGTTATAGTCACTCTGAAACGTATCAGTAAATGCCAAGTTTATAATGACAATCACTGTAATTCTCTGCGGGTTGCTGCTGTGGAATAGCAGTATACCTCAAGTGTCCATTCAGGTATTGTTTTCTCTGCTATTGCTTCTATTCAGCGATTCTTCCATTAAAAAGTTGTACAAACTACACAAATTTCTCAGAAGCTTTTTTTCTGGTAGCATTTTGCACAATATTTATCAAGACTTGTGTAGGAGTTAAAGACACTACAGATCACTGGTTTAGTTGTATACAACACACAAGTAATGCCAACAATTTATAAGAAGAGCAGTATTTAAACAAACAAACAAAAAAAAAAACCAAAAAAACAACTTACTCATGGCAATTGAGTTCAAATCACTTCTTGATGGTTTGTTTTTTTTTTTTCCCACCTGTTTTACAGCTCTCAGTATATTTGTTTATTTCTATCTTGAATAATCCAGTCACTCATGGTCCTGCATTTTTATGACATCAGAGAAAAAAAACATCTCTGGCTATTAGCTCATGCTATAAGGTAAACTTTAAATGACAAATAGACTACAATTATTTCCACTCTGTTCCAGATGGAACCATGCTACAAAATACATTCACTTGGATATTATATTTTTCTTGAGAATTGCACACCACCCGAAGGCTTGTATCTCATGAGCACCACTCACTGGCACATCAAGTTATTTGCAAAATTTAAGTCACTTTAAAATTGAATTCATGCTGTCTTCCTGTGCACTTCACAGTCAAACACCAGTAATTGCTCCCCAAGTGTAACTGCTTAGATGCTAATTTTAGATAGCTGAAAGACAAACTGCAGGTTGTGTAACTATGTAGGCCTATTTTTAAAAGAATGTTTCACTAAATCCATTGTTGGGAAGTTATGATGAACTGGTCAATAATGGAAACCAACAGTGGAGATGTAATTACATGTTACTTTAGATAGTTGATTACTGTGTAAATTTCTTTTTCCCTTTTCTTTTTCTTTCTTCGGTTGATGAAGAAAGCCTATCAGCTACATTTCAGCCAGCCTTCAACTCAGCCTTCCTTGCACACAGAAGAAAGTCTAAATCATACATATATATCTACCTGTATATGTTTGTTGGTATTTACAGAGAGCAGGACAGAAACTTGAGGTCCATTTGCCTGGGGGACCAACTAGGCCGGTTCCTTCCTAACCTGTTGAGGCTAACACTGCATAATGGGTTTGGTTGGGATAGACTTAATTTTCTTCATAGTAGCTGGTATGGGGTTATGTTTTGGATCTGTGCCCAAAACAATGCTGATGATAATACAGTGATGTTTTCCTTATTGTTGAGCAGTGCTTACAGAGTCAAGGTCTCTTCTGTTTCTCACACTGCCCTCCCAGCGAGTAGGCTGGAAGTGCACTAGAAGTTTGGAGGGGACACAGCTGGGACAGCTGACTCCAACTGACCAAAATGATATCCCATACCATATAACATTGTGTTCAGCAATATAAGCTAGGAGAAGAAGAAGGAAGGGGGGGACATTTGAATGGGTGGCATTTGTCTTCCCAAATAATTGTTATGTGTGATGGAGCCCTGCTTTCCTGGAGATGGCTGAGCACCTGCCTGCCAATGGGAATTAGTGAACGAATTCCTTATTTTGCTCTGCTTGCATGTATGACTTTTATTTTACTTATTAAACTGTCTTTATTTCAACCCACATGTTTTCTCACTTTTACCATTCCAATTGTCTCACCCATCCCACCATGGGGGAGTGAGTGAGCAGCTGTGTAGGGCTTAGCTACCTACTGCGATTAAAACATGAGAGTCCTTTTTGAAACACAATGTGGGGCTTGAAAGGTTTGAGATAATGACAGATTTGATTGAAGTGTGCTAGATCAAATTAATAGCTGTTATATCTGTTTACCTATTAATCGGCAAGTCCATGGGGCTTGCTTGCCTTACTGTGTATTAGAGTCTAGTGCTCATTAGTGGCTGCTTTTTGCTTTCACTGCTTGCTGTACTGTTTATCACCTTGCTCTGCTGTGCCTGTGAACATTTTGATAACAGCAATGGCCATGCACCTGAGCTGGCAGGTGGACAAGACATCACTGCGGTTCTCGTGCTGCCGTACTGGAGCTCTGGAGTGAACTCCAGAGTCAAAGGGACTGTGACCTGTGGATGAGTCCCTGTGGGAGCAGTACACCCCAAAGCGTCTGTGGCTGAGGATGAGTCCACAACAGAGCAGGTACACCCCAAACCATCTGTGGCCATCGATATGTCTGTGCTGCAGCAGGTATACCTTGAAGCATCAGTGGCTGTGTATGAGGCCGTGCAGGAATACCTTGAAGCATCCATGGCCATGGATAAGTCCACGACACAACAGGCACACCCCTGAAGGCACTGTGGCCATGGGTAAGGCCATGTTGGAGCAGGAGCACTCCTGAAGGGACTGTGGCTGTGGGTAAGGCCACGCTGAAACAGGTACACCCCTGAAGGGATTGTTGCCCATGAATAAGGCTGCACCTCAAAGCAACTGCGGCTGTGGATAAGTCCATGACACAGCAGGTACACCCCTGAAGAGACTGTGGCTTATAGATAATGTTCCACTGGGAGCAGGTACACCCCTGAGGACTGTGGTCCGTGGGTACGTCTTCACTGCCTACAGGAGTTAAACCACAACACATTGCCATCCACTTACTTTCTCATAGCAATCACCCACTCCAACATAGCACATTTAGGCTGAAATGCCAACCAAGAACATGATATCTGGCCCAAGTCTTTTAAATTAAAAGACCACTGACAAGACAGCAAGTTGGGGAAATGAGAATGACAGACTGTATATGGACACCATAAAAGGAAACTGTAAAGTTGAATACTTGGAGGAAAAAGTAGGTACATAGTAATAGATAATGCCCAGTTTGTTTAAGGAGATAGAGCCTCATAACTATGAGACCAAATGGGATAATCAAAATGGAGGAAAAAAGAGAAAACATATTTGCATTTGAAATATACCTCAAGAAAACACAGTCACTGTTTCTGAAGACATCCTCTGCCCAAATATAAGCCTCACATTTCCAAATTCTTAGCGCTGCATGGGGTTGTTGTGACCCAAGTGCAGGACCCGACACTTGGCCTTGTTGAACTTCATACAATTGGCCTCGG
>JAOBAS010000072.1:37687195-37697900 GCA_025311575.1 Elanoides forficatus
TGGTAATTTGTTTTTATTAATACATAAATGATAGAGGAAATTAATTAAGGAACAGAAAGGGCAAGAGGCCCAAGATCCGGTATTATTGATCATTTTTTCTACCTATGAAAGAAACTAGAATGTTTTCTGCATGAGTCATTCTGGACAGAACCATAATGTGCAGGGAGCTACGCAACAGATTCTTTTCCTACTAATGACACTCACCTCAAAAGAGTTCTTAGGACTAAGAAGGAAATTTCTAGTTGTAGAAAGAAACCACAGTTTAGATAATTCCATTAGACTACCTGTCTGAACTAAAAATAAATAAATAAATAAAAGCTTTTTCTCCTTTGGAGAATGATTGAGAAGAACTATCATCAAAAGAATAACCATTTAATCTTACTTATACTTTATGTGCCTTCTTCATAAAAGCTACTTTTTTCATCTGGATGGGGGATAGATTTTTTTTTTTAACTTCTTGTTTGTAAATTTATTCCTATATTGTAACAAGCCAAAGGAAGTGGAGAGCCTAAGGAGAGAAATGGGAGAAGTCATGATCATGATTTGGGACAGATAATACCATCACAGGAGCACAAAGATCTAGACAGGGAGACAAATAGGGAACTTCTAAGTCTTTTCATTTGCTGTCATAGGGAAAGCATAGAAGAAGCCAAGAGAAAGTAAAGCACGGGGGGGGGGGGGGAGGGGTGGGTTAAAACAGTGAACAGTAAACCATTCAAGTGATGAAATAGAAGCGACAGACATCTTAGTCAAGGCCTAATCCTGACACATTTTAATAAGTGAGATATTGCAAAATATCATATTGAATCTGACTTCATATATGACTGTATATGGAACATAGGCCACTGAGAATCAACCAACCAATATCTGCTGGCATTACCAATACTATACTTCTGCAGAGTGGGCAGCTGAAAATTGGTTTGCAAAGCAAGAAATATTTTGACTTGCTGTCACCATGGACTCTGGCTCTGTATTTTGCTTCCTAATCACCTTGAGAGAGTGATTATGTATCTTCTGGAGCCTGACACAATGGCTAAAGGAAATCATTCCATTGACTTCAGTGAACCTTTCACTGTAACCTCAATGTTCCTTTCAAGGAAGTCCTATTGATATTTTCTTTCCTTTGTAACACATCATGGTGCACTTAGAATCAAAATAAAACAGTAAATAAAGTAAGACATTGATCAATAATACAGGAAAACAGAATCTGCAGCACCCCTAACAGAAGTTAGTAAGACTAATCATAGCATTAACCTGGGTAATAGCAAAGCCAGGATTGATCTGGCAATTTAGCAACAAGGATTCTGAGTTCAATAATTTCTGCAGAAGGTGTCCCACACTGCAGAAAGAAGTTCCTCATTCCTTTGCCAGAAAAAGAAAACAAAGGTGTATGTGATACTGTGGTCAAGCGCTTAGGCCTCTTCAATCTGACTCTGGTGATACTAGGCTACAGTCCCTTTTCCAAGGATTTCTGCAGTGCTGACTCCAGAGCAGCCAGGCAAGGAGTGATTCAGCCCTATCAAGTCCAAGGCACTTCAGTGCACAAAAAAACCCCTAGCTATGTAAAAGCCTGGGGAACTTCAGAATTTGGATACATCAAGGTTTAAAAACATTGACTTCAACTCAGGTACGTAAATTCTGCTGTAGTTATGCCTTAGGTCCCTCTGTCCTTCTTGGTTTTCCCAGGACTGAAAAAGTCAAACCCAGATGGTCCTATTGAGGCTTATAAAGTTGAAGACGTAAAATGGTCATAGCTTATGAACATGTATCAGACTCTGCCTACTGTTGAAATTCTGGATTTTAACAAGATGCATGAACAGGCTTGAAAGCTTTGTCTAGTTTTCTTACTTAACTGGGTAGTTATTTTCAAGAAGGAGAGCAATTTGTTTCAAAATCTTTTTAATAAAACATGTCTCCATTTCTCTGTTATAGCTATCATTAGTAAGTATACAATTTTCAAGGGACACATTAAGCCAACTACTTCTACAACTGCATTTTAAACAGCTAAGTAGTTTCTTTCTGTGGGGAAAAATGGTCAGTACTTGGTATTTCTGCCATGTGTGGGTTTTATTGTAGAGCAGAAATCATAAGAAATTAGTCTGTCTGCTGGCTTGTCTAGGTCTCCAAAAATATAAGCAAGTTTAGGTTTCAGTGTTGCAAGGGGAATCTATAGCTAAATGTCCTTTTTTTATGGGAATTATATTAAAATATATAAGTAACCTTGAATGCTTCTAAGTCCCTTAAGAAGTCTTTTTCAGGTCTTTGAAAGTCTCTCAATTCATCCTAGGGATTCCTGAGCCACATTCATGTCACCAGTAGTCTTTGCCAGAATGCAGTCTGGCAAAGCAGCTACTTTATATCTTTAGAGCCAAATGCAAAATTGATTAAATGCAACTCTTCTCCTAGCAAGTATATTACTGTCTGAGAATGCCTATTACAAAAGTAGTAACAGCACTGATTTTAAGTATCTACCCATATATTACAAATATAATTTCTTTCCTTGCCAGCCTTTCAGGTTCACTTCTGTGTACGCTCATCGCTTACCCATGCTTCACATTGACAGTCCTTAATAGATCTCATGTATTTGCCAACTTGTTTGAGGGGAATAAATCATGTTGAGTCAGTCCAGCAAAACCTATCAAGATCACTACAGTTTTGTCCTACAATCAAAATATTTCTTAAACTAGAAAAGAAATTTTAGGTGGAGCACGACTAAAACAATAGTTTTCTTTTTTCCTAGTCCTGTAAGACTTCTCAAATGTGAAGCAATTTAAATTGTCATCCATTACATCAGCCAGTGAGTGTACTCAACTTTTTCATAATAAATGCTGAAGTACTTGCAATGGAACTAGTCTGCGCTTTGTAATCCTCTAGCTTACAGTGTAAGCACTGGTAGACTATAATGAGCTGATACATGTTAGGGGTAGCTATGCATCTAGTAATCATGTAGCCTATGACTACATAGACTGGTGCAGCCAGTCTGGTGTATGAATATTCTCTATGTATAGCAAAAATGGCTCTCCTCTACTTCACTGAGCTGAAAGGAGAATAGCAAGTCATACTCATTACTTTCTAGCCAAGATATTCATTAACATCATTGGGTAATTTTTAAATTGCCCTATAAGCATTTTAATACATTGTGTTGCCATACATTTCTCCTTATAAAAACAGTGAAAGACCTTTCTAATTCAACTCAGCAATGAAAACTGTAAAAATTGGAAATTCTTTAGGTAACAACTAAGCATTGTTGATTCTTATTATAGTAAGAGCTGAGTAATTTTGCAGCAAGAGCATGGTCTTTTACAGCATGATAGAACATTTCTTACATCTGACTTCTGACTAGAGGCACCTTCTTGTCTGGGTCACTAACATTTAACTGAACACAGTCTCTACCTACTCCCCATAGACATACAATACAAAAAAGGCTTTCACAATAAACTTGATTAGAAAAATAGAAACAGAAGGTGGGAAGAGAACATGAGGGAACACAGCTATTCCTTTAAAAGTTCAGATGTTCTACCCAGAAACAAAACCTGCTGATACATTTACAAAGTCTGTAAGACAGGGGAAGAATAAGCAGCAACCTTTCATAACTTAAATGCTTTGACTAGAAGACCATCCAGTTTCCTGGGGGAAGACAACTCATAAACTCAGCATATTCTATTGCCATACTTTTTCTTTGTTTAGAAAAGACCAACACAATACCAGCAGTAACTTTCTCTCTTTCAAAAACTATCCCATAAAAAAAAATCTTCTCACATGATCTTGAGACTTTTATACCAAGATGAATGTAGAGTCCTCAGAGTTTTCAGCATAGGTAAAGCTTTTCATTGATCACCCTCTCTAGAAAGATCTGAATCCTATTGCTTCTCCATCTATTATCAAATAATTTTAAAAATTCAGGATATCACTGGGCTACTGAATGTATAAAAGCTATTTCAAATACCTTTAATGTCATCACAGAACAATCCTACCTGAAGATCCTTGAAAGAAGCAGTGAGAATCTTTTATTCCTCCATTGCCACATGTATTTGCAGCAGACAACAGAATTATCCTGCAGACATAAGTGGCTAATCAAACAAGTCTATAATTTACACATCAGACTACCACCAGCCTCCATGAAGAGATCTCACATTTCTTAATGATGTTAGTGCCCATCCTGCACAGCTTTCCTCCACTCCCATCCAAAAAAAGCCAGCAAATCACAAACTAAACAAAAAAATATTAGTGATCTCCTCAATCCATGACCATTAGTTTCCGTCTTCACATCATCTGAAAAAATGCAAAGTGTGATTCCAGTTGCTTTTCCCAGTAGTGAGCAAGCCCATCAAAATTCAAATTCCTTTGGAGAAACAAAGTGAAGCTTCCTGAAAAAATATCATAGTCCTTTTTGTCAACAAAGCTAATGTACAGAATGGGCAAATGTTAAAGAGTTTGTAAATGGAATATCAGTACTGTGTTCTGACCCTAACCATATGGATCTTTTGAATGCTTAGGCTAAAGAAATTTGCCTGTTCTTAATCATTTTGCCTTCCCACCCTTAACTTTTCTTTTCAGATCCTTCAAAAAGAGAAAGAGAGAATTTTCTTAACTGTCACATACAGTGGAAGACACAGAGATTCAAAGATCATCTTACTTGGATTTTGTCTTTATAATTTGTAGCTTTCTAAATGCAGGGCCCAATACTCTGTATACGAATAAGAGAATTCTGAAGCCAGCTTCTCTTCAGCAAAGTAAAATTCAGAAAAGAAAAATTCAGAAAATACACCACAAAAAATTTAATCATCTTCCTCTATTATTTTAGGGCTCTAACCATCCCCTCTGCTAGGCGGCCATCAGAAGTACCAAAGGGAACTTTAACTCCAGTTGTCTGTACAGAAAAGCTTTTTACCTACAGTCATAGTTCTGTACATTGACATAGCTAAGTGAAATCTTAAAAGTTATTATCTTTATTTTAGCTCATCATATCTTAACTTAATTTATTTGATGATAAATTAAGTATGTGTTTAGACTAATTATTCTATAAAAATCACTTTTTCTGAATCAAGACTGCAAGCAGAATATTAGAATTATAAATGAGGAGTAAATATGAAACTGATAGCCTGCTTTGATTGAGTTGTTTACTGTAGTATTCTGAAAGCATTTATTTCACAAAAGTCTGCATATTAGTTAATAACTGAGTATTCATATGGTCACATGCTCCAGAGAATGAAAAAAAAAAAAAAGTATTCTTTCAGTCTTGTGCAGATTTTGTGCATCTAATCAGGTTTAACTTCATGTTTATATACATTTGTGGGGTAAGACTGCTTTGTTCTATGAATCACAGCTTAACCTCATCCCAAAGGGTAAAGGGAGGTGCTGGCTTTCCAGATAAATACTGCCAGGGTAAGTGAGATTTCATTTTCCAGCCCACAAAGAAACTGTGATTATCTCTGTAATCATTTCTCTCACCAAGATTCTGGCTCATGACAACTAGGAGGATAGATAAAGAATCAGAGTAAACTCAGAGTAAGGTAATGATTATGAGGCTCCTCTTGCAGAGAAAATACTTTTTTTTTTTTCCCAAATACCTGATCAAGTTATTTAAATACTTATCTACCACTTTTTCACACCTTCCTCTCTGAAATATTTTACTATTATAGCATCCAAGAGTATATGGAAAGACAAGTCAAAAAATGACATGGTGGAATACCCACCCAGAAAAGGAGAAGAAATAACAGTCTTATGGGTTCAAATTCCCATCTCAGATAATATTTAATTTATGTGTTAAAATAGAAGTTCAATACAAGATATTAACAGTACAGCACCAGAATACACAACCATCTGATGCTTAAGGTGGAAAAGAACATCCAGATCTCCTCTCTCAGAGGAATTAATAGAACATTTTTTGCCTGAGTACTCCAACAGCATTCATCACTAGGCATTTTATCAATTTAACACAAATGCATATAAATTGAATATAAACTTCAAGTATATTTACTTCTTTTCATTTTGCTGATGATAAAATTCTAAATCTGTTTTAAATCCTCCATTTGTGTTATAGTTGATTATTGGTTTTGTTAACTAAAAAATAATTCAATGCTCACACAGTTCCACTTTTAGATCCTTTTTGAAGCCTCTGGAGAAAAGCTCCTTATTTTCAAAAAGTTCTTATTTTCCATCAGTAAAACTAGCCAGGCATGAAAACACTTCCAAAATAAAAATACTTCCAAAAATCCTTTTTAAAACATCTTGTGAGCAAATTTTACACTTTATGCTATATACACGTGTTGGTTCCAAACATCATATCCAGCTCACCAACTCTGCTTTGCAGCAGACAAAGTGAACCTGCCTGAGCAGAGATGCTGCTCAAGAAGGCTGGTGCCTTCCCCATACATAGTTGGCTCCATCCCAACAAGAAGGAGAGAAAGCATGAGTTTCACACAAATCTAATAACTAGTAACTCTGGAGGAGGCAAAATTGGATCAGAGCATCCAGAGAGGGCCTAGTGTTTATGCTTACCTACAGTGAGAATAGGCTAAAAGCAGGAAGCCAATGTCCCACTGGAGCTACAGCTGAGCCCTGGGCTGCTGACATGTGCAGGAGCATGAAAAAAGTAAGGCTGGATTAGGGGCTCTCTGCCAGATGCTGCAAAGTCTTCAAGAAATTAGTTTCTCAGTGAAGCACAGGAATGAAAAGAGCAGAAAACTATGCAGTCAAGAACAACAAACACTATGGGTTTTAGCACCATCATGGCTTACTTCCAGCTTTTTTTAATATTTGAATGCAAGACCAAAAGAATACCTGAAGATATTAAAAGGAAACACTTTCAAAATTAATGAGATCAGCTGTTTTGATATGTAAAATAGTGTTAATAAGTGGAATTATTCCCTTTGCAACAGGATATTGGTTTAGGTAGTTAATTAGACTTTTGGAATATGAAAAAGGAGGAATGGCCTCTGCACTTACCCAAACTAGAATAAATAATGTGTCTACTGTTTGTAAACACATACTTGCAACTGTATAAATAAGGAAATGAGATTGAATTGTTAGTAATAAAAGACATAGCACTTCAGAATATAAACAAATCATCAGCCTGGCTCTTAAAAATATTCATTAGTGCAATATTACTCAATGAACTACAAAATAGGAGTCTACACACACCTTTGAGAAGATGTGTGTGTCAGGTTTTATTAGCACTAGTAAAGGAAAGGTTTCAATACTGTCATAGAATTCTTCTTGAAAGAAAGGAAATTATTTGCTGAAACCTGCAACTCTCATTGCACTCTCAGTTCTGGCTTCCCAATCATCTCTGCGAAAGTTGATTCCTGTGGACATACATGCATGTAGGACCCAGTAATCTCAGAGATATAAGTAGATGTGCTGTGGAGTATAAAACAAACATTAAGGTTTAAAAAAAAATGAAGCTCACAGAAATCCCACGTCTGAATTTCTTTCCTGTAAACCAATTTAATTCATATCTCTGCCAGACAAGTGCAAGGCTTGTAAGTGAGTATACTCCAACCCAGCTACAGTAGAGTTGTTTGTATACTGTAACAAGTATTTGAAGTATTCATCTGACATTCTTTACACTACAGCAAGATCTGAAAATATCCTTCTCTTCCAGGATTTAAAAAAAAAAAAAAAAAAGTCATATCCTTATCCCCTGAGAGGGTTTGGTTTTCTCTATCCAGTCTGGTCAATTGTCTATAGTAGAAGACGACTTACTCCCCACAGTGAATAAATCTTATATATTACCACATTGAAATCCTTCCTCCATATCTCAAAAAAAATTACTCAGTATATATTTAATAAAGATCAGAGCACAACAGAGGAACAATCCAGACCTTGCAGCTTCAGGTGTTCTATCAAATTTCTGATGCACATGCAAATTAAACTTACCAGCATTTCTAATCCTTCTAATATTTAAAAGATGGACTTAAAACAAAAGCTGGTATCATATCAAATCAGTAAATCAAAACATAAGTTCAAATTAACAAGAAAAAAAATCATTCCTTCTATTCAACCTTAAATCCTGAATCATTACCAAAAGAAGCCTTAAAATTTTCTTTGAACTTCTAGATCAGTAAAAATAATTCCCCCTTAGCAAAAATTAGCTGGTACAAGCAATGCATGCATCTTATATTGACTCCCTGCAAAAAGAAAATTTCACCTCTAACAAATACTTAACACCTTGGTAAACAGTTATAAGATGAGGTATAACTCTTTAGGCATCAATTGTATAATGAAACTTATATGCCAATGGAATTAATGGATAGGGCAGACAATAAGTAAGACATTACTTCAGAAAGAAATTATTCTTTTTCTTTTAAATAAAGAAGCCTGTTTTACAACCATTGGTATGTTCTGTTTAGTGCTGATGTTAGAAGTCCTATTTGCAGGGTCCTGTCCCAGTTTTGGTTTGGGTAATGAGGACCTCTCCTGGGAGATAACAGAATAATATATCAGACACGGGTTTTTTCATCTTTTTAAATGTCTTTTCTTTGTCACTTCAAAAGGCCTCATAGGTCATTCAGCCACCTGGGAGGTTTTTCCTATTCCATTTGATGTATCTCTGTAATTCTACTCCATCCTCAGTTGGAGCCTCCCAGAGATGCATTTCCTATAATTTAACTGTCAAATAAATATTTGTCTTAGGTATCAGTACACTGTCAATTCCAATTTTCTTTGAACATAGTCAGTCAGGAAATTCTTCAGTGAATGAGGACCCTATCCTTCCTTTTAAGCTCTCAGTGAGTGAAAACACAATAAGCTTCAAAACAGCAGGTGAATGAACTCCTAATCTGTGTTTAATAAATCATCACGGGATATGACTGTAAAAAGGCTTGATCTGTTTTAAAGATCTCATCACACTTTGTAAAGTTCTTCAGAAGCTCTTGGAGAGGTCTGAGCATATTTTAACTTAGGAGCCTGTATATTCCTCTGTGTGTGACTCATGGCATCAATGCCCCTTTTTCTCAGCTCAAGTGGTAATTACTACAACTTGATTTAGTTAAAAAAAGGAGAACACATTTACAGCTGAATGCTACCAAGGTGAAAGATAGGTCCTTCTCAAAATGAATGTGTTGAAATAATTACTGGTGAACTTTGCAAAACTCCAAGGTCATTGAGATCATACCCTGATGATAATGAATGAGAGTACAAGAACAAACAGTATGACACAACTGGATTGCCCTCATTGTTACTGAGATTCTTTGTTAGTTGGAGAATTCACAGGGATCTAACCCTAATTACTTTATTTAATAATGTAAAGTGGATATCTGACTGATATATTTTGTTGCTTATCATTGATGAAAAGTACAATCAGATGCCCCATGTAGAGTAAAAGTTCTTGGTAGTTTAATGGGCGGCACAGTTAATTGACAGAAAGTTGACCACATGTGAGAGTTTATGTTGTAAATCCTACTTACAAAGTGATTGAAAAACAGAAAATGCAGCCATTATTTCTGGTCTCTTATTTATACTAAATTACCAGATGTCTTTACACTGGACTTAGCTCTCACTTGGTACAAGGTGGCTCAAATCAGTGAAGCTGAACAGAGCCCTGCCAACTAACATCTGGCACAGAAGGTTCAATTAGCTGGCTGGTCACTAGCAGCACCCTGATCTTCTAGTCCTCTAAGTAATTGTCTCCATGCGGGGACCTTCTGTCTAGCTCTGTACATCCTGGCACAGAAAGAGTGTTGTTTCCACTCTTTGTCCATCTTGCCTATTTTTACCCATCCTAGTATTTGAAATCTCCAGAGCACAGTATTTGAAATCTCCAGAGCACGGTATTTGAAATCTCCAGAGCACAGTAAGTAAATCTACATCATTTGCTCAGTTTGGGAGTCATCATCATGGGAATAAAATCGATTACACAAAAATGGTGTGATTTTCCATAAGCTCACACTTTAAAGTCATACAGTCTTCAGTGGCCTTCATATTGTTTTGCTAAAGAATGAGGACCACTGCTGTCAGCATGACACCTTCCATGTCCGGGATGCTAATACTTTCCGTGAATACAGAGGGAGAATGTGGTTCACAACACTGTTTCAGGCTGAATAGAAAGCAACAGGATGGGAGCTAGTTGGCATAGCAAGTACATAGCTAATAGGATGCACACCTTTGTCATGTGGTAGGTAACCAGTATGTTTTCTACTGGGGATGGGGTTGTCTCATCTTCTTCCACCCTTTGTAAAATTTCATTAAAATTGCACATTTGTTTGCATGTCTAGAAAAAGAAGACCCTTACTTTGAGACTTTATTTTAATTAATAATACTATCTTGTATCACTACTAGTTCTTCTAACACCTTAAAATAATTTGTCATCAGTCAGCTTATTTATCCAACATTTAGAAAACAGATATTCTTCCTTTTTTAAAAGGGACATCACCAGTATTTCTACAAATTCTTTCTACCCACTAAAAAATAAAGTTTTATTTAAATGATGTCTCTCTAACTTTTACTACTATAATACAGGTCAGTTTTAGGACTGCAGTACTGCAAAATATGTATTTACCATGTCAATTTTGTATGTTTGCTCATTTTCTCCACCATGTCCATGTCAGATTTTTCTTTACCAACTAAAGAATCTTTTGTTGTTTAAGTTTTTTCTTTTGTCTAAATCAAAAATTCTGTAAAACACCAAAAATATTTTTCAGGCCTTTTTTAATAACAGTTCAGCAAATGTTAATGGCATTATACATACCATGTAAGCCAAATT
>JAOBAS010000072.1:37698000-37713113 GCA_025311575.1 Elanoides forficatus
CATGTAAGCCAAATTACTGAGACAGGATAATTATTGAAATATTATGATTGACTCAAGATGAAGAAAATATTTCCTTTCAGGAAGAGATCAATATTTAATATTCTTGCTTCCTTGAAGAGTTATAAGTTCAGTATCGGCTGAAGAGCTTTACTAAAGCAGAAACCTTGGCTCACCTACATGAAGGGATGAGGCATTCTCTTCTACTCCTGGCCCCCTGTTGGGAGAGCTCTTGTTTGACCCTGACTGCATGTAAGGATGCAAACCTGGGTGTGAGCAAGGCACCTTCTTCTCCCTGGAGTGGAGGAAGAAAAAGAGGGCTAGATTATGTTTAAATCAGTCCCCAAAACTAGGTGAGAGGGTGGCAGGGAGCCAGATCTGCTGGCCACAGCCACAGAACCTCCGTGCTCCATTGCTTAGAAACAACCAGTTACAAGCATCAAAATGTCACAGAGTTTTTTATATGCTGTAAGGGATTACAGGAACTATGGAGAAGGATGTAGAAGTGTCCTGCATAACAAAATAAGAACCTTATGTGACTTACAACAGCTCTGTAAGCTTATATCAGACTGAAGTCCCATCGCTAGTAAGATTCTTGGCCATTTCTTTGTGTCCATTTCAGAAAAACAGAGTCCTGCCCCAGATTTTACACAATAATTTAAGACTGAATGAAAACTGCAAGAGTAATAAACTATGACAGGAAAGGGCAGAGAAAGTAGGGTGATTATATGAGAAATGTGGCTTCAGAGACCTCATTTGCAGCTAGATGACTTCCATGATGAATGTCAGACTTACAACCATATTCAGATGGACAGAATCCATGTCTGATCGGAAGCTTCAGGACAACTTTTCATGCAAGAACAGACTTGATTGAAGAAATGACCACATCCTTTTAAGAATTTTTTTTCCAGTTCTAAGGTATGATAACAATCATCTACCTTGGGCATATATTCAAATGTAATAACATGAAGAAAATTTATACCTAGATTAGCATCAATTTGTTTACCACAGTATCAGAGATGATTCCTTACGATAAATGCAACACACAATAGAGAGCACCAGAACATGGGCGGGAAGTCTTACACTGCATTTGTCAGACTACCCTCCTGGGAGGAATAAATGATCTTGTGACCCTGGTCACTGTAGTGCACAATTGCTATATTTGCATTTCTAAAACTATTTCAGATCTAAGAAAGGTTTTTCTTACTAAGGTACAAACACATAACAGCTTAATTTCTAAATACTGCTTAAACTTTGCATTAAGAATGCACCATCCATCTCATATATGATCTTAGTGACTTGAACTGTACAATAATGTTCCACTTTTAGGGTCAGTAGCTGAGATGATCTTTTGAAGGTTGACTTTCCCTTTCCTTTTTCCCTATTTTCTTCCTGACTAACTCCTGCAGTCATGATTTGGCATTAGACTAGAGTGAATCATGTCTTCAGAAGTTGAATACAAATTCAATCCAATACTGTTTTTTTCTTGGAACAGATCTGATTTATGGATATCAGCAAAAGAAATATATAAAATAAGTAGGGGGTTTTTTGCATTCACTTGGTAAAAATATGATATTGCAGTGTTTAAAACCAGTTTGAGAAGAAATATGTTTTAAATACATTAGAATACTAAACAAGCCACTGCAAAATGCATGAAAGTGTTATAAGCACTAGGCTATGACTTTGCTGCTTACATTATTGCAGTGAAGGGGCTATGAGCTTTTGCATTAAAAATCCTATTTTCAATACATTATAAGACTACTGTAAAAATCACACTGGACTAAAATTCAGAATAATGGAATGGAAATATGTCATTTAATTTTTACTGGTTTTTATAACAGTATCTCAGTTTAATTTGTATTTGTAAATGCAGAACAGAAAGAAATAAGTTCTTAAGGCATTTTGCAGAGGTAGAAAGCACAAAAGTAACCCTATGTGCTTTTACATATAATTGATTTAAATATGATTGATACTAACAATGTCTAATTTTGCATAACCAAGCTGCATGTCCAAAAAAATTTTTTGAAAGGAACAGGCCTAATTTGATTACATTAGGGCTCAGCTTTGCCTCACCTTATAACCATGCTTCCTTCATGTTTAAATTAAGAGTAATGTATGTATATTCATGTCAGTGAAAATAATGTATTTTGGAATAATTATTCAATTAATATACAGCAGTAAGCTGCCTTCTAAAGTATCAAATCAGTGTTTCTAAAGTGTATATCAAGGTTTCTCAATGTCTTGATTTACATCACAATTTTATGGTAAATTTTGAAGTCCTGCCCTTGACTTATTTCACATAGTTTACTTTTCAGAGTACAGAAATAATGTAATGATCTCATTTGTGATCCATCAAGTTCACATTTGATAAATTGAGATTTCAAAACAAAACTCATGTTCCAGAGCACTTTCTGGGTACAAACTGAATAGATTACTTTCACTGCTAATACAAACATGAAATTTGTAACAGAAAAAAGTGCTTTGTCTTCAATGTCTGAAACACTTTATATCTTGAGCTTGGGGAGCAAATTTAAAAATTTAAATAATGAGGGGAAAATATTTTACCATAGATATTTTTAAGGACTAAGAGCATAAGGGAAAAGAAAATGTTGGCAAGATCAATTCAGTATCTCCAGAGAACATTTTCTTCAGAGAAAGGTATGCAAATCCCACAAGACCAATTGGTAAAGTTTCTTCCTAAGACACAGAAAGAAAATTACTTGTTTCTATCGTGAAATCAGGCATCTTTCTTTTCATTTTCTTATTTAACCTTTTTAATACAACACTGTATATATTCCTTATGCTCTTATTCCACTTAGATCCCTTTTAAACTGTGCCAAGGTCTTGACCTTAAAAATATTTAGAAGTTTTGCAAGTGAACTGTGCAGCTTTTTAAAAAATACTTTTATCAGTTGTAACTGTGATTCCCTTCAAAAATACTTGAATGTATCTTTATTCTTGTAATAAGAATGCACAATGAGAAGTCTTACTGTTCTCTCATTATGTTTCATTCATCTCTTCTCCATATGTTCATACTCTCCTGCTTTAAATTACATTAGTTAAATATATTAAAACATACACCTTTCCATTCTTAGTGAGCTTACAGGTGTAATTACAGTTAACTCACTCACATGTTGTCTCAGCTAAGCTACAGAATATTGACCAAATTCTTGACTATCAAATGTAATCGAAGTATTATTAAAAGTTCATTAAATTTCTAAAGTGGCAATTATGGGTGTGGAGTGTTCTTTTAACAATGAAAGTAGAACTTGTTAGGAGTTCCCTATTGGCTCTCTTGTTAATGCCTTAAGTGCTGTATCTGAACACAAACTATCATAGAAGTTCCCCAGCATAAACTTCATACTTTCATTTGAAGTTTTTCATATTTGACAGCCTCTGTTCTTTTACCCACTGCCATAGGCTACCACTTTCTGTGGTAACTCTCATAATGAGGAAGGAAAAAGGAAAAGGGAAAAGGGAAACATAATGTAACAAGTGCATAGCTTGATTTAGATGCTTTTTCTAGTTCTAAAAAACATGATGCTGCTGCCACTGCTTCTGCAATTGCAAAGAGCTTGTTCACTATCATTTTTTACATTTTTTTGCTGTCTCTTCAAATGTATCCATTTTGATAATTAGAGATCCAATCAAACACTGTAGAAAGCCTTTGGTATCTTGATTACCTGAGCTCTATTTCATTCTAGTTTTGAAGCAAAATATTCTGCACATCTAATTAGTTTCATGTTTCTAATTGTCATGATTACACCATGCACTTTTATATGCTAAGCTGTAACCAGCACCATTTTTATGTGGTAAGCATTTTTCAAAATAATTAATACTGTCAGATATGATATGAAATGTCTTATTATGTCTCCACATAAATTGAGCTTTGAAAGGAAATAATACGGTATTCTTTGTTCCTATCCCAGCTAACACCAGCTTTTCTTTTGCATACTTACAATATCCCCAAAGGATTAAAATTCTTTATTCTCTGGCCAAATTTCTGCCTTCATCTTTTTACACCAATAATCCTTCCAGGGTAGACTCCAATAAAACACATCTGTTACATTTATATTCCAACACTAGTCCAACTCTGTGCTCTGAACCATTGTGTTTTGATGCATGCACTATTAAGCAACTTCTGTGTTTTCCAATAAAGGAAGCTATATATCACTGAATGATTAAGTAAGCCATTTATAGGTGGCATTAATATCAGCATTAGTACTTTGTCCTAGGGCCTGTATTGACCTTGTACTTTGGTTAAATTCTTCCTCTGCTGAACTAACTGATGCACACTGGTTTGATGCACGCAGTTTTCACAATAAACAAAACACTGGCAAACTATACCCAGAAAATACTGTGATGTTTCAGGGAGTTGTGAGCAAGGATGTGGAACGTTGAAAAATAGAGTATACACTTGAAAAACAACACAGAAGCCAAATGTTATTATTTTCCTTTAACAGGCAGTATATTTTGTGCCTTTCATCAAAACATACAACTATTTCCGGACATAGCTTTCAAAATTCTTAAACAGGGAGTTTTATTATTATTTATGTTACAGGACTGACACCACTTTTTCTTGACGATTGGACTGCAAGTTCTTCTATCAAATATATTGGTGCTTCCTGTGAGAAAATATGTGAATGCGTTTATGGATTCTATCATAGCTGGCTTCCCCGACATATTAAAAAATCAAGTTCAATAAAATTGGAATGCTATGACTAAACATGGAAAAAGCAAGTCAAGAACATTGTATACTACAGTTACCTGTATTGTAGTTTAACCACAGATGGCAGCTGAGTCCCACACAGCCGCTCACTCACTGTCCCGCATTGGGATGGTGAGAGAATCAGAAGGGTAAAAGTAAGAAAACTTATAGGTTGAGGTAAAAACAGTTTTCTAGGTAAAGCAAAAGCTGCATATGCAAGCAAGGCAAAATGAGGAATTCACTTGCTACTTCCCATCAGTCAGCAGTGTTGTGTTAAATGGTAAAGGAATTTGGCAGAAGATAAACCCCCATGCATTCCAGCTTATCCTCAGATGTCAGAGGGGCTGAGAGCAGCTAGGTTTAGTTTTGGAGTAATGTCCAATTCAGTGCTATAAGTCCAGTCATGTAACTATCATGATGACGAATGCACTTCTAGCACAGTGCACTCCTGGCTTAGCTGTGTTCAATGCACAAGAATTACAAGACTTAGGGAGTTTGGTTGTGTTAAAGAACTATCACGACTAGATTAATGAGCAGCACAGTTTATTAAAGCAACAGTACAGGTCCTTTTGGATTGCCGGTGATAAATACACTGTCTGCAAAGCACATGCGAATTATAATACAGTCGACTACAAGCACATTAAATTATGAAAGAAAAAAGCTCTAAAGAATTTTAAGTTTCCCAGGTAAGCACTCAGTGCAGCTGAGTGTTCAAATCTCACCCAATAGGTGTCCCTATGGGGGGGAAGAGAGGTTCAGCCCATTGACTGATCCCAGAAGCCAGCAATGTCCTCCCGACTTGTCTATGATGGCATCTTCCCTAATAGTCTTCCTCTTTTGGGGTCTTTATATCCTATTTTTCCTTTTAGGTGGAGCTTGAGTGACTCTAGTCATACATACCTTTACTTTGATTGGTATAAAGTTCTCTCACTTTCCTTTTAAAGGTATATACCAGAAAAAAATTCAGAGTGCATGCTCCATGGTGGGGTGGTTGCACCTTGGAGGTGGGTAACTTTTAGGATGGAGGTGTATTTTGGTATTATAATGATATTATAATGAGCAAAGTTCACCCAAAGGACATGGTGTTGCATATCAGTACCCCAGAATGGGGCACGTGTGATGTAAATCAGAAGTAGGACATTAGATCGACAGAACTCCCATTATTTCACCTCCTTGTTTCAGTGGATTCAATGCAGGGACCAACCATTCTTGTTTCTATTATTCCAGTTCCCTATCCTTGCAATCACAGAGCTTGGCTGTGGCGTCTCCACTCTGCTCCACGCTCTGTGTTACTTTTCAGAGTCAACATACCATGCTCCCCTGATGTTGATAACATCTAATGTTGCAGGTTATGTTGCTTAGAGAACTACCATGGAACCAATTCTTTACAAGTCCACTGCATTCCACCCTGGACATTCACCTTTCCTTGGTGGGGAGGTGTCATATCAATAAGTCACCTCTAGCAGTCATTCCACAGGCAGATGGTTAGCCATTTCAAGGAAAGCAGTGCTCTGTCATGCATAATTATTATTTGGGAAGACAAATGCCATAACTCCAAACGCACCTCCAAGCACACCTCCTTCCTTCTTCTTCCCCTCCAGCTTTTATTGCTGAGTATGACATCACATGGTATGGGATTTCCCTTTGGTAAGATGGGGTCTACTGTCTTGGCTGTGCCCCCCCCCAGCCTTTTGTTCACCCCCAGCCTGTTTGCTGGTAGGACACTGTGGAAACAAAAAAGGCTTTGACACTGTGCAAGTATTGTTCAGCAATAACTAAAACATCCCTATCTTACCAGCACTGTTTTGGTCACAAATCCAAAAAATTGCTCCATATGACCTACTATGAAGAAAATTAACCCTATCCCAGCCCAAATCAGTATGCTGAGTATCTTAAGAAATCAAAACAAATAAAAAATGCAGCTACTTATATTGCTCTGCTGTTTGCCTTTGTCAGATGCTGAAATAAAATTACATTTAAAGACTGATCATTCTATAGATGCAGGGAAGGTAATTATAAGCTTTTTCTGTGGATATCAGACTGAACTCAGAACTGCAGATACAGGCATGGGTCTTATTATAATCAAAGAAAATTATATTCCAACAAGTCAAGGTTGAATTTTGCTGCAATAACTGTACATATAGGACCTGAATAAGGCTAGGCACTTTACATATGAATAATGACTCAGTGGATGACCCACAGGACTTACAACTGAATCTTAGACCTTGAAAGGTGAAAGAGGGCAGGAAACAGACAGAGAATAATAATAAACTTTAAAAGTTCTTTGCATTCATTAGGACAAAATCATTATGGTGGTATTTCCTTCCTCATCATCTGTTTTTCTTTAGACTTGAGTGTATTACAGGTATTTGTGTGTCTTTCTTTGAGACAGAAAATAGTTTTTTTAACAAAACAGAACAGTTTTCCTGAGTATCTTTTACTGCTCCAGAAATTGCACTGGCTGACCAAAAGGCCCAGAGTTACTTTTTTAAACTGAAATTTATTTCATTAGCATAATTCCAGGATAAAGTTTTCAAATTAAAATTGTTCAACTTGGACTTGTCCCTTCACAATAAAATCTCTGTGCAGGGAAAGCTCTCAATCACAATCCACTCTGATCATAGCCTGTTTAGGGAGGCTCAGAGATCACTCAGAGGAAATGAACGCACTTGAACCAGTACCCTACTGGTAAATGATATTTGGAACATGCTAAAACCAGAAGTCATGAATTTAAATCCTTCTACCATCAGCCATTTGTCAGTAGTGTTACTTCCTGCATGTTCTGCAGACCCATGCTAAGGTGACAAAAGCAGCTGACAACACTTGTCGTTATTTTTTCGGTATTAATTCTAACAACCATCTTTGTACTAACTCAGTATTCAGCATTCAGACATGATTCAAAGGGGGAAGAAGGATGTCAAAGTATAGGGTGACTGCATTGTCATTTCAAAATGAAACTTTTTTTATCTTGTGCCAAACAAGTTATTTTTATCCCAGCTAAGTTATACTGTTCTCACAGATACCACAAGAATAATCCCCATCCTGTTATCTGAAGTATTTATCCCAAATGAGCACAAACCAACCATTAATAAACCTAATAATTATTTGTGAAGATGTGTACTACTTAATCCTATTCCAAGTAATATAAGTGTAAACGTAAAACGACAGACGATGCCGTATCACAAGTTATTTAGCTGGGGTGGGGGCAGGACTGCTGATACTGCCCAGGAACAGCTGGTTGCCTAGGGCAACAAAACAGCTGGGCTGCAAAATGTTTGCTGGCTGCTTGCATGCCTATCTAGATGCCAGGCTGCAGACACGTTTTCTTGTTTGCCTAGGGCATTAGAGCTCTTAGGGCCAGACGAGGTAATAACTAAGCCTGCTTTTATTTATAATGACCTCCTCTTTAAGGGTCAAAACCAACAGCTTTTATACCACCAATGTCCTTTCTCTACTCAATTATGTTCATTCTCTGTGAAATACTTGTTGCTGGATGTTGATATGTGGCTTACAAACATGCCTATGATTAGTGGAGCCATTTGTGAAAATACCACCTTTAACTGCACTGTAGTGGAGTTTGCTGCAAGTCCCACAGACCTCAGATGATGCTGGGGCACCACCAGCTCAAACTCGCACAGGGGCTGCTCCCACACAGAGAGTCAATCATCTGCAGCATTTCTCCTTCCACTGCCATCTGCCTCAGAGGAGAAACAGATCCAGAATCTGCATTCAGCACATTTAAAATGATCCTGAAATGCAAACATAAAACACACACCAGGGTGTTCTCAGTTATCAAATCCAAACAGATGAAAGTCTTAATCTCTATAAAAGACTACAGCTACATTAGGGGTAAGTTTTAAGTATTAGAAAGCCACCAGAATGTTCTCATAGTGTGAAAAATATCTTCCCTGATCACAATCAGATATCTTCATCTGTATCCTTGTTTTCTGATCTCATGGTCAATCCATTTTGGCCTGTATAAATATGTCAGATCAGTTTTGAGCTGTAAACGCTATTTCTCCAGAATGCTAAAGAACTCTCCTTCCAGAGCTGTCATGTTTAAAGACTACTTGTTACAGCATTCTGATATTGTAAAAAGCTATTATTTAAAATAAGCAGAAGAATTATTCTGGTCAGTGCTATTTTCACATACGTCAATTCTACTCTGGACAGGTTTTCAATTTCAGAAGATTTACTTACTGTGATGCAGTTTATGTATATATACATATACTGTAGAAAAAGAGACAGAAGAGTGGAATCTAAGTAGAAGAATCATTAACAATCCCTTCTATGCTTTAGAAAAATGTCACTTTTATATGAAGACAAAACTTTGGTCATAGTCACTTTCTATAAATGCTCAGCTGTAAATATATGTACATATATGTTTACAGCGTAAACTTCCACTGTTGATGAATAGCACAAAATAACAGAGAGTACACTTTTATCTGAAACCCAAAACATGGAAAATATTAGTCCACTTTAGATGCTAACACGGTGTTTCCAAAATGTAGCAACCCTGCTGCTGAATCACAAGATGCAGCATTATAAAAAGAAAATGAATCACTAGTCTTTAAAAGCTTTATATTTCAATTCTTTTTAAAGGAAAAGCAGCAGTGAAAGAAAGAAAGAAAGCACATCATCTGCTTGAAATCAGAGCCTTCTTACAATACCCCAAGGCTATACTTTGCTTCCAATTAATGTTTGCCCTCTTGGAATCATATACAAATAGTTTTTATGTTCTTCATGCATAGCAAATCTGTCTAATGGTTTTCTTACCATGTTCTAGTCCAGATGAAAGTACTTAATTGCTGTTACAACATTAACTTCACAAGAGTATCATTTGTGACTAGTGGTTGGCTGTTTCTTCAGCTGTACTATCACATATAAAGTGGAAAATGCAAGCAATCTAGTAAAAAATGACATTGTTAAGAAAATGCTCCTTTTTAAGCTCTTTATTATATGCTACTAAAATCACTAGAGAAAGAAAATGCAATGCAGCATGACATGAATTTGCAGAAACTGTTTTTTATGGAGGACCAAAGAAAAGAAAATACATTTATAACCAAGATTTTATTTGCTTTAGTTATACCCTTATATATTCCTGGCTATATACTTCCTTGTTGTTTTCTCTTTGGAAATGTGTAAAAACAGCAGGAGAAAATGCACGTATAAAGTATGTATAAAGGATGAATCAGAATAAAAAGCCTACCCTTGATGGTCCCTGTCCTTACAGCAGAACTCTAAAACTACATCACCTCTAGAAATCAAAGAAGTCTTCCAACTCACCTGTAGGAAATAAAATCAAGTTTCTGTCACTGAAATTAAACTACATGAAATATCCATACACTGGAAAACTATGGAAATACTCACAAACAGCAAGCTTGGAATAGAGGGAGAAGTTTTATTGCCCTGGTAAAGATACTAAACCAAAAAAAAAGGAAGCAGGTAGCTCCAGTGTTTCCTGTTACTTTAACTCCACTTACATATAAAACCAACATGTTTTCTCACATGCAAGAGAAAGAAACAATAATTAAATGTTCACTGAGCTACAGAGATTAAACGTAAGACATGGAAATCAGGTCATCTCCAAACTGTCTTATACTACCAACACTTGAACCCAAATCTCCTGCAACCTCATTAATTACTCTAAAGGCAGAGCTATACTGGGGATTTCAGAAAGCATTTTTAACACTCTGTTTACATGAAGAATGAGGATGGTAAAGAGGGAGGAGTTAAAACTGTGCACAAAAAGTTGCACAGAAAAGCTATTCTAGTTCAACTTTATATTTAAGTGATGAATGGGCTTTGTGTTAGAATTCTGTTTAGGATTATATATATAACTAAATCTCAGTTCAATACAATGGGAATAATTAACTCTACTATTACTGAAGAAATTAAAATCTTATGCTATACACTCAAAGTACCTAACTGTTGCTCAGAAACTGCAGAATACAGTATACTATTATTATTTTCACTGTTCAGAATTTAGTTCATTCAACCCACCAACAAACTC
The DNA here is from genome assembly GCA_025311575.1 of Elanoides forficatus. NCBI lineage: Eukaryota > Metazoa > Chordata > Aves > Accipitriformes > Accipitridae > Elanoides > Elanoides forficatus. Next base: position 37,708,719 of record JAOBAS010000072.1, read on the forward strand.
CAGCACATTCAAGTTTAATGAATTATCTGAAAATACATTCATTTCCTTCAGTATTTCAAATGTCACACTATAAACTCCTTTGACTTAGTACTTTGCTTCTTTTTCAAGCTCAGCACCAGTATTTTGTAGCATTATTTAAAACATTTACATTTAATTAGGTAAAAACGGTTTTTAAATCACACTATTTTAAGTGTTATTTTGGCACTTAAGAAGCATGGTTTTTCATCTTTAGGAAAAAAGTCAAAAAGGTGTTTTGCACCAGTAGGGGACAGGGGGAGAGAGAGAGTTTGATCCTCAGTAAGAAAAGTCCAACAACAAATTATTCAGTAAAAAAATAGCTGTTAAAAATAAGAGTAATATAAATAGTGAGTACATCTTTTGTCCCTTCAGATACTGGTAACCCCACTTTCCTACAGCCACTGGATAGATTTTCCTATGCCATGTTGCACACATCCCCTCAGTGGAGACAGGTTGACTATAACATGGATGACTAACTCTTCAATGTGCAATGGTATTCTGGTTAGGGTCATTACATTCCACGCCTTGATCCACACACAGTTTACCTTTCCAAAAGATCTTGTAAGCTATAGGTTATATTAATAACACACAGGTTTCTCAAGCCCTAAGTACAAGGATAAATGGAGCAGATATAACTCCTCAAGTACAATGTCTTCTGCAAGGCTCCCAGTACAGAAGGTTTTCCAGAAGTCAAAATATAAAACAACTCATCATTCCTAAAAAAGTGAATCCAGCACCAAACTCATCAGTTTAAGTACCTGCTACTTGATGCTGTTTGTTAAGGGACTGAGAGTCATAACCTACATAGAAATACTCTAAGTAATATTTTTAATTCTGTGTATAACTACTGAAGCTCTATTGGATACTGAAATTTCATTTCTTAAGTGGATGAATGCAGTCAAAAAATACACTAAATTAAAACTCATTGGTTCATGTGTATAGTTATATCCTGGAACCAGACAACCCTTCTCAAAAATTCTGTACTGACTACAGAGGATATAAGCATTTTGATTATCTGAGTAATAATGCTTCTGTTCACAAGTTTAGTCTCTGAAATCTCTAGGTGCTTCAGGTAGGAAAAGAGTAGATGTAATCCTGTTCCAAATTTCATACTTTTCAAGTCTATAAATTCTTGTTTCTAGACAGACATGAAAAGAAGTGAAATCTTCCACTCAATTCAATAATTTGAATTTCATCTTTGACCTGCAACTGAAATCAGGGGAAAACAGAGGAAAGGAAGAGGGAAAAAAATAGAGGCTTATGAGATTTTAAAGGTTATCTAATTTTTTTTTCTTTCATTTTTAAATGAAAAACTTGCTAAGTAAACTTAAACACAGTCTTCCATCACTACTAAGTATGTCAGAATTATTCACGTAATTTACATTCAAAAATTCATAATGCTAAAAGTCACTAAACTGCAACTAAGCACTAGATGTGTGTGTTGGTTTTGGCTGGGATAGAGTTACTTTTCTTCATAGTAGCTAGTATGAGGCTGTGTTTTGGATTTGTGATGAAAACAGTGTTGGTAATACAGAGATGTTTTTGTTATTGCTGAGCAGTGCTTACACAGAGTCAAGGCCTTTCTGCTTCTCATCCTACCCACCAGTGAGTAGGCTGGGGGTGCACAAGAAATTGGGAGGGGACACAGCTGGGACAGCTGACCCCAACTCACTAAAGGGATATTTCAGACCATATGATGTCATGCTCTGTATATAAAGCTGGGAGAAGAAGAAGGATGGGGGGGACGTTCGGAGTGATGGCGTTTGTCTTCCCAGGTAACCGACACATGTGATGGAGCCCTGCTTTCCTGGAGGTGGATGAACACCTGCCTGCCGATGGGAAATAGGAATGAATTCCTTGTTTTGCTTTGCTTGCTTGCGTGCATGGCTTTTGCTTTTACCTATTAAACTGTCTTTATCTCAACCCATGAGTTTTCTCACTTTTACCCTTCTGATTCTCTCCCCCATCCCATTGTGAGGGAGGTAAGTAAGTGGCTGTGTGCTTTGTTTCCAGCTGGGGTTAAACCACGACAATGTGAAGGTCCGAAAACATTTGCGTGCTATTGTTTAGAACAACCATGTTCAAATGTCTCATCTCAACTAACATGAGGGATTAAAATCACATACCTACTTGAGATCAATGCTATCTAAAAGTACTGTTCAGCTCCTGCTTCTGAAACTTTTCCTAAATTTAAAAATATTGTGAATATATTATTGTCTGAGAAAAAAAATCTATGTTAGTATAACTCATATGGATTAAAAAAAAAAAGAAGACATAAGTTATTATTTTAAGTTAGAGTCCAAAAGACAGGGTTGTGCTGAGAATCCTATGCTCCTTTAGAGAAAGCAAAGTATCCCTTCCTGAAAGAAATTAATACAGTAATAGGGAAAGCTCTCAAGACTGTTCTGGGGAATCAGCACACTTGGGTGCCTCTCTGAAATGCCTCTATACTAATGCACAAAGCATGAGAAACAAACAGCAGGAGTCAGAAGTCTGTGTGCAGTTACAGGGCTGTGACCTCCTTAGGGTTGCAGAGATAGGATGGGACAGCTTACGTGACTGGAGTGTTGCAATGGATGGTTACAGGCTTTTTAGGAAGCACATGCTGCAAAGAAGAGGGTGTATTACACTTCACGTGAGAGAGCAGTGGAAGGCATGGAGGTGCATGGAGTGCATCCTATCCTTGGGACTGTTCAGGAGCATACAGGTCAAGATTAGCAGGCAGACCAACACACTTGCTGTTGTGGTGTGTATTTGCTACAAAGGTCCTGATCAGGAAGAAGATGAGGCCATCCTCAAACAACTGGAAGAAGCTTCACATTCACAGGCCTTGGCTTACATGCAGGACTTTAACCACCCTGATATTTGCTGGAAAAACAACACAGCAGGGCACAAACAATCTAGGACATTTCTGAAGTGCATTGAGAACAACTTCCTGGCACAGGTGATCACCAACAATGAAAAGTAGACCTCATACTTATAAACAAGGAAAAACTGTCTGTGGATGTGAAAGTTGCAAGCAGCCTTGGCTGTAGTGACCGTGAGATGGTGGAGTTCAGGATCCTGAGAGGAGGGAGCAGGGCAAAAAGCAGGATCACATCCTGAATTTCAGGAAAGTAGACTTTAACTTATTCAGAGATCTGCTTGGAAGAATCCCATGGGATATGACTCTAGAGAGAAAAGTCTCAGAAAGCTGGTTGATAACCTCCAAGCTCAAAAAAAGTCCAACCCAACAAGCAGGAAATCAAGCAGAGGTGGCAGGAGGCCTGCATGGAGGAGCAAGGAGCTCCTGATTGAACTCAGATATAAAAAGAAGGTGTACAAGAGATGGAAGGAGAGGCAGATGACCTAGAAGTATAGAGATTCTGTTCAGTCATGCAGGGATAGTGTTCGGAAAGCCAGAGTCCACCTGCAGTTGAATCTGACAAGGGTTGTCAAAGGCAACAAGAAAGGATACTACAAGTACACAAACAGGAAGGAAGACTGGGGAAAACATGGGCCCATGGCTGAATGGGGTTGGGGACCTGGTGACAAAGGACATGGAAAAAGCCAAGGTTCCCAGTGCTTTCTTTGCTTCAATCTATACCAGTAAGATTGGCCTTCATGTACACATAGGCCCTGAGACCGGAGGGAAAGTCTGGAGGAAGAAAGCCTTACCCTCAGTGGAGGAGGACCCTGTTAGAGAACACTTAAACAAACAACATACACAAGTCCATGGGCCTCATGGGATGCAGCCACAAGTTCTGAGGGAGCTTGCTGACATCACTGTGAGGCCACACCCAATTATGTTTGAAAGGTCATGTCAATTGGAAGAGGTTTCTAAAGGCTGGAAGAGAGCAAATGTCACTCCTGTCTTCAAGAAGGGCAAGAAGGAAGGTCTGAGGAACAATAGATGAGCCTCACACCAATCTCTAGGAAGGTGATGGAGCAACTAATCCTGGAAACCTTTTCCAAATACATGAATGACAAGAAGGTGTTTGGGCATAGTCAGTGTGGATTTATAAGGAGGAAACCATGTCTAACCAAATTTACAGACTTCCACAATGAGATGTAGATCTTGGTGGAAAAGTGTAGAAAGGATGTTACTTACCTCAACTGTAGGAAGGCTTTTGACACTGTCTCCTGTAACATCCTCATAGATAAGCTGACAAAGTAAAGGTTGCACACATGGTTGGTGTCCTGGTTTCAGCTGGGATAGAGTTAATTGTCTTCCTAGCAGCTACTACAGTGCTATGTTTAGACTTCAATATGCAAAGAATGTTGATAACACTGATGTTTTCAGTTCTTGCTAAGTAGTGTCTAGTCTAAATCAAGGACTTTTCAGCTTCTCAAGCCCAGCCAGCGAGAAAGCTGGAGGGGCACAAGAAGTTGGCACAG
>JAOBAS010000072.1:37732586-37757630 GCA_025311575.1 Elanoides forficatus
CAGACATTGGAATAGGCTGCCCAGGGAAGTGGTTGAGTCACCATCCCTGGAGGTATTCAAAAAGCACATAGACAAGGTACTCTGTAACATGGTTTAGGGGCATGGATGATGGTCAGACTTGATGATTTTGAAGTTCTTTTCCAACCTAAATGATTCTATGATTCTATGATTCTATGATCTCAGAGGCTAGGTAAACAGAAAGGTAATGCTCTGAATTTTCATTTTGATTTCACTTTCAGCAGTTGGATTTACATCTAACTATTATTATTATACCTGGCAACTAAGCCCATATGGAAAGCCTTCTAAAGGACTTGTGGTTAGCTCAGATTAAGTGAGACAGAAGCCACTGAGCTCAGATCCCATGGACACCTGTGAACAAAACAGAGTAGGCAATTAGGCACGGTTCTTCCTCTCTTCCTCAGTCCCCCTTTGCAGAAGCAGTAAGATAGCCACCTGCACATGGTTTGTTTGTGGTTTTTTCCCCCACAGTTTTCTCAGATCAAAGAGACTTACTAATCCCGTTTTATTTTTCTTCTTAATAAGTTGTTTCTCTTTCTACTACACTGTTTTTGTGATCTGACATCAGTGTGCCCTGTCTCTACTACTTTTGATTAGCCTACTTCAGATGCACTCAGAAATTCTGAGCCTTGAAACTCTGGAGCTGAACACAAGGCAGAATGCTGCAGAGATGCCATGCTAACCTTAAAACAAACTTACTCACCCCTCCTTCTTAGAAGTGAAACTCAACCTATCACTTCCAGTAAAACAAATCTCCCTCAGTCAGAAACTTTATTATATTCTTTCCCCCTCCTTTATAAACAGGGAGAATCAAAAAAGTTATAGTCTCTAATTAATATCACATTGAAACTGTGTCTCAGCAAGATGTAATGAGGTGACCTACAATTTTACACGATAATGCACTACAGTTCAAGAGTTGCAGCAGTGTAGTGTAATAGTGTTTCTGTATAATGTATGAAATCTAGATTTGAGATCAACCTCCTAGTGATCAATGTACAATACATAACTTCCAAAATTTCACTAGGTCGTTTTAAACTGTAGAATTTAGAGAAACAGATAGTGTCAAAGTATGTTTGGAGTATGATGCAGTTCTCTTCTCAAACCACCAGGCAATTTCCATGATATGCAACAAAGATCTTGAGCTATAAGGTTTTGCTTGACCACTTCATTGTAAAGGGCTACTTATTATAACTTATGACATGCTCCCGCATAACTAGTCAAATTTATCCTTGGCACAAAGCCAGTGGCTTGCATAGTTTTGCTCCATTAAATTAGGAGCCTTCTGACATGTACTGTCAGCATTAGCACCTCAAAACAGTTGGTTAAAATGAGGAGGAAAGTGCATTCACTGTGGATGGAACTGAAATGCAGTGAGTAAGCACAAATAGTGCTTATAAATAACGCTTATCAGTGCAATGGTCCACTGACCATATAAGTCATTCTTAAACATTTCTTCTTCCTTTTTAATGAAAAAAAAAAAAAAAAATCCAGTTCCTTCATTACTTTTTACTTCATCACAATAGCAGTCTCTTCAACTTGAGGGGAAAAGCAACATTGTTTCCTTTGGTGGATTACAGAGCAATATATTTTTTGATCCTTATTAGAATTTTGCTATGACTTGGAAATTTAATCTGTTCATGCATATTTATCCATTTTTAAAGATCATCTAATGAAAATTGCCTCTCACCTTGATTAAAAAGACCTTTCAGTATCTAAACTTATACTAATAAATATTAATCTGCATCCCAACAGGAAATCAAAACTGTCTTCTAATTTTTTATATGGGTTCCCCCTTCTTCCTCTAATTGCTATTTTGCAGACATTCTATAATTTATTTATTTTTTATTAGCAGAGTGATAGCATAGCCTTCAAGCAGAGAACTAGACTTCTCTCTGGCATCTCACAGCCCTTCAGTTTTGTAAACAACTCAAGTCTCACTTGTAACTTCTTAATTGATTTCATTTGTAGACTGTAAATGTTGTTTGCATATTACTTCAAAAGGAAGAATTTAAATGAAGTGACAAGAATAGACTCAGCACTCTGCAAACTGAGATCCTTCCTGCTTCCTAGCTGGCTTTTACTCAAAATCCAGTTCTATCCTGTGTTCTTGTTGTGAAGTGCATATTGAGTTCAGAGGGAATTAGACACTTTTGTGTGGTCTTAGAGAAAAGATTCAGCATTATGCAAAGCTTTCCATGGAAATACTGCCACAGGCTAGGTCTTGTAGGAGGAGCTGCCCACTCAGGTAGTAACTGTGACGTTTGGTATAACCTGTTGAACACCAGTAAAAATGCAATAAAACTTTTTTCTTCCACATTTGCTATCTCCTTCCACTTCTCTTAGGATGCAATTTAAAATACTGAGAATTTAGCATATAATTTTAAATGCTTAAAAACATCTAAAATATAAACTAACATCTACAGAAAAAAAAGTCTTACCTTTTTATAAGTACACAAAGACCAGAATATAATGGGAATGAAAAGCAGGGAAGGCAGGCAAGATGAACTATCATCAAGGGAACAAAAACAGCTGGAGAGTTAAGGAGGGCTCAGGAAGAATAGATCTCAGTTGTTCTGAGCCTCTGCAGGACTTTCCAAGGGTAATATCTAACAAAAATAACCTTTGCCTATGGAAAAATAACACCTCCAAAAGCAATAGGGTAGAATATCATCACATTAACAAAGCTGAGACCATTCTTTGACATCATCTGCTCTTCTGTTAGTCATCAGAAGTGAGGTATACCTCATTTGACTTCTAGACACCAATACCTGCACTTACTTGTTTGCCTCCATTTCTAGTCATTAGAGAGAAATAGATACTTCTAAATTGCACAATTCATCCAACCTATTCTGGTTATCACCCTTAAAATGAGATGAATTGCACCCTGAAAGAGCCTGTTTTTCTCTATTGTTTACAAAGGGAGTCTAGAAAACAAACTAGATATTGACAGCTATGTTGTAGATGCCTGAAGTTAGAAGAAATGCACCCATTCCTATATACAGCCAGCAAGAAACCTAAACACAACCTCTTGTTTTCATTTTTTTCTCTCATTATCCTTATTTTATGCAGTATAAAACACTTTTCCTTTCATCACATCTCTACCAACAAAAAAATACAACCTTTTCACTTACAAATGTTATACACATTTCTTTTTAATGAGTTAAAAAATTATTCCAGAAAAGGGGAATAAACAGTGAATGACCTTGCCTTTCTTACTCCTTAGCAATGCAAGCAAGAGCAAAATGAGATAGGAGATTTGAAACTTCTGGCAGTGCTTAGTGATTTACTCCTCAGACCATGCAGCTACTTTTTAAAAAGGCCAGGTGGAGAGACAGAAAGAGATGAAATTTGAATCATGGTTGTTCCAAAAATAAAGGTCAGAATATTTGAAACAGGTAAAGAATGAAGGAAGGAAAAGGGTGCAAATTCATTAATTCTGTACCACAGACTGCAATTTCCTTTCATTTTATCTTACTCAATCATATTTTTCCTTTACAATTTTGGGGGAATTTTTGAAGTATGTCTGTACTATACATTTTCAAAACATTCAACATTTGGAAACTTTAACAATGTAAATGATAATAATCATTCTAGGGTGATCTGTACACCAGAAGAGAAGTAATAATGAGTTGTAGTTACCAGGACAGAATCAAACAGAAACAGAAAAAGATGGAGGGGAAATTAGAATATTAAATTCTTGCTGTGAGTTCACATATGAACCTTAAAAGCAAGTCATTTGTCTAAATGTCCATATCACTATATCGTCTTTTACATATAAACAAAACACTTTTGTGTTTCCATCCATTCTTTATACTGCTGATGTGAAACTCCCCATTTAAGGATGAGTTCCAGGACTTCTACCTAACTGCTATGTATATCACTAGCACACTGTTCACACTAATACAGTAAGTGTTCAGAATAAAGATATCTGTTAGGTATGGCTCTGCTACTCATCAGACTTTTCTGTACCTATATAGAAAACAACTAAAGGTAGAGAAAGGAAAAAAAAAATCCTTTATAATGGTTTATGGTGATCATGTAAGTAACACCAAATAAATTGCTTCTTTAAATAAGCTTTCAACGAGTAAAAGAGTAAGTCCATAGCTCATTTTAAATATAAGCAATCTATGTGCCCTTCTTAACCATTCAATTCTTATTTGTCTCCATCAGTATTCAACATATTTCTCTTGTTTACAAGCTGTGGACAGACTTAAAGTGCTTTGAAAGATGAATGAATGAAAGATGGGCAACAAATTCACTTCAGTGTAAAACTTCAGTTTCGTTCTACCAGTTTAAATTTTGTTTGTTTGTTTGTTTTTGGTTTTTTTGTTTTGGGGATTTTTTTTGGCTATTAATCAGCAAATGGGAATGGGGAGAAAAGGGAGAGAAGGCAGCGGGGATGGAAATAGAAGAAGTGATCTTAAAGTAGTCCCTCCTTTTTTCTTACAATTTTTGGACTTTGGAGGCAAAAAGCTAGATCACTTAGTGTGTGATCATGTGTGATCATTTTATAGGATCTTCTTTTATTCTGCTGAATCCCCAATCAAAATGCTGTCATATTTGTTGACTTCAATAGCATGGTTCCTTTGACATACAGGTGTATGTTCTGACTGCACTGTCTGCAGGTTGCATATTCACGGTGACCTTTCTCTCCCAAGCATTAAAATGAATGAGGTAATCTGTTACTAGCACAACTTCCCAACAACTCCACCAAGAGCTAGACCAGGTCCATGAATGCTTTACATAAATATTAAAGAAAAAAATTTACATAATTAATCATCTGACATTCTAATCTAACCTTGTAGTCTTTGCCCTCTTAAAATAATTAAATGCAAGTGGATAAAATTTAGCATTCATATACACATCTAGAGAAAGAAGTATACACCTAAAACATACAGAACGAAGATCTCGCGTACTTCAGCAGGAATGCAGCCCAGATTGCTGCTCATCACAGGAAATTTTACATCATCCTATTTGAAAAGCACCTGAAAAGTGCCTGGCTTGAAAAGTCTGCCACTTTATGTGGAGAAGACAGCAAAGCCATACAGGAAAATGGTGTATGGCTGAGAGAGGAAGTGACCAAAATGATTAAGAAAAGCTGATATCTGATAATGAAATCTTCCCTCGGTAAAAGTTTAGTGTCATTTCTTGCAGTAGCTATTTCCAGGTTCCACAGGGAGGTATAAATAATAAAGTCCAAGCTGATAGTAAACTGAGAGATTTCTCTAACTGTTGGTCACTTCAGGAAATGCTGCTCCCAACCTGCATGCTGTTCTCTCAGTGCTTTACAGCAGTACCTGGCAACAAAAGGTATTAGTTGATGATCAGTTCAGAATGAATAATTCAGCTGTCAACAATGGCTATTTAGATAAAGTACACAAATAAGACAATTATTGCAAAAGTACATGAACAATTACGGTACATGACCAGTTACTACTGTGTGTGCATAAGCAATTATCTGTGCAAATAATGAAGAGTACCTCACCTCATAATAACAGTTTTATTGATAAAAATTAGTCTACAAGAGGCTCTGACAAAAAAAAAAAAAAAAAAGTGAGGCAGCTTTAATCCATTTGCAATGGTAAAACTTGCATTTATAGGAGGGGATGATGGTATAGCCTGTCATTAACAATTCCAAGCACTTCCCTTCAATAAACCTATTTTCAATAGCTTATAAGTTTGTCAAACTATACATAACACCTTTCATATCACATCTCCATCAAGGTATGGATTATGAAAAATACTTACCAAAATACCTTGGCCATTTTCTAGAAAAAGGTTAAGGCTTTCACTGAAAATGGGCTTTTTATGCTAGCTTGAGGCATATTGACTCTCAGAGAGCCTTTGTGTTAGAGAGGTCTATATCCCCTTTCCCCTGAAAATTTATTAGCAGAATTTGTTACCATCAATTTAGAAGTAAATTTCCCAGATGCTTAACAGAGAGCCAGTAAATTAGATTTTGTCTGAAACAGGCATGATCCAGACTGTGCAAATGCATGACTTGCCATCCAACCACTCCTAACATCCAACCATGAATTAAGAAAAAATGGGCTGGTCAATCACCTCATCTGAAGTTCAAACCCTACAGAAAGATTTGATGGTTTGAATGTGGGGAGTACAGAGGCTGGTTATTCTAGGCTTAGAATAGTAATAGGCTAGAGCAAGTAGTCTAGGTAACAAGAAAAAGGACGGGAAACTAAGTTTGGTGGCATGCATATGCTGGGTCTGGTGCTGGGGAGAGAAATCAGATCTGAGATACTAGAAGGGGCTTAATGGAGAAAGATGTAGGAAATGAACTGACAAGAGGAAGCAGGGGTAGGTGTGGAACTGTAGGGTCCTGTGAATGAGAACTACTGTGATACCAGGCAAGAAATTGAAGTGACAGGATCAGAAAAGGATCAGAGAAGGATCAGAAAAACAGAATAGTTAGCCAGGGGTACCAGGAGAAATACATCTAGCAGTGAGAAAAGACCAAAAAGAACCTACACGATATGAGTAAAGGGAGTTAATGCATAAATTTGGATAAGAAAAATCAGAAAGGAAATTAGAACAGGATTTGAGATGGGAATGAGGATGGTAAGTCAACATGAAAGTCATCACCTGAGAAGAGCAGAGAAAAGAAGTTAGGGTCACAGAATCACAGAATGTTTGAGTTTGGAAGGAACCTTTGGATGTCATCTTGTCCAAACCCCCTGCTCAAGCAGGGCTACCTAGAGACACTTGTCCTGGACCATATCCAGATGGATTTGAATAGAGGGTCCACCACCTCTCTGGGCAACCTGTGCCACTGCTCAGTCACCCTCACAGCAAAAAAAAGTGTTTCCTGATGTTGAGAGGGAACCTCCCAAGTTTCAGTTTGTGATCATTGCCTCTGGTCTTCTCACTGGGTAGCACTGAAAAGAGCCTGGCTCTATCTTCTTCACAGCCTCCATCCTAGTATTTGTACACATTGATAAATTCCCCCTGAGCCTCCTCTTCTCAAGGCTGAACAATCCCTGCTCTCTCAGCCTTTACTACTATGTGAGATGCTCCAGTCCCCTAATCATCTTAATGGCCCTTCACTGGACTCTGTCCAGTAAAACCATCTCTCTTTTGTACTGGGGAGACCAGAACTGAACACAGCACCCTAGGTGTGACTTCACCAGTGCTGAGTAGAAGGGCAGGATCAGCTCCCTTGACCTGCTGGCAACACTCCTCCTAATGCAGCCCAAGATACCATTAGCGTTCTTCGCCGTGAAGGCACATCACTGGTCCCTGTTCAACTTGGTGTCCACCATGACCACCAAGGCCTTTTCTGCCAAGCTGCTTTCCAGCTGGGCAGCCCCCAGCATACACTGGTACATTGGGCTGTTCCTCTCCAGGTGCAGGACTTTGCACTTCTACTTGTTGAAATTCATGAGGTTCCTGTCAGCCCGTTTTTCCAGTCTGTCAAGGTCCATTCTAGGTGCCAGCACAACCCTCTGGTGTATCAGCCACTCCTCCTAGTTTGGTGTCATCTGCAGATTTGCCAAGGCTACACTCTGCCCCATCATCCAGACTATTAATGAAGATGTTAAACATCTTCATTAACCTACCCCTAGGGTATGCTGCTAGTTACTGTCCTCTGACTAGAATATGTGCCACTGATCACCATTCCCTGTGTCTAGCTATTCAGCTAGGTTTCAATCCACTTGACTTCCCTTCAGTGAAGCCATGCTGACTTCTCCTGATGATTTTCTTGTCCTTAATGTGCCTAGAAATGGTTTCCAGAATCAGCTGCCCCATTACCTTCTTGGGAATCAAGGTGAGCCTAACCAGCCTGTAGTTTCCTTGGTTGTCCTTCTTTCTTTGTTGAAGATGAGGGCGACTTTTTCTTTCCTTCAGTCTTCAGGCACGTTCCCAGTCACCATGACAGATCAACGATTATCAAAAGTGGCCTTGCAATGGCATCAGCCAGCTCCCTCAACACTCACGGTTGCATCCCATCAGGGCCCATGGATTTAGGTATGTCCAGTTTGCAGAAGTATTCCCTGACCTGATCCTCTTCCATCAAGGGTACACTGTTGATTTTTTGAGCCCTTCCTTTCCCATCATCCCAGGCCCTTTGTTCATCAACCCTGTCTATCACTCCTCCTCAGGGCTGCTGGTAACTCTCTCCCTCTCATGTCCTTCCTAGTTTGAAGCCCTCCTTACCAGGTTAGCCATCTTACTGGCAAAAATAACTTCGCAGTCCCTTAGTGAGGCAGATCCCATCTCTCCCAAGCAGACATCAGGTGATCAGGTGGTCAAAAAAGGAGTGGCTGAGCAGCCAAGAGCAGTAGAAATACAACACTGAAGGACTACAGGAACAACAGAAGTACTCATCAGGCAAAAAGGACTTGGACAACATACCAGAGTTTGGAAGAGAGAAAATGAAGGTCAGGATGGTTTAAGAGAAAGTTTGTCCATCCAAGCCTACTTCCACCAGCATACAGGCAGTACTATGAAATTCTGAAGTCCTGCCATCGCTTTCTCATTAGTAATTTTGTTCATAACTTCCTGACAAACCATGTCTTTCCAGAATTGTTCAGATTACAGTGGGGGAAAAAAAAAAAAAAGATTGTAGGCTTGGGACCCTTATCACTTGATTCCTTAGCTGTGTACAAGACTACTAGCAATACCTCATTAAAAGTTAGCTGGAGAAATTCAAGTTACTGACTGGTCCTTTCATACCTTTGTTGTAAGCCAATCTGATTTGCTTATGGCCCATAATTCAGCGGCATTCACTTCAGCTAATAGTGAACCATGTCATAAGTGTTTGTACACTGAAGACATTGAGAAAATGTCAAAAACTTCAGCAAAGAACTGTAAGATAGAAGTACCACGTAACAAATCCTTGCACAGAGGTACAATATAAGCACACCATCTTGCCCACATCTCTTAAGAAATGGTCTCACAGACAACATTTGAAACAAATTACCTAAATCTGGCTTGTAAGGGAAATCCATAATACTCTACAAAAGTAAAATCAGCATAAATGAAGTAACAACTGTCCACATCATTTCTTTGCCAATTTCATTTTGCCTAAGTATATTACCCCTTAATATTGCAACACTTCTCAGAAATATTATAAATATTATAAACATCTTGATATTGTACATTATATTATTAAATTATATTTCTATTATATTTCTATTACATTATGTTTATATTATTATAAAATAATGTGTCCATTGTGAGAACAATACTAAACCTAGACACTTAAGTGCATAAACCTCTGGGTGTTCCAGTGAGTGCTTGAGAAGGCTCTCTCCCAAGTTCTTAAATTGTGGAGGTCCTAAGTTTTATGTTGAGAGTTAGAAAGATGACCACAGCCTCTCCTTCATCAGTGCATCATGCCCCACTGAAGTGTGTTCGAGATTTGTGTTCTAACATAATAGGAGCTAAAAGTCATAATCACTCCAGCTATTGGCAAAGTGCTGGGAAAAACCTTAGCCATCCAAGGCAGCTGAGATAATATAAAATTTTTTATTTTAATTGTAAATATATTTTGAGCCACAGACTCTGAAATTTTTTTCAAAAAAGATATGGGGAAGAATGATCCAAGGAATTTAATTTTGTTTTTAAATGTATCGCTGTTTCAGGGAATGTAATACTAAAGCCTCCTGAAAAGACATATGAGATACAAAAATCCAAAATCATTGAGTTCCTAGGCTATAGCAGCTACACAGCCTATACTAAAAATGTTTTAAAAACGTGTTGCTTTTTCTTTTTTCTCAGGCTGTGTTTTCCTGGTCACATTAACACATAATTAAAGGGTCACAGCTGAAGACATTTTGCACTGAAGGGGAAATCAGCATGTATCTAGAATATCCAAGACAGCCAGGTGCTGACAGATTCATTTTAACATCTTCCCTCGGAATTAGTCTTAAAGATCAAGAGAACATTGTTTTTTTAAGGCAGAGGCACCTCTAGCCATCTCCTGAAGAAGAGAGTAAATGATAATTGATGTGTGCTGGAGAGCATGATGTGCAAGCAGAGTGATTTATTACCAATTAAAACTAAGGCAGGAAAGCATCAACTTGATTGTTTTCCTACAGAGTTAGAAAGAAAACCCACATAAAACATCAGAAACTGTTACTGATGCTCTCTACTGGCCTGCAATAGCAAATGGTCATTTGGTATTTTGTAAAAAGCATTCCAAATTAAATTGCATGGATACAGAAAACAGCATTTGTATAACTGATCAAATGCTGATCATTCTAAGACTATTTCATTGCCAAATAGCCCAGCTTGTGATGGGACGCAGAATAACCCTTTCTCTGTTTCCCCGGAAAGGCTGGAAAAGCAGTAACATATAATATACAATGAAAACAATTCAGACCCAAACAACAGAATGAGGACTGCAAAAACTCAATAGTCTTTACAGAGAAAAAATAAAAACACACTTTTTTTTCAAAGCAACCAATACTTAATTGTTTTTAGCAATGACAGCTTTCAGGTGTAGAATCTGAATGCCACATATCAAGCTTCTAGTTCCCTAAAATCATGGAACTGAACTAAATTTCTGCTCTTTGTTTACAAGTACTTGTTTTAATTAGAAATGACAATGAAATTATTACTTCAGCTCTAAAAAACTCTGTTTTATCAGAAGTAGCCACTCTTTCTCCCGCACCATCTTCTATTTCTACCTTCCTGTTTTGTACAGCACCCTTCAAAATCCATTTAATGGTACAAAAAGAACACAAGCCCTGCCTTTCCCGAAATTCTGTTGAAGCTGTTCTTGCCCAGTAGACCCAAGTGCAAATGCAGCAAATGTTGGCAGACAATGCTTTTCTGATAGAATAGTTTAACACATACCACAGTGACATATATTTAGAAAGCATAGCTCTCTTCCAGTAGGGCACAGCTGAACAGAATAATGTTGGCAAAGAAACATTGAAGAGATAGGTAGATAGTTTTGCTTCCTCCAAGCCAAAAAAAATATTTCCACAAAAACTTCATACTGTAGGTGTGGCAAGGATTGTCAAAGACCTCATACATCCCACTAAATATGGCACAACATTATACATTTTTCTTGACTTTACCACCACAATAACACTTAATTTCTGGGCTAAGGTTCATAGCCTTTGGAGGATGCGTGAGATCCCTCTACTATGCCTGCTACTGTGTGTTCAGGAAAAGATGACTATATGTCAGTCACCCCAGGTCGACTCCAGGTCCACTGTAGCTCCAAAAGTCATTCATTACAATTTTGACCACACCATAAAGCAACAGAAATTAGCAACTTACATTTATGCCACTTAAAGTTCCCATCAGGTATGACTGTCAGCATACAAATTGTATAGGGCATAACAGATGGGGAAAGATGTGTTGCTCACTGTAAAAGAGTGGTAATACATGACAGCTAAACTGCTGTCCAGAAGGACAATCCTGTTCCCAGTCCCTCATCACCTGCTGCAGGATAAGCTCTCTCTGTGGCTGCTAGCTGCTTGACTAGCCCAGCTGCAATTTGAAACTTTAGCCTAAACGTGTAGTTGCACAAGCAGCTAAGCTCATCTAACAGTGTGCTGCTGCTGGGAAAGGGCTATTGTTACTCTCTTTGTGTCCTTCCTCCTTGTTTCCTCCAGCAATCCCTTGTGCTGTCCTTCACATCTTGTAGCAGCCCTGATGTGTGCTGGATCCTTCACTGGGATGACTAAATCCACCAACCCAACAGTAAAAGGTCCTCAGAATCACTGGGGTTGATCTTGAACCACTAGATAACTTGTCACTGGAGCTCAGCCTTGGAAATGCATGGTGAGAAGTGGGGAAAATAGATATTTCTTTTTTTAACAACAATGAACTGTTTAACTAATTTTATGATGATTTTAACTACACATTCCTCATAAGTCAGAGATGTTTTCTGAAACTCTTGCTGTTGGACCTTGGATTTTCTATTTTCTACCTTACTGTTTGAATATATTACTTGAGTATTTAATCTGAGTCTGAAGTTTGCTGCATGCATGACAATCTTGCCTCCTCTTCCTTGTTTTCCTGTGTTGATTTTTGTTTAATTTCTAAATAATTTAATTATACAAACAGATGTATCTTGATGCTTCAGGTATGGCCATTGTACAAGGGTCTCCTGGGTGACCTTCTACCTCCAGTAACAAATCATGTTTTGCTCTGAATGTTCATTTACACTTCAGATTAGCTCAAACGTCATTTTCATTAAATACAAACAACATCCAACTCTTTTTTTGCCTCTTTTGGAACTAAAAATTCATGGTTTTGTCAGTTCAGAAAGGTTTTTTATCCCCCATTATCCTAGAATTATGTCTCACTGATCAACAGCCTTTTCACTGTGTTGCACCAAATATGGGTGTAAATGCAACCACATGATGCTGTCTTCAAGTAGCAGCTCCTTGTAATTTTCAATAATATATGGCAGAAATCTCTCTGAATTCAAAATCTTACATTATTCCACACTGCTGAATTTATGCCATTTTAAAGTTTCTATATTCACTCTGACCTGTTAACTATTGTTATTCCTCTGCTTGCTGCTGCACCAGTGACTCTTCAACCATGTATTAAAAGAAACGTTCAGAAGCTTCCTCTTCACAGCCAGCAAGTAGTAAACTACCAGCCAGTTATATATTCATATCCATCTTACCACCTATTCATAGACTTTTCATGTGCACTTACTTTCTTGCATTGTATCACTTTGGGCACCACCCATGACTGTAACTTCTGTCCTTTGTGAAGTCTGGATATGAACATACGCTTAATGCAATTACATTTTGCTGTATTGAATACTCCCTGAAAGGAACCACAAGAGGTCACAGAAGAAAAAATTGCTCTGTCCTGGCTCACTTCAAATCATTATCATTTCAAGACATTTTTGCTGTATGTATTAGCACTAGAAAAGGCCAAATGCAGCTAAGGTCTGGAGATTATTTGGATTCAGAATATGAAAACAAAGAAAATTTTAGGATAATTGCATCAAATACTATTGCTTCTAAGCAGCTAAGTGAATTTTTTTTAGATATGTGGGATTTGTATAAAGTAAAATGAAATTCAGCAGCCTCAGAAATCAGTTTTCAAGTGAAATAGTGCAACTACTCCACATTTTCTTTCCTTGTGGCTTTTTACATCTTTCCCTTACTGTAATGAGTTATACAATTTATTCAACATAATCAATAACAAATTGACTTCTTAAATCCTAATAAAATTTTGTGGCTGTTGCAGTTACTATATTGGATAGAAAATCAGTGGTAAAACTAATCTCACCAGAGGACTGGAGGAAAAAAGTCTATTTTTTTCTTGATACTAGTCAGATAGGTGCTAGAGAAAGCCCTAACTCAAACATTTACTATGTCTGATCATTCATTAGCTTTGCATATCTTGAAGGCACAGATGTCTGATTATAAGTGCTAGCAGCTCTTATTCAAGACACGTGGTTCAGATAAGAATAATCAATGCCTTCATAAAGGAAAAGATTTCAACCTGTAGTACCAATGCTCCTTCAGCAGTTTTAGAGTGTAATAACATTAGAAGTATTGTAGCAGTCTCACTTTTTCATTTTTATTTGTCCCACATATCCAATTTTAAATGTTTAATAACTTCAAAATATTTCTCTTAGAATTAAAGAGAAACAAAGAATGATATAAGAGTCATTACCTGGTTCTAGGATTGAAAAGTTTGGATTCAGTACTGAGGTGTCACAAATCTTGTGTGCTTTAAAGAAATCACTTAATCTGTGTCTGCAATGCTCCACTACTTAGATAATGTACCTTTCAGTCCACTAACTGACTAATGTTATGGGACAATGATCTTGGTAATCTCATCTAAATACAAACAATAAATATCTGAATACACATAATAAACAAACATATTTTAAGCTTTAAGACCCTCTACTGATCTGTAAGCAACAGCTGGCAAGAAATAGCATAAATCCACAACACTGGTGGATTTAGAAGAATTTGTAATGTCTAAAATGCAAATTATAAGACACTTCGGAGTTGAAATTGTGTATTTAATGCAAACCTAACTCCCATTTAATAATGAGTATAAGACTGACTGCCTCAGAAGTGACAAACAATTATTTCCCAAATGCAGAACAAATCTGTCTCAAATAAGAAAGCATCACATTATATATAGACACAGCTCTCCATTTTTTTCAAATTTTTTCCTCTTGCTGAGGTAACAAGGCTCCTCTGCCCTGTAAGTAATGGACAGAGATGAGTTTACTTAATAATTTTTGGTGATGCTACAGACTGAAGCAAAGAAAACAACTCAAAAGTGAATAGTAACCTTTACTCCAAGAAAGCTGAAACTGAAAAGCAAACAAGTGAGGGTTTTATTTCTCACTTGGGAAGGGGAGAGAGGGATAAGAAAGCTCAGCTAAAATGCATACAATATACTTATGTTACTTTCCCTTTGAAATAAACTTTCCCTTTGAATAACAAGTTTCACCTACATATTGTGAAAATGAGGATTTTTGAAGTGAATTTTTATGAAATATTCCTGAGCTATACAGTTGTAGTTTTCTATCACAGAGAGATATACGAAATCTGCTAATGGATAGATTCAAACCACTGACACAAAATTGGAAGTCAGTGTCCTGACTGCCTAATTCAAAAGCCTAATTTTTTCAGCTTTATTTCTGACACAAAAGTATGTTTTAAAAAGTATTTTCCCATTTCTCTTTATCTATGAACTTCTTCATCTAAATATTTGTAAAAATACACTTGGACAACTGATTTTTCCTAATGGAGAAATTTTATGTATTTTTATGTTCCTGTCAAAGTTTCCTCCAATCTAAAGCCCTGATTTATACCTGTGTGTTTTCCATTTAATTAATGGATAGTCATGATTTATCTATGAAATGTTAACTTACTCGGTAAATGCAACCTGAAGTTAAATAGATTATATATCAACCACAAGACTGAGATTGTTCATAATCATGATTGTAAGAAAATATATAAAGTTCTCATGAGATTGTTATTAACTACTTGAAATCCAAGGTTATCACCCATTGCTATATAACACAGTAATGTATATTCCTGTTAATGTAAGAGTCTCAAGCCACAAATTCATTGAATAAACATAATATTTCACTATGAACATGACTCAATTATTTTGTAAAGGCCTATTGAATCTTTCTTATTTTAAAAGCACACTTAATAGGGATATGGTTTATAGTCTCTTCTTAAAGTAAAAGCAGATCAAGCTAAAATCACTTAAAAATTACTTTTAAAGAACAGATGGCTTCAATGCAAACATGAAGTGTCTTGCAATTTGTGTACTATAAATTGAAAATTGATTTTAAGACTTCCCTGTGTCTTCAGGCTTTCAATTTAAAATCAAGAGGAAAAAAAATACTAACCACTGTTATTGTCACGAAGGGATTTCAGATTATGAAGTTACTGTTTATATTTGTTTGCTTCTTTGACACCAAATAGTATTAGTCTTGTTTTGGTGCACATAACATTTTTCAGCAAATTTTAACCCCTTCTGCCTGTATGTCCATATGGGTGCAGATGAAATACATAGCCTTGGAATACAGAAACATATATAGGACTGCAGTCATAAAGAAGAGTAACTTCCAGGCTGCATCTGACATCAAAGAGTACAAAATGGCTATTTTTAAAAATAGAGCTGATAGTCATTGGACAAATTCAGGAACAGGCTGAGACTATATATGGCAGATGAGTAAGAGTTTGTTCTAAATTTGAAAGGTACAACATGTGTGGTTTGGGTCTGGAAATCAAGTGGTTTTGTTTAGAAATGGGGCTCTCACATAAAGCTTCAGCTGAGATTAGCACTGACAAGAGCAGGAGCACTCTAGACACACACAATCAGAGTTTAGGAGTGAATCTAGAGGGGAATGGTAGCTGAAGGCTACTGGCACTAAAACCAAGTGCCAAGATGGTCCCCAGAATACGCCCATAGGGACATGTTGGGGGGATAGTGAGAGTGAGAGAAGCTTCAGGGGCAAAGTCACAAATCTCTAGGCATGATGTTTAACAGCTCACTGGGATCCCCAAGTGAGGTTATGGTTTAACCATAAAAAGCCAAATAAATAGCTAAAGCTGAATAAGGTGAAAGGGAGTAAAGAAGTCATCAGGCTGCATAAGCTATCTTCACTCCAGAGACTAAAGAGGGTTGCTCAGCAAAGCTGTGGTTAGGGACAACTTTGAGGTTACAGTGGCACTGACAGAGAGGTGGGATAGAGCAGGTACAAGGATGTGTTTTAACAGTGGCATTAGTTCAGGCCAGATGCCTGCATTCGTATCTGTTGCTCAAATTTGATTTGTTGCTGTGTTAAAATCAATGGTTAATTTAGAAGAGACAGGAGCTGATGCTCTAGGAATAGAGCCTAGGAACAATATCAAAATAGGCAACCTGGGTATTTCCACTGCTGGGGATAGAGGAGTCTGAGTCCAGATGGACAGGGGCTAATAAAATCAGGGTGTGCCTGAGCTTGACATGCTATGTTGCAGACTGGCCACCTCAGTGGTCACCTGAGCATTCTTTGACCAGACCTTCAGTTAAGATTAGGACTGAGTACAGAGTAAAGCAGAAATACTAGTTTAATTTTTCATACAGTGCTTCAGGCTTCCCCTGATCCAAGAGCTTCATATCAGAGTAGAAAGGCCTATACCTGTTCCATACAGAGCAGCTCAGCATGTTCAGACACTGTTCTCTCATCCTTTGCAACCTTCGTTTCTTATGCAAATATTTGTTAAATGTGCTGCAACATTTTATGTGAAAATAACATACTTCCAGTGGCAAATCAGTGATTCAGCTTGATATGATTCTTCCCCAGCGTAATTACAGACAAGAACTTCAAGTGCTTCCTTCAAGTCTGCTGTGACAATACTAGCTCAAATGTCAAACACAAATTTGAACAAAATAATCTGGAATAGCTAAAGATCTGATCTACTAAATCTGCTATTTCTTTTGTAGCAGCTGCTCAGCTTTCTCCAGAGTATCCCTGGTTATGTCATTCTCCAACCACCCATTGTTTCCCGTGTAACGAATCATGGGAAACAAAACACCTGCAGATTTCTACTAGCACCTTGATAACAATGTCTTGGCACCTGCCACTAAATAAGTCTATAAAACTAAGGTTTTCCCTTTTTTTTCCCCCTTCTCCACAGACATGGATGTGTGCATGTGGTTGTGGCTTTGATTGCCTCTGGTTTGCCTGTGAATTTTCCTTCTAAGTACTTCTCATCACCACCTATCCAATATTTGCAAGCAAGAGAACAGAATGAGACATTTTTGTCATGCCACATTCATAATTGCTGATGCCCACTGATATGACATACAAATTACTCCTCTGTAAGAGAATCAAACCCTTTACTCTTTACACCTTAATAAAGGAAAAAAGTATCAAAATGTAAGTATTAATGATGGAAAGTGATTAACAAAATTGTTAATTTTTTAAATGTAGGCCACCAAATCCCAGCATATGCTTTTATTCAGCTTATTTGTTGCCAGGCTGAATTTCATCCCTAATGTTTTGTACAGACAGCAAGTCCAACTACTGAGGACAAATCTCTTTTTTGTGTCTAGCCAACAGCTGGTAAGCATTGGAAAATAAAATTATTTCCAGCTATAGTTGACAAACTTGCATCATATTTTTAAGAGGACTTCAAAATCTAAGAAGTCAGTATTACGAGGGTGTCACATTGCAGTATATACATAAGCAACCAATGGGGCACTAGCAGATGTATACTTGAGAATATGAACCAAGGTCTTTGCTGAGACAATTCAGTGCACTTGCAAGTAAGTTGTCCTGCTCCAAAATGGAAAATTTTTCCACAGGAGAGAAAACAATTCATTTGTTTAACACTTTAGATGTAGACACAATGGCTCTTAGGAGCATTCAGTTAACAGATGAGAGGTTTTACAGCTTAGAGCACTTGAGAAACCTCATTACATTTTGCTAGTACCCAACACTACATGCTGTCCTTTGATGTAATTTTAACACAGTTTAAACCTTTCCTGAATCTCAAACAGCTGCCACAAAGATAGAAACAATGGTGCTAACTTTCTTCATAAGTAGCTCATTCCTGCCTTTCCTTTTTCTGGTCTCCATTGTGGAAGATTTAACTGTGTGGTATGGAGCACCAGAAGATCACAGCTGCTGTGACAGTGAAGTGGGGTGCAAAAGCAGTAACAGCCTTCAGGATAAGTTCCTGAATATTTATACCCGATTAGTACTTTGGCTTATGTTTGGAGATGACAGTGAACACTAACTGAGAAAAATCTTTGGAATTACTCATCCTACAAGGAGATTTGATCCCACAAACTTTTTGGAAGGATAAGTTATTAGCCACTACAAATAATTTATATCCATTACCTTGATAACTCAGAAGTAATTCAGAAGTATTTGGTTTATTCCTAGCTGTTCCTTTTTTTTTTTTTCCCCCCAGTGTTTTCTTTCCTTCCAAACCTGTTGTATTTGATTACTGTTGGCCAATTAACATTACTATTCCTTTTACAGTGTGATCCTCACATCCTCATCTGAATGTTATTGAGGTACTTAATTTGCTGATCTGTTGCCATATGTCAAAAAACCAAAAGGACACTCATGGTATTATCTTCACACTATTACATGTTTACTAAACAGTTTCTAAAACCACAACCAGACCTGCA
The DNA here is from genome assembly GCA_025311575.1 of Elanoides forficatus. Taxonomy (NCBI): domain Eukaryota; kingdom Metazoa; phylum Chordata; class Aves; order Accipitriformes; family Accipitridae; genus Elanoides; species Elanoides forficatus. The sequence goes on from JAOBAS010000072.1 coordinate 37,751,214, forward strand.
CATGAAACTTTTTAAAATAGCAAGACCTTTGCGAGCCACCATCTTAGGTATCATTCCAGCTCCCATCTAGACCAAATCAGTCACTCAAACAGGAGATACACATCTACACTTGAAGGTCATTCCTTGCTTGCAATTAATATAGTCAAAAATAGTCAAAATTTTCTTCCTTTGTTCAATAATGCATAATGGCTACACTCATTTGCAATAAAATGACAAACCCTTCGGATAAATTAAACATTTGTGCAGTTGGAAGCTATAATTATCTTCTTAGGTCACAGGAGGGTTTTCCCTTGTTTTTCCTTATCTTGTGTTGTGGACCTAACTCTTGATGATGGCATATCTGGCCGTTACCTTGCAGACAGTTTGTCCACTCCTTAGGCAATCTGTCAGTCAAGTTTCAGTCATGATTTCCAGTCCTCTCCTAACTATGTTCCTAGTCCATAGCTACCCAAAAACCAAAAACATCATGGCAACAACACAAACTTGAAATCCACTTTGTCATCTCATGCTTAGAAAAGCAGATTCTAACATTTTCTTTCAGGCAATTTTTTTTTACAATATGCTGTATTGAATTTAAGAAAATGTATGCAGGATTACATGGCAAATAATCACATATTAAATAGCATTGATTTTAACTTATTTTCTTCTTAAAACATTACTCAGTCCTGAAGTAATTTGCTGATTTTTTTTTTACACTGAGATATAGATGTTTGGTACAGAAATAGGAGGATAGTGGGAATTTCACAGAGCATGAAGAGAAATTTGATAATTTTGTTGAGAAACCTGTGTAACTGAAATTCTCTGTGAATTACTCTGTTTTTCTGAAGTTCACAAGGGCCTTTAATGATAAACTGATCTTTTTAAGTCAGTTTCCTAGCTTATACCTTAGGATTTCTGTGTTAATCAAGCTATAAATTGATAAAAGTAAAAAATTACCTGAGTAAACAGGAAAAAAAATCAATTATGAATTGAAATCCATACAACCAGATAAAGCTGATATTTAGAACTATTAGTTCAGGGGGAAAGCTATAAAGAAAAAAAAAAAGTTTCTGTAAAGTAAGCTTTAAGCATAGTAATAAAGAAATATGTTAAAAACTTTACTGTGGAAATTCAAAAGCACCCATCATAGGAACAATTTACAAGGCATCTTGAGATATAATGACAAAATAATTAATCAGTGAATAAATCTGTGTCTGACTAAAATAAATTAGTTTACATGGACATCAACATGCTTTTGTGGAGGGAAATAGATTGCTACTCTTTTTTGCAACAACCTGCACTTTATAAAAATTGAGCATAAGGAAAGTGTTCTTATGGAATTTACAGAACAATAGAAATTACTAAAATTACTCATTAAAAAATTAAATGTCTGAGAACTGAGGAAAATGTATCTTCTTTCCTAATATTTGCCATTTCATTTTTGAAGTGGAGGACATTTGTTTGCATTAAATGTCAGTGCAAATTTTGAGTAAATATTTCTCCTAATTATTTGGAGTTTTTAAGTGAGCCTGATTTATTTGCAGGCATTTTTCCACTCAAAAGTGCAAGCAAGAAGTTGCTAGGTCAAATATATTTCAGAACAATGGATTTTAAACACATGCTGTAGACCCCTAATTTAGAACCATCCCAATCTGGAAACTGAAATGTGTGTAATCTTTCCAATCAAAGGGGCTTAAATTTCATATATCTAAAAAGTTTCAAATGAATTGTTTACAAGGAGTTATTTGCAGAAATTATATTGAGAAGAAAGCTGTATATTATTAGAACAATATCTTTGCAAATACAAATTGCAAACAGAAAATGAGGCAAAATATTCAGTATGAATAATTCATTACAGTCTTCTGAAAATTCAGTTTTAAAATTAACTTATACATCAACACTTTTTATATTTTTGAGGGACTGGGTAGAGCATAACCCTTCTGCTTGTGAAAGTTTGCAAGCAAACTACAAAGAATATGTATGTACACACAAAGATCCCACCAAAACCCAAGCCTCAGAAAGTTTAAGATCAGCTTCAGCTACATTCTGTAAGAATACACATTTCACAGACATTTTCTTGCCTAAATGTCAGCAGTATACACACTTATTAGACAAACTGTCAACAACTAAAGAGGGTTTGCTATGGCTGAATGTCATCTGCAAGTTGTTAGGAGTCTAATCTCACTACCTGACAAATGTTAATGGTTTAGCAAGGCAGCAGATCCATTCAAGGAAGAAATGTTCCCTATGAACAGAGAAAGCGCAAATGAGACCCTACAGTAATAACTGTTAATATGACTTGCTTATGCAAAAGCAATTTCAATCAGTCTTTATAAATCCATGTCTGATGCAGACTTTTACATTTTCTTTATTTTGCACATCCACCTGTATGAAGACTCCTCAATCATTCATATTCATGTGCACTGAAGAAATAAAGCTTAAAAAAAAACCCAAAAGAGTGATAGTTCCTCAACTAGAGAAATGAAATCAGTTGGTTTGCTTTTCAACTCTATTTCATAACTTCAGGCAAACAGAAACAGATGACAATTGCTGTCTGCTGAAGAGTGAAGTAGGCAAAAGCACTGCTTTTCACAGCTCCCATTAAATTCAGTGTAAATCCCTTGTTATTTTTCTGAAGATGTCTCAGTAGTTCTGTAACACATTGGTGGTTTACTTTTCTTCTCCACAGAGATTGTTTTTAAATGAAGGGTTCTTTCTTACTAGCTTAATAAATAAACTCAAACATGAATGGATGATGATGATGATGGTGATGATGATGATTATGGTTATTATTATTATTGTTGTTGTTGTTGTTGCAAGATGGATTAATTACCTGGGGAGAGGGAAGAAAGGCTGGAGGAGAAGGGGATCAGAATCATAGAATCATAGAATGGTTTGGTTTGGAAGGGGCCTTAAAGACCATCTAGTTCCACCCCACCCATCCCCCGCCGTGGGCAGAGACACCTTGCACTAGACCAGGTTGCTCAAAGCCCCATCCAACCTGGCATTGAACACTTCCAGGGATGGGGCATCCACAACCTCTCTGGGCAACCTGTTCCAGCACCTCACCAACCTCACAGTGAAGAATTTCTTCCTAATATCTGATCTAAATCTACCTTTTTTTTAGTTTAAAAGAGTTACCCGTCATCCTATCACTATATTCCCTGATAGAGTCCCTCTCCATCTTTCCTGTAGGCACCCTTTAAGTTTGATGTGTAAGGAATGAAAGATGAGTCATCTCAGTGTAGCAATGAAATAAAACAATGATAAATTGATATACACTTTTAGCATTACAGCTGTGATGGTCAGAAAACACAAAGATCATAAAACCCTCTTTAATATGGCAAAAAAGTATTTTTATCAGGAGGAGAAAGCCAGGACAAACTTAGTCACAAGACAGTGTTATCCTTTAACTCTTTATAATGAATCTATAAGGATCTAGGTCGTGTTCATGATTAGTTTAACTAGAATAGGAAAAAAGTACTGAATATTACAGAAAAAGAATATTTTCTGTGGATTGACAATTTCAGAAAGAATTCTTTTAAACAGAACTTTGTTATAACTAATTCAATTTAAAGGATCCTATCCACTTAGAAGTTAAGATTTTTACAGCTTTAGAGAGACATTTATATGCTTAAAATACCATATCCTTTGCTATTAATATTTCTTCCTGCAACTAATCTTTTCCCATTTTCCTACCTCTGTGACTGATACTGGTTTTTTTCTTTGTTTTATTGCAATGTTACAGCTTAATTCAACCTCTTTAGGTTTTTTTTTGCTATTGGCCATCTTTCTCCTATAGTTTCTACCTTCACTTCTTGGATTGCTAGGGTTTTTTTCTTCTTTTTAAATATCACTGGAAAAAACCCAGACAATTAATAAAATCCAAATTTAAGCTATTTTATTTACTTTAGATATGTGGAGTTGAAGAGACATCTCACTTGAATAATCAGTAACCTTTTGGTCTTCAATCCCTTTTGCCAATTTTAATTTTTTTCTTTCTGTAGTATTAAGTCTTGTTATAGGCTCAGACTCATCCAAGCAAAACTAAGCTATTTCTATTAGCTGGGCAGAGGTCAGTAAAAACTTGCTGTAGGAATTTTCACTGTATGTTGTAATCACTATACTTGTGGACAAGATTACTAAAGTGTTGCAGAGGTGTTCTCTCAGACACACTTTTTTTATATAACAGTTTAGTAGTTCCTTGAATTATTTTACTAAATAGTCAAATATGGAGGATGAGGAAAAGATTTGTTTAACAGAGCAAATGCTAATATTATCTTACAGAAGAGAATTGCTGCTACAAATGAAAGACTGAGAATAAAATCTAAACATATTCATAATTAAATCTACAGGATTTATTTCTGATAGCTTTTTTTTTTTTTTTAAGAAGAAGAGAATATTCTAACAATGCAAGATTCATTGCATGCAAGTAACCACATATTGTGATCAGGGGTACTGTCAGACCTTTTTAAGTATTTCACAATAGTTTTCAGTGTCTCCAAATATATCAAACTTGACAATAATAAATACCCAAATTTTATTTCTAGTCCCAGCATCTTCCTTATCTTTTCCTAAATTTTTTCCATTAATTTATTATCTTTATCCTGAGGTAGTTTAGGATCCCTATTATTCTATTTTAAAAGCCATTTTAGAATTTCACTACTCTGATAGTTAGAAAACTTCTCCTAATCCTGAGCCATATAACTTTGCCACATTACCTCAATGCACTCATAAAAGTAGTGATATTCCCCATCACTTTCAGTTTCCTAGGCTCAGATTAGGATAAGGATTCAGAGCTCTATTAATTGATAAAAGAAAATAGCAGTAATGGAAGTATTATGCAATGCAAACACTCTCCACTGCAGAAGTCTCTCAGGAGTGATACTGTTAGATTTCTCCACCAAATAATCACCTAGATGATATTTTGGATATATTACAGTAATTAGCAAAAAAACTCACAAAAGCTCTGCTTGAAAAATGCTCTCAGATCAAGACATCTTGAGCTGATTGATTTCATTTTAAGCAACAGGACAGACAAACATGGAGTTATACATAAGGTTTCGTTATTCTTATTTTTGTAAATGTATGTAAAAGGATATATTTTGATAAATAAATCATCTTTTGAGAATGATTACGCTGAAAAGTTTAGTCTTGAACTGGAGAGTTCGAGAGATTTGAAGGTAAAGCAGCACATAATTGTATTCAATATTGGAGTCTATCTCCTAAGGAAGGGGACTTGTATGCAAAGAGGGTCTACCTAGATGAATCATCTGTTTGAAAACAATAATAAGAAATAGAGGCTGTTGAAGACAGTGTCTGACACCAAGAAAACTACATACAAGTAAAAGGTCATTCCCGCTACATCTTTCCAAGTACAATTTTATTATTTTCTTCATGTGGGGAAGGTAAAAAAGGAACAAAGGAAAAAAGTGGAACCAATCCACACTGATTTACAAGCTCAATAATTAATGTCAATTTTCATTAGGAGGGTAAGATATGACAGTAATTATTCCCCTAGTAGGAAATATGTAAACAAAAGTGTCCACATCTGAGGTGGAAATCATTTATACTCTGCTCTTCAGGGAAAGAGGCAGGGGAGAGGGAAAGAGGAGCAGATAACCACTCTTCCAAAACAATGGTTGCTAAAAAAAACAGCCTGTGGTATTAAAACAAAAACAGCTATGAACCTGTCTCTTCTGGAGCAGGTATCGAAGAACTGAAAAACATGGCATTTATTCACAAAACCAGAAAAAAAGAGGTGTAGACAACTATAGAACTCAGCTCTATGCACGGTCTTACAACAGTTTTTGAAGGAGACAGTAATCAAGGACATTGAGAAAAATAGAAAATGTTATAAAATACAACATTTTTATCAAAGGTTGGACTTTATGATGTCAGACTAACCTGATATCTCTTTTTTGATAAGATAATTCACTTCCTAATCAAAAGAAATGCAGTAAATGTTATCTAGCTAGATTTAAGTAAATAATTTCATTCAGTGCCTCAGGAGAATTTATCCTTTAAGGTGAGGAATGCAGGAATTAATGTAAAACTGGTGAGATGGTGCATTGGGTGTCCTCGGTAAGGTGCTGACAGCTGGGTGCTGCAGGGGCGGTCACTGTAAGGAGACCACTGGAGCCACCCCCTGACAAATACAGCTGGTTCCAACCAGTTTGCCTGGTTCCAACAGACCCACTGCAGGACACAGCTGAGCCCTCAGCCAAGCTGATGGCACCTGTGGGAAAGCATGTGTAAGAAAGGGTAAAACCACTGCACAGTAGCTGTGAGAGAGAGAGGAATGAGGAAGAAACTGTGACAGCAACAGCCCTGCAGACCCCCAGGTCAGTGAAGAAGGAGAGGGAGGAGGTGCTCCAGGCGCTGGAGCAGAGATTCCCCTGCAGCCCGTGGGGAAGACCATGGTGAGGCAGGCTGTCC
>JAOBAS010000072.1:37762406-37783119 GCA_025311575.1 Elanoides forficatus
ACTGAGAGGGTTGTCAGACATTGGAATAGGCTGCCCAGGGAAGTGGTTGAGTCATCATCCCTGGAGGTATTCAAAAAACGTATAGACGAGGTACTCTGTGCCATTGTCTAGTGGGCATGGATGACAGTTGGACTCGATGATCTTGTAGGTCCCTTCCAACCTAAATGATTCTATGATTCTAAATGATTTTAAGCAACGTAAAAGACTCCATGAGTTAGTCATATCAGCCTTCTATCACACTGACTTGTCTTTCCCCATCTTTGGTATTGCTCATACTTCTACCTTTCTTTACAGGACAGCACTTTTCCTTTGTCACTCAGACTAGTTCTCCTAAGTCTTTTGTACTGATTCTGTGACTTTTTTTAAATCTTCCTTTCAAAAATTCTTAATCTTACTGTAAAATTTTAATATTTTTCAGTATTCACTCTCAAGCAATTAATTTGCCTCTTAATATTCTCAGTATTGATCTGAATCAAATCTAATGGAAGCCCCTACCATCCTCATCATGCATCACTTGATTTCTCCAACTTAAGTAGTAAATCTTCAGCAGTACAATCTAAATATATTTTGGACATTGCATGCCCTGCTATACCCTTTTTGCAGTTACAAACTACAAAGAAGTCCCACTAACCTCTAAGTTCTGAATTATTTTTATCAATTCAAACAGTCTATGTCCACCATGGCAGTCCATAGTTGATTTCTTCACTTTACTATTTCAATAAAATAATTATTTGGCTGTGTCTATTTCCAGTGGTCCCTCAATTAGCACATAGGCACAGATGTGTTTGGTAACTGACCTGCTACCCTTCACTTTCTCTCTTTTCTCCTGTTGTGAATAACTCTCTCCTGCTGATTTTCAGGCCTTGTGCAGATGACTTGGTTTACCCTTCTTGTGCTCTCTTGTGGTTGTCCTTGACTGATCATGTTCTAGGCTGTCCTCAACAGATTATGAACCACAGTGCACAAAAACACTTTTCCTCTTTTATGGGGTGCCAGCAGCTCTTAAGATTTACTTTAGAGTTGAAAAGTCCCATTCCTCTTCCAAAGTCATGTGGTTTTTTCCAGGGTGCATCTGCCACTGCCCAAATCTTGACCATGAACCGTGCTGCGGTTTAACCCCAGCTGGCAACTGAGCACTACAGAGCTGCTTTTTCACTACCCCCTCAGTAGGATGGGAGAGAGAATCAGAAGGGTAAAAGTAAGAAAACTCATGGGTTCAGATAATAGTGGTTTAATAATTGAAATAAAATACATAATAATAATTTAATTAAAATTTAATGAAAAGGAAAATAACAAAAAGAGTGAGAAATAAAACCTAAGAAAAATAAGCAATGCAAATGAAAAACAATTGCTTAACACCAACTGACCAATGCCCAGCCTGTTCCTGAGTAGCAGCCCCCCAGCCAGCTTTCCCCCTAGTTTATATGTTTAGCATGATGTCATATGGTATGGAATGTCCCTTTGGCCAGTTTAGGTCAGCTGTCCTGGCTGTGTCTCCTCCCAGCTTCTTGTGCACTTCCAGCCTACTCAACTGGCAGGGCACCATGAAAAGCTGAAGAGTCCGCACTGCTCAGGAACAACTAAAACATCAGTGTGTTATCAACATTATTCTCATCCTAAATCAAAAACATAGCGCTATACCAGCTACGAAGAAGAAAATTAACTCTTTCCCAGATGAAACCAGGACAAAAAACCCACAAAACTAGTGAGAGCTTTATACAAATCCCTGATGATTTCTCTGGCTGGTTAATTCCTTTATTCATGCATGTCTAAACATGACCCAAGTCGTCCTTTGCCTACCTACTTCCTCCTGCAGCTCAGCCAACTGCTTCCAGAGTAATTCTACTGATAAGTAAACCTCTAAAATCCAACTTAATTTCAAATAAGAATGAAACAATTCAGGGTGAAAGAAAAAGGGGAAAAGTTGCTTTCTTGCTAAAGAATTTATTTTTGCTGGTTTGTCTGCTGTTGCTCTTTATTTTTATTGTGGTTTTATTGTGGTTACACAATAAAAATACAAAAGATCAAGTTAGAAATGCTGTATTTTGATTTGAAAATGTTATTCAGTTTTTCAAACATTGCAGCTTTTGCTTTTGTTTTGCTCAGTAAGTAGATACGACTTCCGCAAAGTGTTCTGATTCCAGTAGAAGAGTTTCATGGTGGACAAAATTTTTCTGACTACATCTTGATACTACACATACTCATCCTACACCTGCTGCTGAAATAAAATAGCAGCTCTGGGGAGTACTGCTTAATTGTATCTCTATTATTTTCTTGTTCTTATTTCTATTTCTATTTCCAAATCATAGTCTCACATTAATCTGGATGCTCTTGAAAAGAGCTTGAAAATGAAAAATACATAATTGTTCTATCAATTAATTTTCTTTTCTCCACTGAGGTAGTTGTATAGCCTCCAGAATGATGATATGACAGGATCTTTCTAGTTCTACAAAGGGAAATGGAATTTAACCATAATCCCTGTCAACTTCAGGCTACCACGGAATAGAAATGTGGTCTTGTGTAAAACATGCCTTGGAACAAATTGGATGTGACAAGCAGGGAGGATCAGTAGATTGCAGTTTTGAAATTGTAAGAAGAATGGCTATACTATAACCCATGCTCATTACTGACTTTGCTAGGACAACAGACAAGTCAAGTGTCATTTCCTGTTCTCTTCACTGTCTTTGTCCAGTATAGGAAACATTAAAAATGTAATTTCTAACAATATCATGTCAAGCAAAACAGAAAGTAATAATAGGAAACTACCTTGGCCTTTTCACTCCTCTGCAGTTTGATTGGCTGGTCATTACACTCCTGCCTAATATTTCATTGAAGCTGTAAACAGGTAAAGAACTATAGTGCCAGCTAACCGTGTTATTGAACAGGTCAATACATCATGACACCCTTACGTCCTATTCATCTATTTTTCTCTTGCAGTATAAGTGCTGGAACAGAATCTGTGAAAGACAGATATTTTGCCCTTTTGTCTTTAATTGGATCGTGGGTAAAATTGTGGTTTAGCTTTCCTTCAGGTTCAGGACAGTTGATCTGTGATTTCTTTTCACCATGGAAACTGAACCAACGCAGCAAAACTAGACATTACTTTTATTGCCCTCTGTGATTAGAAAATAAACACGCTAGGTGTAGTTAATATTTCTATCTTCATAAATACACATAAATTTTACATATGAACAAAATAGTGTTATATATAGTACAAACTTCCCTGTGGTCCTCAAAACCAGAGGATTCTTCTTTAATCCATGCTACATTATACAGTGATTTAAGATACTTTTATTAGCTAATCTAATTTTCCATTACTTTATCACTCCCAAAGGTCTGATAGGGACTCTCCAAAAGGCAAAGAAAACAAACAGTCTCTTAATTTCTGAATTTCCATCATTTTAAGCATATACATAACTTCAATCATATGGCTGATTCTTGTTGCCAAAGAATGTTAAAGGCAGGCTCACGGATTGTATTTCATATGTAACAGAAAGTAAGGAACAATGAAAGATACAACATGCCTAATTCAGGGTTATAGGACTGTGATTCTCCAGTCATTAACATAGATTTGGACATACTTCATTGCTTGGAAGTAAGAATCTTGCCTGGGTAGGATGACAGCACATGATGAGGTTTTTTTCCCCAAATTAGCCAGGCCACACAACTGAAAAATTATGTTTTATTTATGTTGGAGAAGGACAAATAATACTTGATCCCACATAAAGTCTTCTGGAAAAATGTTACCACTTAAAACATTTTTTTAATAAATTTGAGTCAGGAGAGACTATGAATATTCCTCAAATCTAATCAAATCCACTTTCAAATGAATCTTTTCAAGGTTGAGATAACTATGATACACATTAATTTTTCTTATTCCCCAGTACTTATCATAATAAGGTACATTATTTTTAAAACATTCATACCTAGCTAAGAATGCCTAAATAACCATACATCTCATAAAAGACAAGTTCTTGCTCCTTCTCTGTTCAAAATAATTGGAAAATGCTTGTTGACAGAAACAGGAACAAATAGAGTCAGAGCTGGTTGAAAAGTAGTAGTCACCTTCCATTGAGAATTTAGTGTACTGTCTCGTGATATTCTAGGTCTGGTGGGTTAACAGACTAAGCTTCCTGCACGAATTGATGCAGACTAATGTGTTTCCACAAAAAAAGACATTAAAGTAGCTGATAACATTGCTATGAATTTGGTTTAAAATATCACTCCCAGGCACAGTGCCAGGTTCTAAGCTAGAGCAATCTTTTACTTTCTGCTAAATTATAGCATCTTAAGTGTGTTTTAAGCAGAATTGCTGACACAATCTTGATCAAAACAGGCTGAAATGTATGGCTCTAATACAGCTGTGCAAACACTTCCATCAGCATAAATATCTTCTTCAACACAAGTAAGCCAAAACTCTCCCTTCACTGAACACAGCATGGTTTTGTGTGTTTTTATCATCTGTGATTTATGAAAAAAAAAAATGGATCACATTAAAAAACACCAGGCTTTCCAAAAGAAAGCATATGTTTCCACAAATGACTTAAAAACTGAAACCTTGTATTAAGCTCAGATGACCAACTCTGGTCTTGATTTCTAGTCAGGGACTTAAAAGCAGATCTAACAAGTTTCCCATGATTGGCTATAGAACACCAGCTTTGTAACTACTCTCTGGATCTTATTCCTTGTGAATGAGTGAAGAAACTTTGTTCAGTTAAGTATACTTAGCAGAGATCCAGATACAGAGTAGTATCACAAACTTAAACTAACTGAGACTTCAGCTATCATAAATGTAGATGAGGGAAGCAAAATAAATGCTAAGCAGAGGAGGTACAAAGGCATACCAAGAGCAAAGGTTGCTACTGCAACCTACACTAAGCTCGCTTTCCCAAAGCCCAATTTTGAGAGGTAGTAGGAAGCAGCGAGTCTGGGATTCCCTGAACCACTGCCATTACCTGGACTTCTAGAAGTTTGTGGCTTCCAGGTACGTTCATTCATTGCTTTTCCAGTCATATCCTATTCCACCAGTCTGCGCCTCACCTGGGAAGCCTGAGCACAGGCAGCCTGTGAACCTGTTGATGTTCTCACAGGTCCATGCAAGGTGCCTTTGCACTTTGGCAGCTACCTTCTAACCCCATGTTTCTTACCTGTGAATCAACCTCATTCCTGGCCTTCATCCCTGGCTGCATGCAAAGTGACCAGGATCTTTTGGCCAGAAATAAAACTTGAGCAATGTATAGCAATGACATTCCCTCTTCATGGCATTTCTGCTCATATTCCTGAGCTTCCAATAAGAGTAACAAACTTACACCATCCACATGTGGTGTAAAGGGTCACTGTGTTAGGTAGGATTAGACAGCTAGGCTGCATTTCAGAACAGGGGCTTAATTTTGTTTCCTGATGAGATATTTCAGTTCCTAAATTTTTTCAGGGATCTGTCTCTTATTCAGTTTAGGTGTCTTTCCCCTTCTCTCTCCCCTTCTCCCCCACTCTTTCCCCTTCTTCTTTCTTTCAAAGAAGAGGAAAATTCACTCTGCTTTTCTTGTGCCTTGAATCCAGGTATGCTACTGCGTAAACAATGTCTATTAAACCAGTAGACACTAACACAGCTGTTGTAATACAGCTGCTGTTGCTACTACCACTATTAATGCAATATAGAAAAATAAATGGATAAAAAAGCACCACATAAGGCAGAAAGACAAAATGAAGTCATTATTTGTAATTTTTTTTTCTCTTCAACTGTAGAATATTTATTTACCAAAGAGATTTTACTGATCCCTTTAAAAACATGTTTCAAAGTTCCTGATCTGTCTTTTTGCTGCAATATGAAAGTTCCAGTGGCATTCCCGGTGTTTTAAGGAGAAACTGTTTACTACAAACTGAACTAAAAAATATTCATCTTAGAATGTCATTAAAAAAAAAACCAAAATCTATTTTATGTCATACACTTTAATTAGTTTGCCATTTCTGCAAAAAGCAGTGTCTGCACTTTCTGCATGTGTTGCAGTTCAGTTTAATATGCTGCAAAATCGTAGCCTTCCTATATAAAAATGAAGTATGTGATATATCCAGCATCGTAGGTAACACAAAGGACAAAACCAGCCAACGTCAACATTTATAATTGTACATTTTGTGGCATTGACTGCAGAAGGAACTACCTCAAGGCAGAAAATGATTACTAGGTTAGAGAGGCTTGACAGTTATTTTAAGCTTTGACCTTCAAGAAGGTGCACGGATGAAAGCTGGCATGGTTCTAGGACATGATAACAATGACTTTTAATAGAAATTAAGGGATTGGAGTTGAAAGTAAATGTTCAAGCAGCATGGTTAAATTCATTCATTTTCAAAAAAAATTTTTATAGGGAAAAAATATGCTATCTGTTTGACTTTTCATTTATCTGATTTTTGGAGTTGTCTCCCTCTAATCTTCCAGCAATGGCTTATATATTCAGCTAGCAGTACAGAAGAATGAGAAGGGTGTCCTGGCCTCTAAACACAGCAAGCAAGAAGCAGAGTTTGGAGGAAGTAGTGGGTAAATCCATTATTACAATCTGTAAGAAAGATTAGCCCAGTCTCCATAACAAAATTCTATTCTTAGTTGTTTATAACAAATTATCCTTTCCAAATTGAAATGAATTGAGCTGAAATTTTGAGTTGCAGCTCAATTTTTATCCTTTTTCTAGGCAACTTCAACAAAAAAATATTTTATTTTATTTCTGTTAAAAGGTACTATATTTTACTCATTAAAAATCATGGTGGCTCTTTTCTCTATCACTCTAGTACTTTGGAGGATGGATGTGGAACTTGACAGTGTGCTGGCCTTAGTGGAAGCAATTATGCTTTTAGTCATCATTGGGAGAAGGAACCCCTATTTAGGCAAGGGGATAAGTTACTTAAAAACAGCTGTTCACACCTTTTCATCATATTCTATAGCTAAATTCTTCAATTTCACTCTTAGTAGCTGTGCTTTCTTTTGCTTTCTTAAAGCAGCTAAGATCCTCTTCACAACAGAACTGGAAAACTGAACATGCTCTAATGCAAATGAAAATGAGTCTTTCTTCTTACTACTGTTTCACAAAACCTGGTTTATACTGGCCTTCAGAACTAGAGATGGGAGCTCCCCTTTCCTTTGCTAATACAGAATAGTTGTTTTTGGAAAGGTGTCTGGCAAGACCAAAACAGAAAGAGCTGGATGACAGATCAGCACAAAGAGCAGAAGACTGGGAGTGGATTCGGTGGTCCCTAACCAAGCTGGTCCAGCCTGGGACTGGAGGGAAGGCACAATGTAAGGGAGGAAAGGCTTGTGGTTACAGGAGTGTTTGAGCTTCTAGAACTGGGATCTCTGAGGACAAAAAGCTGAAACTAGAGGGAAGAGGTTGAGCTGGACACATAAGTGATGGCTGCTGAGAGACTGGGTTGAGACTAAGGCATTTGTTTGACAAGGAGTCTGTAAGTGGTTAGGCAAATAAATTGGAACAATGTTAGGTGGATAGAGACTAAACAGATTCTGTCAAGGAGAATTCCAAATCTCCATTGGAAATGAACGAAAGGTAGAATAAAGAGCCAGCATCAAAAGAATTTTGTCTGGATGAACAAGCAGATTAAGGAAAAAGAGCAGGTATAGATGAAGGGAACTGTGTTTGCGTAACAAGGATACAGGAATGACAATGGGAAGAAAAAGAACCTATAAAGTAAGAGAAGACTGGGTCTTCTACAGCAGATAAAATGGGTGTGGCTACAGTGAAGATTTATTCTGAAGAACAGAAACTAGAAGAGATAAGCTAAAGGCAGCAGGACTGGGAGAAGGAAATTGGGTTGAGAAGAAAGATGATTGAAACGGGGGAAGACAAAAGAGCAGAAGTGTGTGTTTATGACAGCACATTATATCAGATACAGGAATCGATGTGGACATCTTTGAATTTCATTATGATTCTATCATCAGCAAGTATGGAAAACACATTGGTGGACTGACAACTGGCTGCTGTCATCAGCTCCAGTGTGATAGATCCAGTGACACTGATAACCAGTGCAGGCGACCATATGTTAAAAAATGTATGCACATTACCACATGGCTGACCTTACATTTAATGCTGTTTGGCTACTATAGTAATGAGCATGAAAGGAAAGACTCCACGAAAAATAAAATTTTGAGTAAGATGCAGTAAATAGGGCAAACATTGATGAAGTAACATGATGAATAACTGTTCATCACAGGAACATTCTGTGCACTTACTAGACAGAAGATCCAATGGAAAAAAAGTAGCAGGAGATTAAATACTGTGTGGTAACACACGTTGTAGAGATAGATTAAGCTTCTTAAAAATACCTTTAATTCTGGCACTTGCTAAGTTTTAATAGTTTTCCACCTTGATGAAGTTGTTTTAATGTAACTCTCTGAGCAAAATATTTTTAAAACAGCCTTTTCTTCATGTTCTTGATTCTTAGGTTCCCCATTTCCCGCTGTTACTAGGAAGCATCAGTACGACAGCCATATATTTCAGAGGCTCAGAGCACTCTCAACTCGAAGCAAAGTCAATGGGAGATGTAGTTGCTTTGGTCCCCTGAAAATGCATTATATTAGTGCCTGAGTTCTATTAGTGCTTTGTCCTGTGCAAAATGCTAAAAACCGTCAACCCCTGCTGAGGTTAGTGGGAGTTATGAGCACTCAGCATCTGTTGGATGCAAGAAAGTTCTGATTATAGCAGGCCAAAAAATAAAATGTTGAATGTGACAAATTTTGACTGATAACAGTTTTCCTGAAAGGAAAAAAAAAATCCTCCTTTTTTGCTATTCATGCAAGCATTTAAATAATCATGTCATATACCAGCTCTGTTTCTGACATACAGAAGTGTCTGGAAGAAACTGGAAGAATCAGATATTCTAGGCAGTTCTCAGCTTGTTGATACCAAACAGCTGTAACCTGTTGGCAAATTCAGTATAGACTTTGCCCACACTGAGAGGATGCTGCATCATGCTGCTGCAACCCCTTTTCAGCTGGATTTTGCTTATTGACTTCTCCTTGCCATATTCAAAACAGGAACTGAAAAAGTAATTATGAATAGTATATGAAATAGTATTAGTCATAACTGCCTGCCAGAGCTTTAAAATATCCACAGAGTGCAAACAATAATCCTGAAAAACAGGCATCTTAGAAAAACAGAGAATAAAATCCTAGAATTTTATTTTGTGACTTTAATCACTTAACCCCAGTTTATAGCCAGGCTGCAGAGATACTCAGATTAGATAGCAGTGAAGGGCACCAATGCATAGATAAGCAAAGAGAGAGAGAGAGGCTTTTACCAGGTTAAAAGGTTGCACTGGTTTTCACAAACTTTTATACATTCATACCACCAGCACACATATAGGCAAGATTCATTCACTTGTCCTCATTGCCACTAGGTTATGCAGATGACTGTCATTTAAATATTCTCTTTTTTTTCCCAAACAGATGATATCACAACTATAAGCAACAGTGTTTGGGAGAACTACCTTCAAACCGAGTTTGGTTTGGTTTTGGTTTTTTGGGTTTTTTAAACAGTAGCCATATGCATAAAAATTGCAGAACGGTGCATGCATATCCATTATAGTCAGGCCAGAGTGAAAATCAAAGCATATATCGCCCTCTGGAGGCTCCAGTGACTAAAAGAAAAACCACAACCCCTAATTCTTCCTTTGATGACAGAAACCTATAGGACAAGTTAAGTAGAGTGTAATATGTGAAATAATGCATTTATCAATTCATCCAAGAAGAGAGTGAAACAAGTAAAATATTAATGTTTTCGTTGTCTTCAATCAGAATGACAAAGTGGCAAAAAGTCATTTTTGTGTATGGGCCAGTAATTTTTGTGCATATTTGCAAGGTGGGTATGTGATGGGTTTCTTCTCCCCACTTAGAGCAAGGAAGTGATTATTTTTGTCCATCATGGACTTAGGTTATTGCATAGAGACATGTCAGTACTTTCTTATGTTAACATTTACATACCATTTTTTAGAGCAGCAGAAATACTGCGCTTAGCACTTGCAAAAATTTCCATCAAAGCTGCACAAAAATAAGATCAAGAAGCCTCTGCTGGTATGAGTGGGAAGAAAAAAAAGAAATCAGACACCTTATATCCTAACGCTGTACATAAAAATAAATAAATAAATAAATAAATAGGCAGGCAGGAAGCAACACATTCACATTGTTTCACAGCTTGTCAACAGCTAACTTTTTTGACAGTATCAGCACATTTCTATTTCTAAAACTAACGAAGATGAAAAAAAGTCATTCAATATTTCTATCCAAAATGCTGGCTGCATTACATTTCAGAATTTATTCCTTCCACATCACATACTCAAAGGAAATAACTAATTTTTGTTTAAGAACCTGAAACAGTACAGTGTCAAGGGTTTTCTGTCTCCACAGTACTTACACGGTCTCTGTCACAACAGAATTTGATCAACTCACAACCTTTAAGATGTGGCCTCCAAGTCTCCCAGTTAAGTAATGAACTATTACATTACCCTCAGATCACAACTATGTAAGGAAAGATTTCAGGTCAGACTTTTCAAAGGCACACAGTAGTGTTAATAAAGTGCCTTTAAAAAGCATGTAGGTATCTCAGCTGTTGAACTTCCCCAGGACTTTAAAATTTGCTAATAGCAACTTGGCCAAATATGTGACAGTTCAAGTAGGGAACCAGGCCAAGATACACTAGATCAACCTTCCTTCCTTAAACATAACTTGTTATGTGCAACTACAGTAAACTTTTCCTCCTATGCCATCAGAGAGGCTTTTTGCATCAGTGTTGCACAATATGTTATTTTATTATAGTTACTTGGCTTTCCCCTCAATATCTTAATGGGTCAGTCTTTTATTTCCTCAATTCTGATTAATTTACTCTGAGCTGGCACAGTATCAGACCACAGCTAACAAAAATAAAATACCTGCAACCATGAACTGTTGAAATTTTATTCCAATTTTCTCTAAACACCTAATAGATAAGCTTCTCTTTCGTCCTGTGGTAATACAAAGGAAAGATATGCCTGTTAGAAATAATAACCTTTTCTTGATTACTTCCAAAACTAAGCCAATGCAAATGCCATATATCTGACAACTGTCCTAATTTCAAGCAAGAATATAGAGAAAAACATACAACTTCCACTGCATTTCCTCCTACTTAGTGTTCTGTTTTCCAGCATAAGACTGGTCAATCATAAATGACAGGATATTTGAATCATCACAAAATTCAAAACATATCTCAATACTTCAGCATGTTATTATTTCAACAGAATGTAAATCCAGATGGAATTAGAAAAAACAGAACTACCATAGAAAAAAGTCATTCTGTAGAATTTCCTCTGCTTAAGCAAAGTTAATCCATTTTTCTTCCCTCCTTCATTTCTTTTTATCTCCCATGGATTTCCTATTGCTCTATTTTTTGCTCTACATCTTTTATAAGCATACCTGAAAAATATAGTTCCATATGTCATCAAATATTCTTAGACTAGAAGCATACCTTGAGCCCCAAAATATATGTCAGTGTTTTAGCACACAAGATCCATGTACTGGCTCAGGACTACAGATCACATCAGATCATGACTACAATGCAATCAAAGGAAACACACAGAAAGACAGTTTTATACTAGCTATTCCATCATTCCATGAGAACAAAACTGGAGGTGCAAATCTTGTGAGTGTAGAGAGAGGCATATCTGCAAATCTTTATAAAGTGCATTCTTTTCAAAAATGCCAAAAACCAGAAAAAGTTGTTCTCCAACTCTACCAAACATTCTTTTAAAAATGGATATTAGTTATATCAAAGTTTTGGATCCAAGTACAGTGGTGTCGTACTGTGATTTTAATAGTGGATCTCTTCCTCAAAGATCTCAAGTTACATTTGGTTCATATTTCAGTACCTGAGTGTATACATGTAATTTATTCCTTGCAGACTCCTAGCCAGCATTTTTACTGATATGGATGGTTGCTTACGGAGCCTTTCTGCATCCTTTGCCAAGCTATCTTTGAAAGCCAAAATCTAAAAGAGCAAATTCAGCTAAGTGAAAAATACCCTTGCTGTACAAACAGAAGCTGCATATTTTTCCAACAAATACTAAAGGCTCAACGTATTATTGCATGGATGCATACACATACTTTTTTTTTTGCTGATGCATTTCAAGGTACTCATGTAAAAGGTTGCTAAAATACCTTTATGCATTTTGATTTAGTGGAAAGACTGGGTCCTTATCTCACAGGATCACACCATAAACTCTGAGACCAGAAGTCTTAAGCAACTCTGATCAAAAGCAAGAATCAGGTTCATTCAAAACTAACAATATGAATAAATACAAATTTATTTAAGTATCTATACTGAGATTCATGTTACTAAATCTAGTGTCCTGGTTTTGGATGGGGTAGAGTTAGTTTTCTTTCTAGTAGCTGTTATAGTGTTATGTTTCAGATTTAGTATGAGAAGAATGTTGGTGAGACACTGATGTTTTCAGTTGTTGCTAAGTAATGTTTAGACTAAGTCAATGATTTTTCAGCTTCTCATGCCCAGCCGGCAAGAAGGCTGGAGGGGCACAAGAAGTTGCGACGGGACACAGCCAGGGCAGCTGACCCAAACTGGCCAAAGGGGTATTCCATACCATGTGCCATCATGCCCAGCATATAAACTGGAGGGAGTTGGTCCAGAGAGGGGGATCGGTGCTCGGGAACTGACTGGGCATCGGTCGGCGAATGGTGAGCAATTGTATTGTGCATCACTTGTTTTGTATATTCCAATTCTTTTATTATTATTATTGTAATTTTACTATTGTTATTATTATCATTATTATTTTCTTCCTTTCTGTCCTATTAAACTGTTCTTATCTGAACCCACGAGTTTTACTTGTTTTCCCAATTCTCTCCCCCATTCCACTGGATGGGGGGGAAGTGAGCGAGCGGCTGCATGGTGCTTAGTTGCTGGCTGGGATTAAACCACAACATCTGGTCATAATCAGGAGAAAATAATGGATTCTAGAGCATTAAGACATCATGTGAAAGCTCATAAGCTCTTGATGTATATGGAAAATAATCAAATACCTCTGCCCAGTATATTTCCACTTGTTGGGGAACACTTATGGAGGGAAATTTTGGGGACGAGCGATAGTCCTCCTATAGCATGGAACAACCCTTTGGTAAAAAATATTTACTTGGCTCAAAATAATGATATTTGTTTCTTTGTCATTCCAAACTGAGCAGGAAACAATAGCTGGATTAGCATGAAATTGGATTTTGGAAATGGAAGGGAGATGGAAAAAGGAGATTGCTCTCTTCTCCATTCAGCTGCTGAATCTAAATGACTGGCTACTTGTACAACTCTGCTTTACACTGAATGTGGCCTCTACCTGAACAGATTTCAAGCACTCTATTTCTGCAGCAGCAGCTGAAGCTGGTGCTCCCCTCGCTTGACTTTATGTTTCCTTGGAACAATGCCAAAAGAATGAAATGAAAGTGTATCAGATAAGAACACTTAAACAGAGACAAGCTATGTTTTCAACTTTAAAATTTCTCTCAGACTAGTTAATTTTCCAAAGATGTAACAGAAGAAGAATCTTTCATAAGCAAGGAACAAAGAAAGAGTAAGAGCTGGGAGTATCATTATGCCTCCTCCTGTAGAAAGGAGAACATTTCTCCATCAACAGCCTTGGGTAACTGCCAACAAACAGCCAGTTATCAATTACAGGCTAGCATTTAGTCAAGAATTTTTGAAAATACCGTGTTTAAAGTCTTTGCTTGTGAAATGGGCACAACCAACATCATTTTTTGTTCAGAGGTTTGTAAAATGTATGTATTCAGCTCATCACGGAAAAGTGCAGTATTGACAGTATAAGCAACTCAACAGAAAATTACATCTACAGTTGTATGATTCAGAGTTTTGAAAAAATTATAATGACCTTACAGAGACTATCATTTGTTTTAATGCTGTTCTCAAAACGAACAAAGGGGAGAGGATGAAATGGCTGTGTATGCATTGGCATTATGAATGCATTGCAGTTTTATGCTCCAGAAACTACTCTGAAGGAAAGATGTAGAGATCAGTGGAAGGGGATAATGATACCCATAAGTCTCTTTGAACATTATTAGTAGTAGAAATACATCCATGAATATCTTCTAATTAAGTAATTGTTATTAGAATCTCAGCCAGCCACTAGCACTAATTCTGACTGCTCAGTAACCATAAGATAGGCCTAGAGACAGTAGATCAGCAATTACTAAAATATGGTGCAGAATAATTTGTCCCTGCTTTGCCTATAGAAATGACAGGCATGCTCCTGGTTTATTGCATTAAGTTATCCCTTGCTGGGATTTCCAGTTGCTTTAAGAGAAGCCACAAATGTCCAAGATCCTTTTCTCATGTAAGAAAGGATTTCAAAGCAGATCCTATTAGAAACAAAGTCTTTGGTGGTACAGCTTAAATGGCAATGGCATGTTACTTAAAAACACAAATACTGAGTCCATAACATCAAAATAAATTACCAAATAATTCAATTTCTACTCTTTGACATTTGAGATATCAGTGCATGGCACTCTCCACTGTCTAGTGTTGATTTAAACTCTAATCCTGCACCAGCTTGCATGAAATCATCTTCAGTACCTTGACCCTTCAGAGACAATTCAAGATACAATGATGCTAGAAGCCTAGGGTACCTGTACTCCTGAAAATACTGTCCAAATCCATTATTATTCCCCTACCAAGGAAAATCTTTTCCTTCATCTGCTGTGATATATACTCATGTTTAGTATATTTGTAATGATGCTGTAAGGAAAAAGTGACCTGATGCTCTTTTCTTTCACAGCTCTATAGAAAAAGGATAATGACTCTGAACACAAAAAAATTACAGTAGGGTGTTGACAGCAGACTCATAGGAGACTCCAGCTTCTACTAATTTGGACAGTTTCAAATTTAACAGTCAGAATGAATTTTAACATTTCAAAAAGAATGAAAAAGTATAAAAATATAGGTACACATTATGAATAAATATAATTTGAGAATGGTATGCTTTTTATATCTTTTTTTTTTTTCCAACTGATCTATATCCAGTTCCATGGTTTGAACTGGAGAAGGTCTAGAAAAGGAACTGGAAATTGAGCACAGTTAAGCCAGAGGTTGATCTTCATCAGCAGAAATGGTTCAAATGGAAAACTAAGAGAAAAGGGAAGAAAGTTAATACACACGACAAGGGAGCTACCTACTGGTCAGAGCTATAAAGACTAGCATGCAGGAATGTTGTATTTTCCTCTGTCATTGGCACCCTGTGCAAGACTGAATAAATCTTTTAACCTTTGAATGCCTCTATCATCACCCTCTGTGAAGCTGCAATAATGCCAGCCAACTCACTTTAGTTCAAGTCTGAAAAGCAAAGGCTCTACCTAGAAGAAGCCAAAAAAAGAGAAAACAGATGGAAGTCTAGCAGTAAAATTGACTTAAGAATAATAATAAAGATTCTTTCCTATATAGAAAGACAGTTATGTAATAAATTCATGGAGGATTAATGCAACAAAGGCAGACAACTCTGCAAGGAAAAATATGAGCCATCCTCCCTTCACAACATATGTCTGCACTAGATTGCTTCAATTGCAGTAAGAATCTTTAATAAAATAAGCAGCATAGCCATTATACTGGGGTGCTAAAAAGTGTTGAACTCTACAACGCTGACCTAGCAAAGCATTTCTGTACCTCCTGTATATTAAACAAACAAGTAATATCATGGACTCTGCTGGACCTATTAGCACTTTATTGGAGCAGATATAAGGAATTCAAAACTTGTAATTATTATATTTTTTTAAATAAAGTGTAGCACATTTCAACTTTAGACAAGAGATGGTACAAAGCACAACTACTAAGACCCTGGAGGCTAGGGAACCTGAGCCTGAAAAGACAAGTCTAAAAGCGAACTTATCAAGAGATATTTTAACTTTAGCATATATCCAGCAAATATAATGGTAAATTTCAGGATGTTTTTTCTGCTTCGTTAAAAAGAAAGATTATATTTTTTTTTGAAGGTAGGAGCTTGTTTTGTTGCATACAAGCCTTCTATGGTCAAAATCGCTTTACACAAATGGAGTTCTAAAGTTTGCTTGAAAGCCTGAACTTTTCCAGCCTTCTAATGCTTGCTTGAGTGACAGAGTGATATTATTCTGAAGGTTGCACAGTGACTCTTTGATCTTAAAGCTTGTAAAGGCTGCCTCACATGTGCGTGTTCTAATATTCACAGATAATCTGACTTGAACTTCAAGGCTGTAAGACCTTGGATCAGAGATTTGCAATTCAAGCGCCTCAGAAAAAAAAATCAGCTTAGACTTATTAAGTGTTGTTGTAAAGCTATTACAGGCAAGGTTTTTTTAGGCAGCATCAAAAGTTCTGTTTGGAAACTTTGCCCATATAAATACATACAGAAGGTCACCAATACCACCCTTGGGTGTCCTTTTCCCTCTGCCATTCCATCAGAAAACTACTCAAGATTTTAAGTGAGAGTTAGTAAAAATAATGAAACACTCAAACAAGTAACCTAAGAAAATAAGACAGAAGAATTTACTTTTCCAGCTGCATCCTGTAGATCTGCCCCCTTTATTTCTATATGTTGTTTTTGCTGCAGTACAACTTGGGAACCCTGAGGCAAGGATGGTCATTATGCAGTGCACTGTGCAGAGAAATAAAAGGGAAAATAGTGTTAAAAACTCAATCTAAAAAGATGAGATACCAACATTAAATTCTGAATGTAATGCAAATCATAAATAGACAGCCTAAAATGACCTGGTATTTGTCTGTGTAAATCCGTCTGGCTCAGAAGCCCAGCCCGATTGACAAGAGGTCCTCCAAGGCTTAGCTGGTCCAGCCTGGTGTCAGAAATGTCCTCCGTAGAAGCTGACTGCAGCGTGGGGACAAGGCTATACCAAGTCACAAAAACAGTGAACTGCACCTAAGAAAATGGGAATGACTGAGTCTACAATTTGTGCTCTGTACAAATCAAGTTATGCCAAAGTTCACTCAGATTCACTCAGATTGAAGTACTATTCTCTTTCTTCTCCACTTTTCCATCTCTCTGCTCTGTCTGCTTTGACCTTCTTCACATTTCATAGTTATCCTTTCTCAGTCACTGCATGAAATAAGGATGGCACTTTATCAGTTTGCATTTAATCACTGTTCCATCTTCATTTTAAAATTTGGAGTTTGCATCAGCAGTTTTCTTAATTACTGTCACAGGTGTGAGATTAAATATACTGATTTCTTGCCATTCAACTTTGTGTTCCCCAAAGAGCAACAATACATATATTTGAAAATTGTACTTGGAAGTATATAATGGAAATAGAAGAAAGTACTGAGTATACACAAGGGAAATGACAAATTACAGCTATTATGAGATGCACAACTTTCAACATCTTTATTTTCGTTTTCTTAAATTCTCATAGTAACAATGCACTGGATGTAAGTAACATTCTTCCAAAGGATATTGTTAAGCAAATCAAAAGAATTTGTTAGGTTTTGTGGTGATCAGTTTAAAGAAAGAACAGGCTATAACCCTTAGGATGATGTGTAACAGAAGTCATTAACAATTTAAGACACTTCTGAGACATCAAATAGTAGCCTACTGTTACAGCCTTCAGTGTCACCAAGACTGGGAGGATGAATGCTAGGAGTGGAAGAGATACAGTAATAATTTAATAACTAAAGCCATTTAATAACTAAAGCCTTCCTGTGTTTCAATAACAGAGAATTCATAGGAAATGAAAGCCCCACAAACAGCAGGATGTAGCAAACACCAGTACAATGAACAATAAGGTAAAACTAGGGTTTAGATTAAAAACAGATTATAAGGAGACTTTACAGTAAAAGATGATTATATTGCTTCCTATTACACAAAATCGATCAATAAGCAAGCTGCTTTAATTTCTAAAGGTATAAGTCACATATATCTTTACCTAGTTTTCTTGGATAGCTATACGTGGCCTTAATTCTTTTTGAGGAACAACAACATCTTGTGATCTGTATTTTTCCAAGCAGAAGATCAGCCTGGGCCCCAAGGCCAGCCCAGCACATTAATCCGAAGGTTCAGCCCTGATACTTGGTCTAGTGCCCCACACCTTGCTGCAGTGGAGCTGGGGAGCCATTTCTAGGAAATCTAGGAAAGCTAGTCCCCAGCAAAGGCTGTGAGGCTTACTATATCACAAAAAGTACCATACAGTTTAAAAGACCTGTTTCATTAATGCGAATACGTCCACATTTGAAGTCATGAAAGAACTATGCATTTTCTATATATTTTCTCTAAGGAGACCACCCACAACAAAGCTCTTAGCAAGAAGCAGGTTTTGCAGGGAATATGGTAGGAATATATTAAATGTGAGATCACATGATTAAAAATTTTGCAAGTGGATTATAATATGTAGGACAAGACCTTAAGTTCTGTTCTCTAACTAAATGTTACTTTACTGTTCCAGTATTGTAGTTTTATAGTTTTCATATAAAAGTTTGGTACACTTGTAATTTTCTTTTTTTTTCTTTTTAATTATTTTCATTATTTTTTTTACTCCATTATCTATCAATTTCAAGTAATAGTTACTGTCATTTTGTACTGTATTTTATATTCTTTTTGTTTCCTCCAGCTGTTTGGTCTGTCATTTAAAATTACAACTTCTTTAGGGCATGGACTAGGGGCCAGACCCAAATACAATAAACCTTTACCTTTAACTAGTTTTGCAGCACGTTATGGTTATAGAAACACATTAGATAGATAGATAGATAAATAGATAGATGATAGATAGATAGATTAGATAGATAGATAGATTGGAGAGAGAGAGAGAGATTGCTTAATTAGACAGATGATAGATAAAAGTGATGTTACAATTAATAACCACAAGTCTACAAACTGTCTATGATATCAATAGGAATGCCATGTTTGACAGGACACAGAATTGTACCATAAATTCAGAATGTAAAACCCTGCTTTAAATTCCAGCTCATTCCATTCAGAAATTCATGGACAAGTCAAATAATTTTATTTACTCTTCATGTCACAAGAGGAAATAAACATTTTGCCCTTTTAATAGAGAATTTGCTAAGAAGGGGGGTGTCAGCTGTTCTCCAAGCCTCTGTCTTGCAAGGCATCTTAAAAATATTGCACAACTTTTTCTCTGTAAAAACAGTTGAAAGCTTTATATGTTACTACTTCGTGCAAAGGAGGTGAAATTAAAGTTCAAATGTAATCAAGTCTTTTATACCTACGGTTAAATGTTTCTTTATACAAATTTTTGTATTTTAAAAGTTTAATTTGCCTGTATGACAAAAAGCTAGCCATAAAAGTGAAATTTTACTATTGTACCATAAAATGATTTTTAAAAGACAATTACAAAATAAAAATTATATATATAAATACCTATATCATTTATATGCATTACTATATGTTTTTTATACAACAAAAGTTTATAACACATATCTTAGAGCTGTTCTTTGTAGTTAATGTGTTTAAGAGTAGATTGCATTAGACACATGCTAATTAATGAATTTACTTCAAAGCTCTATTCTGTCTATTTGCTAAGCAAACCAGTGTACAGCAACATGCAGGGAGGGGTTAAAAAGGATTTGTAAAACGTATCAAATCCATAGCTAGGTGCTTGAAAAAGATATGGTATAGGAGCTCCATTCTAGATGCAATAGAAGAAAATACATATAAACACCACAATGTGTGTTATGTTACCCATATATACCCCATGTACCCATATACCCATATATATACCCATATATATACCTGTAAAATACCCATTTTGAGTTATATGTTCCTATCTTTACACTTTGCTGAAAAATTGGCATCTAACTTGAGTGCAATATTTATGAGTTAGTTTCGCTATATGCTAATTAAGGGAAATTAATTTCTCCACATGTTTGTTAAAGTAGGTAGCTATGTTCTGATGCCAATGTTAGCAAGCATGAATATGATGTGCTTTTAGTGATTTCCCAAGAACCTTTTTTAACGTTTAGTTTTGCAACTCACTCAATCCAAACTTATCTAGAACAAATTCTAGGTACCTCTTTAGGAAGTGCAGGCAACTACCAGCTTCTCTCCTATTACTCATAAAGCAATATGTTACAAAACAGACAGTGCAATCAGTGAATAGACAGAAGAGCTACTTTAATTTCTCTGGTCCTGTATTTTTTGTCATTCATTTTTCATCCCTCTGTATTTTTTATTTTTCAGGTAAAGGTGTAAAGGTCCTTTACCAGAGGACCTTTTTTTTACCTTACCAGGTAAAGGTGTAAAAAAAAATTAAACAGACCTAGAGACTGAATTTTGCATGCAAGGAGAAGTGAAATATGAAAGTAAGGAATGAAATGGCAAATGGATCAAATTGCTTAGTCAGTTAGTACAGATGGTGTTAGCTGATTTCATTTATAACATATTTCCTCATTAAAGTGTGTGGTGGGTTGAACCTGGCTGGGCACGAGGTGCCCACCTAAGCCGCTCTATCACTCCCCCTCCTCAGCTGGACGGGGGGGAAGAAAATACAGCAAAAGGCTCATGGGTCAAGATAAGGGCAGTTTAATGAGATGAAAGCAAAGGTCGCGCACGAAAAGCAAAGAGAAACAACTGATGTTATTCTCTGCTTCCCATCAGCAAGCGATGTCTGGCCACTTCCTGGGAAGCAGGGCTTCAGTACGCGTAGTGGTTGCTCTGGAAGACGAAAAGTGTCCCCCCC
>JAOBAS010000072.1:37783219-37806135 GCA_025311575.1 Elanoides forficatus
CAACACCTTTCTAGCTACCAACACAGAGCACAGCACTACGAGGGCTGCTATGGGGAGAATGAACTCCATCTCAGACAGACCCAATACAAAGTGTTTCCTTCTTTCTCTTTTAAATGACAGCCTTTCACAAAAGATAGTGCTGTGAAGTAAGATCATTGCAAAGTTTAACGTACTATGATACTTCCTAGCTGAGTATGAACTCTGACAAAATTCTTAGAGATTTTTTTATACTGGAAGCTAAATGTGATAGTCATCTAATAATTAACACAAAAGAAATTACTCACAAGACATGAAAGACAGGCATTATTAGGGGAATATATATAGCTTACATGTCTTGATAACCTGTGAAGGCCATATATGAAACAAACTTACCAAAAAGTGTGTGTAACAGATGTCCACAGCTGTTTTATCACATATATTTACAATGTGATTTTTTTAACTGACAATTCATATTTTTGCAACTCACAGAATTTAATATATGTTTAATTTTTATCTGTAGAGAGAATCTCTGTTTATTTGGTGGCCAAATTATTACAGCTCTGAATAGCCCACAGTGTTAACATTTTTTAATATATGAAGTATCATTATCCCTGTTTTATAAGAACTATGACTGAGAGGATAAAAGCCAGATCTACAACATTTCTTAGACATGTAAAAATTCTGGAGCTTAAATTCACCTGTAAATATCCACTTCCACATAGCCCCACCTATCCAAAGAATAGATATAGTCTGTAGGACCTTAGTGTTTACTTTGGGGGTTTCCAGGTATTTAAAGTTGTCTCTGTAACCGGTGTGTAGTCCATCTCAACAGGTCTTAGTATCTAGCTCCCATAAGCAGAAACTATAAACTACAGTATGGATCAATGATTGCAAACACCGGAGTCCCCAAAGCTTGACAAGTTACTGGTCATTAGCTAAGACACATGAGCTATCATTTTCCAGATCACTGCAATTGCAACACAAAACAACTTAATTTAAGACACTTCATGGTGTGAAGGGCATGTGTACAGACTCTCAGACAAAGCTAACAACTCAGCAGCTAGGTGTCAGGTCTGTTTCAGTCTCCTTCATTTTTTTTTCCAATATAAGATTTAAAGAACTGTAACTAGAAAACACAATCAATCTATTCTAAATTGAGACCACTAGAATTCAAACCTCTTTGAACATGACAAATGACTACCAATAACTGTTTATCTGTAATCATTAAATACTTCTAAAATACCTGAAAATGAAATGAGATGTAGGTAGGACTGACATTCTAGTCGCATTTTATGAAAAGTGTGTTATATTTCAGCCTCCATTTTCAGTACATACTTGATTACATCCTTCAGAACAAATCGTAACCTGCATATTGGATTTTACCTTTATTGCTAAGTGTCTGGCTTTTTATAAAGGAAAAATGAACTTTGAATGTCTCCTGCTTAAGTGAAAGCCTAAAGGATGCTTGTGTTTTGACCCTTTTCTGTCTCAGTTGGTGAAGTATGAGTAAATGAGTTGCAAGAGGAAGAAACAGAGAGAAAAATCTCATCTCACACATAGGTTGGACCTAAGATTCAGAGAAGAGGTGAGTTTTGTTGTTAGAAGACAAAGTACACAGATATTTACTGTTTTCATACATCGGTGCCAAGAGGGAAACTGTGGATGTGGGCATGCCTGCCTGCAACACATTTGTTTCCAAAAAGAAGTTTCTGTATTCTCCACATGATCTGTCTCATGTTTCCAAAGGCAGCTGTGTGACAGACTACTAACAAGAGCAGAGCTCTGCAAAAAGTATGCATAATGTATTGGGCATGCTTAGGAAGACTCAGTATTAAACCCGGGCAGCTTTAATTCTGGCTTTTCATATGCCAAAGAAGGAATACCAGTTAAGGAAAATACACTCCTGGTTGTTTCTAAAAGGCTGCACTTGAAGGGATTGTCCAGACTGTGTTAAACTCAGTAGGTCTAGAAGAAAAAGTGGGATCCACTACCACAGTGATCATCTACAAAGTGAAGATAAAAAGGAGAATGTGTCTCTGTAGGGTTGCTATAGGATCCATTTGTATTCACCATTTCAATATAATAATATGATGTTAAACTTACACTGGCTTAAGAACACGTCCAGCACTTCCCAAATATTTCTTCATATCCATCCCTTTTCAATAAAATTATATCATATCACTGGTGCAGCATTAATAACATTGGTGCGATAGGTTGGATAATTTTCCTATCGGTTTTTACACTGATCATCTGTAAAGACTGCAACTGAAATTCCTGTAGTCACAGCTCTCAGTTTTGGGTACATTTAGTCAAAGGTGCTTTCTCCTGCAGAACAGCATGTAGATTATCATAGTGAGAGAGGTTTAAATCCCATCCCATCCCTTGCTGTTTATGGGATGGAGTGTTCTTCATGTCATGGCACACCGGTCTGCTTGGCCATCTACACATCTTCCAATACAGACTGAAATCAGCTGTATTGCTGTGGCTGTTGTAGAACATATATGAAATATTGACTAGTATACAAAAAAAAAAAAAAAATCAACGTCTTTTACTCTTAAAAATGACGGATTTCTGTAGGGCCTAACTCTGCTCTTTTGTGTGTAAACACCCATGAGATTTCATGGTGAAACACTAATATTTGAGGATCCTTGATTAGGTTTGAAAATGCATATATGACTGTAATCCTCCTAAAATATCCATGCCACTAGAACATCCCATGGGTCCTAGGTATTTTATAAAGTCAGTTCAGAATTGTGGCTAGGTACTGCACAAGCATCTCTTTACGTGAAGACTAAAGCTTATTTTCTAAAGAATAGCAATATCATGGCCTTCTGAAATGCAAACTGTCATTGCTGAAATATTTATCAGATCTCAAAAATATTAAAAGTCAAAAGCTGCCCACCACACATGCATACCCAGAGGTTCCTACACTGAATCAGTATCAGCAGTCTGAGTGGTGTATGGCTATAAGTGAATACCAATTTAAATGTAGTGGCAGTGACTTATGTTTTCCTATCCAGAATCTTATTATTTATTTAAGCATATCTTAGGATCCAGGACTAGTACTGAAATTGTTTTGGTTGTATTGATTGCCCTTACAGTACTGAATACTTCTTATCTATCCAACTCTGCTGTTCTGTAATTAGCCACTCATCATGAAAATGACACACTTCAATTCAATTAGCTTTGAAAAACATCCACATTAATTTGCTGATATTTTTCATGCAGAATACCCACACAGTCTCACAGATATGTTACAAAGATAGTCCTTTACCTTTTTTTTTTGTTGTTTCTTTCTTTGTTTTCTGTGTCACAAGACTGGCACAGATCACAGCTGCTAACAGGTATTATTCACTGCAAAAGGATTTTGTTTAATTATTTAATGTCTTCCCAATTTAAGGAACCTGTATTAATTATTTAATTAGCATTCTGCAATAATTAATTGAATGCTCACAAAGCAATTAAAAGCTGCTTACCTTTTGTTAGTTCAGTAACTTCAAAGAAGCCTTCTGAGAAAAGGCAAAATTTACATAGCACAGAAAATCCCATCCTCACTTCAAAAGCCATGTTGGAAACACAGTAGTCTGTCCTAGGCACTGCACTGCCATTCTGCATAGCACAGCAGACAGCTTTCTAGCACTCTGAATTCACAGGTTCTCCTTTGTGAAACCAGTAATCACAGCAAATTCACTTGGCATTCAGGCAGATGTTCTCTGCTCTTCCACGTTTATGCCATGATAATTACTCCCACTGAAGAACATAGAGGACTCCAAGCAATAGCAACTTATTGATGTAATATGGATTAACATTTCAAACTTTCTGCTTTTCTGTGTGCATTTGAACACAGATGGGTTTTGGCAAGTACCCGACCCACCAAGCTTAAAAGCCAGCCAGGAGCAATACAGAGCAATTCTGCAGCAAAATGGTTCCAACTTCTCTACACATAGAGTTGACCTACTGTCTGGCCCAGCATCATGCAATCTTTAAAAGCCCGGACAATGAATCAGCCCTGTCACTATAAAAAAAAAATAAGATAAAAACAGGATTTTGCATTAGAAGGACTTTTTCAAGGCTGTATACAAAAACTCTTTCCACTATTTAGGCTTTCACCAGCTGGGTCAGTAAGGATAGCATCCATATACAACCTTTCACGAGTCTATGGTAATTCTATACTTTTCCCATGATCTGCCTGGGAAAGCATACACAGGACTTGCCAAGCCTGCTAAGCTTTTTGCTGTTGTAGCCTGGAAACAAGGAGAGGTGCCTTGGGACCTATTTGCTGACAAATTTTTCTTTTGAGTTTAGTGGGATTGACACTTAGAAAAGATTTGGCCACTGATTTTAAGTTTTATTTTGAAGAGAAATAAATGGAAGACACAAAATCAGAAGTGACTGCTTTCATAAATGTTGATTAATCACCACTGTTGACAAAGGTCCAGGATAAGGGGAAATATTGAGCAATATTTTTCACAAAAGCAAATTGGCTGATTGTAACCTTAGGCTTGATCTTATGGATTTCTGCATTTGACTTCCTATGGGTTCAGTAAAAGGAGAGGGCATTCACATTTCTTGAGCAGTGCTAAAACAGTTCAACAAAACAATGATCTATGTAACAAAGCAGTGTACCTCCTAACATGGGAATTTTGTCACATTTGGCATAAAGTCACTATGATATTCACTAGCTAAGGAAATATAAAATTATAGGTATAAACTCCTATAATCACCCCGAACCTGATCCTAGCCCAGCTTTTTACTCCGGTCTCATCCATACTTACAACTGTTCTCATATCCAGGGAGAAGTACAGTCTCAAGCACTTCCACATCGGCCCTTATTTAGTAGAAGCTTCATTGCATGGATTGAGTGTATCAGTTTCTCCTAAAGAGAAAGAAATAATTAGGCTATCATTCTTGCTTAGGTCCCTTCAACTAGAACTGGGACCCTTTGATAGGAAGAAATATGCTGAATGCAGTTGCTTAAACATCACACAGCAGCCAATGTATTAAAACAGCAGAGCAACAAATTGTTTTTCCCCTCCATGTATTTTTTGTATTTGATGCCAATGAGATGGTATTGTGACTGGAAAATAAATATCTCCTGTCAAAGACAAGGGATCCCTTTAGCTCCTCAGTGCACCATTTCTACTTAAAGCAATGTGAAAGAAGGATACATAAACTAGAAATATACTGTTTATACACAACACAGATTCTACAATGTGTGGTTCAGTAATTTGTTACAGTTAGACAGGAAAGAGAATGCTGCTGCTGCTCTTGGGACAGTATGCTGGTCTAGAACTGTTCTCCACTATTAGGTTACTGGACTTTGGTCAAACATTGTGGAAGTTGATAATCACAACCCTTAAACAAAAGTGGATGCAAAAATAGGAAGTGAGCTATACTGCTGGTTAAGGATGTCAGTGTGTCGGAGAGAAGAAATAGTAGCAAAAGCAGTATAGAGTTAACAGAATGAGGAGCAGTGTTGGGAATGCACCCCAAGGGGGTAATACTACTAAAAGCAAAACTGAGCTAGGAATAGGGGCAAAAAGCCTGGTATTTTATTCTTACTTGGACTTATGGAAACACACCCTTTCTATTTGAATAAATGATACTGTGAAAAATACTAACATCAATTTATACTCCCAACAGAGACATCCTCATGTAACCTTAAAGGCTCTGCTGATACATTGAACATGGCCCACCATATCACAGATTTTCAGACTTAATGAACTACATCTTTAAGATGTTTAGCTTTTTGCTCCTAATGCTTCTGTTTCTTTGCTTTTCTAACAATCATAAACTTCCAGGCCATATTTATTTTAGACCAGTTGTTCTTCTGCTAATGTTACCCTTTCACCACAAAAGCTCTCCTTCCTCTTTTGTGCTTACCTTGTGACATATTTATGTGTATCTGTCATATCCCTCTCAACCTTTAATTTACAATACTATACAAACCAAGCTCTTTATATCTCCTGGCGTGAACAAGCACTCCATTCCCCTTATCTTTCTTGTAGTCCTTTTTCAGGTAATGTTCCAGGCTGAAATCCATCTTTCCTGAATGTGACCCGAACTGTATGCAGTACTCCAGTTTTAAGTCTCATCAATGCCTTACACAAAAACATTGACTTTATTTCATCTCTTCAAGAAATACCTTTCCTGATTCATTCCAAGAGTACATTACAGGTTTTACAGTCTTGTCACACTGACAATCAGAGATGTGTCTGAACTAGCTAGTCATTCAAGTTGTTCTCTGCAGCCATCATTTCTAACTCATCAGGTTACAGCTGAAACAACTGTGATTAGATTGTCAGCACATAATTTTGCACTGTTGCACTTTATGCCTTATCTACTTACAGCACTCTTCCTCATTATTTAGTTGTTCCTTTTTCTTAATGCTTTCTGTACTGCTGATTCTTTCCAGTTTTGTCATTAGAAATCATGTCAGTTTTCCTGTTTTTCTTAAGATGATTAATGAAAATGTTAAGCTAGATCTGTCCAAACACCAGTCCATGAAAAATTCTGCATTTGACTTCTTCCCTATTTATTTTTTTCAATTTCAAAGTTAGTCATGCTCTTTTGCTTTTCACTTCCTTTGCATGATACTTCTACAATTCTCCATCTTCATTAACAGTTTTCCATATGGAACCACATATATTTGTAAAGTATAGCTTTACAAAGATCTTTTAGAAAAGATCTACCATGTCTCCCATGCCTTGAATTATATACTAACTAACTCTAGTGTGGTTGGCCCGGCTTTAGTAAATTTATCTTGCATTTTAAAGCTATTCTCTCTATATTAAAATTCTATGTCTGGAATGATAATTTCCTTCAACATTTATTATCAAGTGTTGCATACTGCTGATGACATCATCAGCTTTGTAGTCATCCACATAACTGATTCCCTCCCATGTCTCTTAAACAGAACCGTTGTGTTTGATATCATGTTACCATTCCCTTTTGTGAAAAAATAATCACCCTTATTTAAAACAGGGCACAACAGTCACTTAACTTTGAGACATCATTTTAAATTTCTTTCCTATTCTTGGTATCTAATCACCTCCTTTCTTCATTTGTTTACTTTTTGTTTCTAGAGCTAAAGAACCTTCTGCTACTAGTTTTAATAATTTGCAAGGTCTAATTCCATTGACCTAAAACAGCTCCCTATTTTAGGGCTTATCCCTTATGTTTCAGATCTCTAAATAATGCTTTTTGGTAATGAATATTGTCTTTATGTATGTACACTGAAGGTTTTTTTCTTTTCCAATATTTTATATGCTTCTTGAGAATGCTGGTTTTTAGATTCTGGCAAGTCCTTTCCTATACGCTTTTTGCTCCTTTTTGGGGGAATACAGAATCCTGAGAGTTTCAGCACTTAATCTTTCAGAATTCTAGTGGTTTATGCTTTCCAATTCTCAAACTCCTTGTCTAATGCACCTTTCCCAACCAGTTCCTTTATCTGAGTGACCAGTTTTAGTGAGAGTATTTTCATTGTTTCTCACCATTTCATTTACATTGAATCCATCTGTGATGACTTCATCTAAACCTGTTATCTAAAGCTCATTCTTCTGTAATACCCTAATTTCATACCAAAAGCTGAATCTAGAGTAGTAACGCTTTTTACTGGTTCAGGATTTATTTGTTGAAGAAGGTTGCTAGCAATCTCATCCAGGAATTTCAAGCACTACCGATATCAAATTAATATGTTCTTTCAAATGTCTTCCTGAGAAGAAATAACATTAATGTAACAATCAGTAACGTTTATTCCTGGTGATATTGCATATCATCATTAATATCTCATTCTGAGATCTACAGCATTACAAAACATCATTCACCATAAACAGTCTTGTCATCCTTCCACAATCTTGACCAAAACTGCTTGTTTCCTCTATTCCATCTATGTTCATTTCATTACAGTCTGTGAAAACATAAACTTCCCATGAGTCCTATTACCTGAAGCATACCTTAGTGCTCGCTTTCCTTTCAAATGTCTACCTACCTCAGTGTATATGTTCCTGCCATCATTACTGTATCGCCATACCTTAGTTCTACTTATAACGTCACTATCAACTGTAGCTGGCCTGAGTGCTGGCCTCTGTGTACAAATATTTCCATTATTTCTAATTTTCTCAGCTATTTAACCAACCATATCATACACTTTACTGTTCATAGCAACACACATACTGTCTTTTTGCTTCTTCTGGGAAGTGTTATTGATGACAAGTACTTGTTCAGTAGATTCTTCTCGCGACAAGTATTGAAACAAATCAATTGTAGTAATATCTCATGATTTGTCAGCCTAACATCCCAGGGGACTACAGTCAGCTCTGAGGCCCATCATTTAGGAAGAGTGCTTTCTTCCAGAATGTCTCCAACAGCTGAAAAGCCCAATCCTCCTTATAGCAATAATCAATATGATAAAAACAACTTGCATATTGAAATAAATAAAGGATTATCAATCAGTGCTTTAAAATACAGCACCAACTGTGCTGTGAGTTGCTCTAATAGTCAAATATTCCACAGATATTCCCCACTTCCAGTTCAGAAACTGGAATGCTGTGGATTCACATATAGATCTTTCACTTCAGTGGTTTTTTTATTCTGCTAAATCTTTTTCTGTTGAACAGCAGAGTAGGATAAAATATATTCTTTCCCTATATAGTAGATATAGATATATAGATATACAGATATATAGATACTGACATATAGATATAGATAAATACATTCCATATAATATAGGAGTTTGCCTACACCAGGAAATTCTCCATAGACTCTGTATCTGGTTATTACTTGTTGCTGTAAGGATCTCTGGTGCTGGAGCCATACTGGAACATA
This sequence comes from Elanoides forficatus, assembly GCA_025311575.1. Lineage (NCBI taxonomy): Eukaryota > Metazoa > Chordata > Aves > Accipitriformes > Accipitridae > Elanoides > Elanoides forficatus. The sequence continues at coordinate 37,792,025 of JAOBAS010000072.1, forward strand.
ACTGTTACAAGGCAATAATTTTTTGTATACTTCACAGTGAACATTTATCGGTGTCACTCAGGGATTATGTAACTGACTATTGATTTTACCGTGTCTTGTTAGTCTTCATGAATATTACATAAATGACCATACACTTTGTCTTTACATTTTTGGCATTTTAAAATATGGTCTTGCTTAGTAAAACTGAAGATGTCAAAGAACAGAATCTGTGTAAATTAAAAAACTTGCAGATACAGTCAGTGGCAAAAGACATTTGCCTCTGCAAAATTATAGCAGGTGTAAAATGAAACTAGCAGTAAGTGAACTCTATATAATAAGTAAATACATATATATACACATATATATAGTAATTTGATTTCCTAAAACTTTTGATCAATTATTCAAAAAAAAAAGAAGGACACTAAACTTAAAGTATTTACTAGGAAAAGAATGCATCCATTTACTATAGGTTTTGTCATTTATGTACAGATGTTCTACTTTGCTCTTGAACTTCCTGAAATCTCAGACCAATATATTCAGGAAACTTGAAAGTACAATAAAGGGAAAAGTAACCATTAATTCCAGTGCAATGTGACACTGCGTAATAATGAGCTGTCCGATGGTCATGGGAAAAGGAAATCCATCACATATTTACTACACTGATAGTCAAAAGCATATCCTTGTTTAACTGACCTGCTTATCTTTGATACAGTCAATCCTCATCTTTAAGACAGAAGTTTCAAATAAAATTACTCATATCAACTTCCAGGAAGAACATATTCTATTAGAGTTTATATTTTTTTGAAAAGTTGTTAACATTCTGGAAAGAATTATGTATTCATTATTTAAAGGATAATCATGCATGGTGGCCATTGACACAGGGAAGAATCCCACTGTGCTAGACAGTGAACATGCTTATCATGAATTAACATTACTACCATGGCTTATAACTCAGTAAGAAATTCAACGGTTTCATTAGTTTCAAAACACACAAGTACAATACACAAAAGGGAGACTACTAGACTAGACATATCGCTGTTCATTTCTGTACTTATTTATTTATTATTCAGGTGGACTGGCAAAAAATTACTATCAGGCTTATGATGGGAGAACATTTTGAAACAAATCAAAAGACTCACATCTGAATCCAAGCCTAAATTGCAATTGTATACAATATTTATGTTTGTCCTTATTTATATTAACGAGGAAGCTTTATGAACACTCCAAAATTTGCAATAATTAAGTCTCTGGTTCCATAATAGCTAGATTAGCTGTGAAGACAGACAGAAGGCTGAATAAATCATCCTTTATTAAAGTGTTTTTATGTATACCTACATGAAGTATCCTACATAAAGTTTTTTTCCACTTGTTTCCCCTGAGATAAGAGTGTGCTATTTCTAAGTTCCTAGCAGTACTACTTCTGGTTTATAACAACATAACAACTGGCAACACTATTCATTCACTCAGGTACTCAACAAGTGTAGAAGAACTATTATAAAGCAAGTAATCAAATTCATTGCTAACAATCACACAAATAAATGTAGTCAATTTTATGCTGATAATAACATCCTGCCTGGCAAGAAAGGGTCACAAGGGAAATTTCTACAGCTAGGCCACAGTATGGAGATATTTTGAATTTTGTTTATTGATATCAGATGAAAGTAACTTTATTGTGACAAATCAGATGATGCCAAGCTAATAATGGGTGTCAAGGAATAGAAGTGATGCCAGCAAATCCTAATGAAGAATCTCACTGAAACATGTATTTGGTATCTTAGATAAGAACACAAAATAGCATGGTAAGTATATGAAATGCAATTATTCAGAACATATTATAAAGGCATGGTAACAGTATATGCACTTTTAAACCACTACATAAGAGACCTTTCAAAGAAATTGCAGCATTCATGGGAGGAAGAAATAGGCTAAATAATTCATCAAAGCATAAACTGAACTGCTTTTTATGTCCTGTGCACTGCATGTTTTGAAGTCCTCTGATAAACATTTTGCTCAGCTGCTGTGCAAAAGTAGTCAGAAATGGTTGTAGTCCCTGTCTCTTGATAGGTAATTCTTCTCTGTTCCTCTTTACTTTTCTAACGGAACAACACAGAAACTCTTTAAGAGCTTCTTATTGGCACAACATCAAAAGGTAAAGATTTTAAAATTCAGAGCTCACTGGGCAGTTGTAACAGTTCATGATTTTTTTTTTTTTATATCTTCATCTCCTTGTGGTTTACTACCGTTGTATTCCACAGGACTCTATAACACACACCACACAACAGGTTACTGGGACTTGGAAAGTCATGGGTTAGTTGATTGAGGCAATTATCACTATGACTTCGAAATATGTCTAGCTGTTGAAAGAGCGTAGCACAGCACTGAAGGAATCCTCACATGAACAAGCTTTCTGTCATGTTTAAAACAGATGGGATTTGGATCATTCCTCCACCTAGTCAGCTGCCATTCCAGCAATCTTGTTGATGGATTAGAACTGTATATAGTAGCTCAAGTTAATTCTGGAAGGACACAAGCTAATTTCAGTATCAGTGGCAAAATATCTTTTAATAGAATATTGCTGCTAAGTTATAGAGTCATAATACTATTTCCATGCAATGGTGATAACAATTGTCATTACCATGCCAATTATAACAATAAATTCTATCATAACTGGCTCTTCACTGACTTGCAACTTGCAACTTGCAACTGTGTTTCATCCTGCAGCAGTGTGAATGGCCTTTGCAGCAGCAACTGCATTCAAATACAGAAATAACCATATGTAAACACAAACCCCGAGTCATTGAGAATCAATCCTTCCTTTCCACATGCTTGATTACAACATGTTTTTCTATCTACCAATTTGAGTACAGATGTTTCCAATAAAAAGTTTGCTAATTCACTGCTTTATTTTATAAGGCCAAGATTTTTCATGAATGTCCATTGCCACCAAGAATTATACCAACTCTCTGACCAAATGTCAAGATTACTTTTGCTCTAATTCTCAACAAAAGTGACATTCTATGTTGACATCCAGTGAGTTTTTATTAATGTGATTATTTTCCCCTTGAAAGAGCAGAAAAAAGGCAATGCAAAACCTATTTTCTTCTAGACAACATGGAACAAATAGAATCATAGAAACATAGAATCATTCAGGTTGGTACACAGCATTATATATTTTGACCAGTAGAAATACATAGAAAACTTTGAAATAAGAGGTCTCAGTTAACAAAAATATTTAGATACATACTTTTAAGTATAATGCCCATTAATATCAAGGCTGTAGAAACACTCTCTGTTATACCATGGCCTCCATTTCTCAGGCATGAAGTTTGCTAAGGAGTTGCCTCTTTCTAACCTTTATTTATGTCTGAATTTTGAATGTTTCTGTAGCTGTGAAAGAGTCATCAGGAAGTCATCTCAGTGTACCATCAGAGAGTAACCTAATCCTCCAGTCAAAGAACAGGACAATTACTTGGTTTGAATAACAATTTCATGAATAGACAAACTGCCCTTTTGTATTACTTGGAAAGTTCAGGATCTGCTAAGGTAAGCTCCCAATGCATAACTTGACTTTGTGGGGATTTTAAGTTAAGCGAATAATAATATATAAGTAACTGAGAAATTTAAAAAAAAAAAAAAAGAGAGAGAGAGAGAGAAACAAAGTGGTAGCTAAATTTGAAAATATTTTTCTAGCATTTTTTGGCAAATGGCTGCTTTTCAAACCAAAATCCTCCCCTTAAACTAAAGTGAACAACTCTCACACATATACAAGTTTCCTAGGGACAGTGGTGATCTATCTGGATGTAATGGAGCATTCACTGTTTTGGATGGATGTCAGACCTAACAGCTGCAGATATTGGAGATTTTCTTGCAGTGCAGCCAGAAAGTCTTTGGTTTGCTTCTTCCCTAAAGCTCTTTAATACACCACAGAGCACTCTTGCTGAAAAAAAATTTTTAAATTGTGTAACTTTGAAATACATTTTTCTTTCCTTCCTCTTTGTTTACCAAGCAAAAATAATCATGAGGTTGTGTAAAGTGTATTTATCTTGTCAAATGCTAAGTGCATGAAGTGGAAATGTATATAAACATACAGAAAGCCGTAAGAGAAGAAATGAAGATATAAAACTAATTGCTGCAAAGTCACAGTGAACATTTCAAGCAATTTTAGAAATGCTCAGCTTCTATTCAAGAATGCAACCAGAGACTGTCTTCCAGTCTTGTTTACCATTCATCTTCTTTTTTCTGCCACCTCATAAGTTTGCAGGTATTTCTACATCCTCTTCTATCCCTTACAATTTTTTTTATCATCTTTATGCTTGAAATGAATTTGAGACTAACATAATCTTTCCCAAAAGGAGTTTCAAATTCAGTGATCACCTTATACCAACAGCATATCATTGCAGCAGTAACAATAATCATTACCACAACACTGAAAGAAGACACACCAAAAACTATGTTTCCAGGTTGTACACAAGCAGCAAAACTCATATTTGTGTCACTTTAAAACAAAACAGATGGTAGACTTACTTTGGGGAAAATGGGTCTGTTTTTAAGAGTCTTTTTTTTTAAGGTTCTTTTTTTCTAAAAAAAGGCCTTAAAGATAGATGTGACTGTATTTACCCAGCCTGAAAATAGTGAATGTGATGACCTTGACCCGCAGGATAGAATGAGGTACTTCACATTCAAAATACATGTTAAATACACTGCTCGTTTATGCTCCAAAGCATCTACTTGGGGTCATAGAGCAGTTTTACTAGTATGAATCTGAATGGTCACTTTGTGCATATGAAAATGGGTTTTGATAACAATTTTTCTTTTATCAATCATTTCACAATAGGTGAGAAGGGAATACAAAACTTTTCCTTTAAATTTAGAAAAGGCAGCCTCTTATTGCTTTATGTCCATCACTGATGTATTTTAGAGTTACAATATATGAAGTGTATGTATTAGTTGGAATCAGCAGGACATTCCTATGCAAGTTCTATGACCCAAAGTAGGTCAAGTTTGGTTCTTGCGGCTTAAACTGTTTCCTTTTATATGAAAAAAATCAATATTCATTTTAAATCAGGAAAAAAAAATTATTTCTATGCACAAAATAGTGCTGAACATACACATTTCAGTATGGAAACTGCCTAAAGGAAGATAGCCAGAAAGACTGCAAAGTCTTTTACCTGAAACAATATATTTAGGTTAGCCATTAGCCTCAGGTCTTGACCAGTATAGTACTAAGAGTATAATACTGATTGTCTTACTTTAACAGACTTTAAATAAAGGAGCAAGAGCTTTAGCAAACCCAAGTCTTGCAGAGTAATGGGGAGAAAAAGTGCCTTTTCCTAGGCTGTGGAAAAAAACAAATCCATTCTTTGGGGCTGATCGCATTTACGAAAGGGGAATGAGTGTCAAAGACTTAGATTTATGCACCCACCAGCCTCTCACCTCTATCCGCTTACAGTCATACTAACACATAAAAGCATTTAACTGGCACCTCCAAATAGCTTTCTCACTGTAGCAATTGCTCATCTCTCACAAATTGGAAAAACAATCCCAGAAAACATGCTTAAAGGTTTCCCTGAGAAAAAAAATGTAGCCAGGGAAAAGAGAGATATCAAGGAATTACTGTGGTTCCTGCCTATTGCACATACCCGAGAATCATGTTGAACCAACATCGGGCATTGGTTTTGCTTTGTTTTTTGCTGGTTTGTTTGTTTGTTTGTTTGTTTTTAATGGAAGTTCAAATGTGTGCAATGATCTGTGCCTGGAGCAGCTACTCATTTGGATTCCTGTCCAGTAAAGCAGTAGCAATAGCTCTGGAGGCAAATATAACTGAAGTTGTGAGAACTGTCCAGGCTCAGGAGATGAAAAAATGAGATGCAAGCACAAACGAAGACTGAGCTGACGTAACAGCCCAGTCTCTCAATTTTTCTTTTCCTGACTGTGCGCAGCAGTGTAGTCAGAGCAGCTCGATCCAAAACCGTTTCAAGCAGAGCAGTTTCAGAGGAAAGAAAGGTCATCTGAAGGAAAGATCACAGCCACAAATAAAAACTACTCTCTCTCACTGCCACAAGGTCTCTGTTTAGTTTCTCTCACAAGTGTTCCTGTGTCTAGAATTGCTTCTTTCTGGATGGAACCTGACTGAACTATAATTTGTCTTTTTAGAAGAATTTAGGATGAATAATTTGGGGGAATATAGGTTGCTTGCTTTCATTATTTCCCGTACAGATTGTGTGACTCAGTCAATGATAAGTTTCCTGAATAAAAGAGTTTTCAAATGGGAGCACCTCCAGCCATAACAAAGCTGAGGTGTGCTATCTCAGGCACAGCACACATCTGTGATATTCATTAGACTTTTCAAACTTTGTAACCTTTTCACAGATTTCAGTACCTTGAACATAGCACCTTTATTAAAAAAACAAACAAACAAACAAAAAACTAAAATAATTTTTATTGGAACATCTAGCTGTCCCTTTCTAAAATTAAAAACAATTACAATAAGGCAAGACCAAAGTAAAGCCTCCTACTAAAAACATTGTCCTAGCACCAGTGAGACACAGGATCAATTGCATGTCAAGAAAATTATTTGAAATAATTTATTGAAAAATGAAATTCTCTTAAACCAGTACAATGAACAGAATCCTTCTTTACACAGTTGTCTTCATCGGGAAAAAAAAAAAAAAAAGGTCTCTCTACATTTCTAACTCTACTACTTTGAGTCCACATTTAACCTAGAAAAACTCAGCAGTAAAACAAAAAAAACATAAAATGCAGCCTGGAAATGGCTGAACAGGTAGGTCTCTTCATACACAGATTCTGCACTCATATTCCACATCCACTCAGAATATTCTGTTGAAATTTGGCCCATTTTTGGAGCAAGTATGATTAACAAAATCAATCCATAAAAGATAACAGCAGGAAAATTACAATCCCCAGTGAAGCAAGAGCCCTATCCCTGATCTAACCCAACCTGTCCATCTTGCATCTTCATGAAGCCTTAGAGGATTAGTTCAAACAGTGCCTACCATGCCACAAAAAAGTTCCTCAGCAGGCTAGATTATCCTAGAATGAGCAGCCCTGCCAGAACAGCTGATTTCTTTATATATGCCTCTGCCATAAACATCTTAAACTATTAGTTGTTCCAGACAACAGGGGTCTGTAGTGACACATTTTGCATGAGATGCCTCATTTGCAAGATTTCAACAATAAAGACTAAATATTTCTGTAAAGAAAAATATAAACGGCAGTGCATATGTTCCAGGTGAGTGTGGACACACTATGCCTGAGAAACCCACAATGCCCCTCCTCTGCTCCAGGGATGTGCCCAGACTTTATTTGTTCACAAATATTCCAACCTACTACAGCTGTTGATGGACAAATTGATGAGAGAAACTAAAGGTCTCCATACTCTCTTCCCCCTACAGAAAACACCTGAAAGCAGTCGCTGTGCCCACCACCCTAGACCCTCTGGGTGTACACACGCTTTGCATGGGTCCTAAAGTGGGGAATAATGTTTTTTCCTTTCACCCTGTGGCACATGCTCTCTTCCTCCCTTGGTAATATTGTCGCACAATCACTGTATCAAATTTTTCATCAACTAGTTATCTGAAAGCTGACAATTATTTTTCATGTTACACACACAGTTGGTGAGGATTTCTCATGTACCCTGCTCTCTGCACTGCCAAAGCCCTTTTCCTAAATGTCATATGGCTTGCTTAGTAGAACTGAGCAGTAGGAGTTGTGTTTTAGGGCAACTAATAATGTCTGCAATAGAGATGATCACTAGCATGAGTAAAACGGCAATTAAGTTTATGAAATGTATGAAGTGCCAAATACATTTTATCACAAAAGACATTGAGAAAGGTAATTTTTATTACTGTGCAGCACTCTAACAGGCCCATCAATTACAATTTTTGAATATTGTTGAGTGATAAATCACCATCCATGAGGGAAAACTCCGTGACATTTTTATTGTGAATTTACGATCGTGAATGATTAAGCATGAGGAATGCTCTCGGGTTTACCTCCTACCTGTAGTTTCCCAGCTGAATTGTGCACTGAAAATTAACCACTGAGCTAATTCCTGACACCTTGCCCCACCTTAACCTGCTCAAGGGACAAAAAAAAAAAAAAAGTAATGCTGTATGGGACAGACCAGTATGTCTCCAGTATAAAGGAGCTCTGAAGTAATTTCCAACCAGTTTATGTGGCTTCCACTTCTCATATTAGACTGCTCCCCAAGGTGCAACTGATGTAGCCCTTAAGAGTTCCTCAGAGCCTGCTCTTTTTGCTATATCTTAAAGCAGCAGTGCCAAGCTGCTCTGAATTTTGCCTGGATGCATTTGAATCTGGATTAAGTCAAAGATCAGGAGGGTGGAAAATTGTTTAGAAATTTTTTCTTGCTTCCACTAATATCTTTCTTCTTCTACTTCACATACTGGGAATATGTTGTTCTGACAGCAACCAATAATGAATCCATCAAGAAAGTAATGCAGCCAGTAGATCTTTTCAATGTCTCTCCTCAGGACAGAATTCAAGATAGGCTGTTTATTACCAGACTTTACTACCTGACTAGGCCATTTTGCAGTCTTGAAGAGAATGCTAGCACTGACAAGCCAAAGCAACATGGTGCTTTTTTAGTGCCTGAAATTCACTTGCAGAAGAGATCAGCACCCCTTTACACCTCTGCTGCCTGAGACCGAGGCATTTGGAGAAACCCACACCATCAGAGAAGGTTCATTTATTCCTTTGCTTGAAAACAGATTTTTCCTCCTCTGATTGTACAGGCAGCTGCTGCTGTATTTAAGACTCACCATCTCACTAAAGCTGATTCTCTGACTTTTACACAACACGTTAAACCCAGAAAGTATTTGTGCCATTGCAAGGCATATTCAGTGAGTCGTCTCCGGGAGGCTGTGCAATAGGTGCAGAGATGGCCTTACCACACCTTTTAGGTGTGCGCATTAAGGCCACCCTCTGAAGCACTCTGTGAGCACTGGCTGTGAGCTAAGGAGCCTTCACCAAACATGGATACTGCAAGCAGTGTACCCTATACCCATCCAAGGGGAGCACGCTGGCACCATTCCCAGAGACAGTGTAATGCCTACAAACACAATACCTTCAGCATTTCCAGGAAAGCATTTCTCAGACTTCTTCAACACTTACCGCATCGCTTCCTGTGTCTGTTACACCGAATACCTGCAAACATTATACTGTGCTTAGGTAACCTGTTTTTCTCTTATTTCCTAACATTAAAATGCTAATTATTTTTCCAGTCTAGAATCTGAAGGTATTTACACAAACATTAAAGCATTTTTGATGAAACTAGGAATTCCCAACTAGGATGGGCTGGGAGGGGGGAATGTCCCTATGACATCACAATACTTGAAAAAAAAAACCCAAACCAGAAAATCGTTATTCCATTACCCCAATGAAAACTATAAAGAGAAATTGCCTGCTCAGGTGAGCAAGAAAAGGATAGACTTGTGGAATTACTCCTCTCATATTTACTGTGCTCAGTTCCCAGTTCAAACTTTCATGTGAAACTTGGATTTTGACAGCCTTGCTACAGGCAAGAGCCTGCTTTTATTAAATGGTTTTACCAGTTGTCAAAACAGGATTTGAGGTGTCAGTGCTTCAGGATGACTAAAAGACATGAAAGGCAGAGCAACTTTGTCAGGTACAAAAGCAAATTGCTCTTTTTTACATTCTGCCTTTATTGCTATTAATTTGAAAAGGACTTCTAATTATATATGTCTGTATTTATATATATAAAAAAATTTTATATATATGTGTGTGTGTATGAAGTCAGCCTGTACACCTTCCAAAGAGAACGATTGAGTAAGCAACGCCCAGCACTCTTTAACCAAAGATACTTTTACTGAAGAGAAATAGCAAAGAAGGCTCTTTCTCATTTCAGAGCTGCTGCAAGTGCCATATGGGAATCCTTATTGTCCTGAGCACCCTCAATTAAAGAGATCATTGCAATAATAAGTAACAGCTGCATGGGAGCTGGAAATGTTGGATCAGGAAGGCAGAAATGAAGGTTTTCATTGTTTCTGGCAATGCTGACTGCACCAGAGAAGCCTATAGCAGTGTTCCTAAGATATTGGAAGGACTGCAGTGGGAGGATGCTTGCTTTTGTAATTAAAGAGGTGTAGCAAAGGGAATCTTTCCATCATTCCCCCATGGAGGAATGTTGCCTTTGAAAGACACGTGGTTGCCAGGAACTGGGTCTCCAACAGCATATATCCTTCCCCTTCCCAGCATGGCTCAGCATTAGGAGAGGTATAATTGAGTACTCACAGCATTAAAGGAAAAAAAAAAAAATTCAGCTGGGATCCGGTCCAAAACACACTGAAGTTAATGGAAAAAATCCCACTGATTCCAATGAGATTTTAGTCAGACCACAGTGCACTTAGAAAAGTTTGGATTTTTTTAATTCTTTAACTGTGGAATTTTCCATTTACAACAACAAAAGACAGGTCAAGGAACTACTCAGCGGTGAAGCAGTGTACAGGTAACTTTTTAGTCAAGTTACTAACACTAACAGAACAGCTTGGGTTTCTGGTGTTTATGTTCATCCAGATAACAAGCTTATGGAGAAAATATGTGAATCTTGTAACAGTGATCTCTTTAGTTGATAGGACAGCTGTCAAGTGACTTAAAAATGTGGAACTTTTGTCAAGGGAAGTAGAGAAGCTCCAGTGGGGCAAAGGGTGGAAGAGCAGGAAAGGATTGTTGAGGTACAGACACTTACAAGCAGAATGGGAGGTCAATGAGTAGACAGGAAGATGGGAATAGAAAAGTTTATTATTTGAGAATGAAAAAAGAGAACAGAAAGGAAATTCTACAGAAATAAAAATACATTTGATGTGCTTAGAGGAAAAGAAGGCAAAGATGCCATGGAAAATTTTCCACACATATAGTTAGACTGTATAAGAGAGGAAAAAGAAGAGAAAACAATGTAGGCTGAAGAAGCTGATAAATACTATCATCAGACCAGTGAGAAGATTACTGAAGCTGGGAACACACTTAGCAGGGAAAACACCTCTACATGAGGTGCCATGAATAAAAGGGTAAGAAGGCTTTATAATACCAAAGCAAATACCAAAACCTGTGATGATAAATGATAAATGGGCCGAATCATTATACTCAAAGCTGCTTCTAGATTCCCTCTTACTAAAAGGAGACATTACTGTACCAGAAGTTACATTCAAAGGTTTGGTGCTAAAGTTAACTGGAAGCCTTGCTGTGCAGTGAGATTGTGCATTGCTTTATCACAGAGGTTAATTATTTATATAACACTTTTTCTTCCTCAGAAAAAAATGCACAAAACTAAACCTTGAGTCAAACCTGGTGACATATCTTTCAGAACAGAAGGCTGTTGCTGAGTTTATGCTAAGTTTTTTAAGATACATGGCTTGCAGTATATATTATTTTCACCTATTCTTGACTTGATTTTTTTAGTGGGTAAAAGTTTCAGCACTCAGCTTAACTAACAGCACTGCAAGAATGCATCTATTTTCAAGAATGCAGCTAGTAATATTTCAGCAGGATTTCCTGAGGTGAACTCAAAACTAGGCACTACTTTACCTGACTTGTTTCATACCTTTACAAATGTGAAAACATAGATTCGTTTCATAGAATTGAAGCTAAGTCTAAGCCCTGTGTAACACCTCAGTTCCTAAGAGCTATGAGCTGGGTCTATAGTAACTGTACCCACCAACCCACCAGCACAACTCTGGCAAATGCAAACAGAAGATCCCTCCACACCCATCTCTCCATTCAGCGTTGAGAAAGGAAATTCTCATCAGATCACAGTTACTGGGCCATTGCAGAAGACCTGCCTAATACTACAGTCTTTTCATAAACTTTCTGGGTTTCTTAATAGGGAAAGGGAATGAAGAAGTATTATATTTCACATATTGTCTTCAAGATTATTTTATGTTTCTGTCAGATGAGAATTTCTTTAGGTAGCAAGAAGCAAACACATGACTGCTGCTTTTACAAAGTGAAAGAAGATTTGTTATACAAGGCTACGAAGTCAGAATAGATGCCCAAATGGAACTGACTACCAGGAGGTACAGAGTAACGTTAGGATTTATTAAGGCTGCATTCTCACCACTTCTTTTTCAGTCGTCTCTCTGGGTCTCTTTGAAAGTCACCTGTTTGTAATCACTTTTTGGTTTTGACCAATGATCATAACCCTGTGCCAACTTAGTATACAGGTAGTCCCTTAGAGCAGGCCAAATTTATTTTCTTTCTGCTAACCCTTGTCTACTTGCCATTTTCAAAGAAACACTCCTGGATGGCATAGAAAGAGCGCCATAGTCAGTGAAAGCAAAATTTCTGCAGCTGAACTACTCAGCATTCACCAAGAAGTCAGAGTGCACACAGGCAGTTAGCTGGCTAGTTAACACACTGTCTGTACACTTCAGTTATTCCACAGCATCATGTTTGCATATATATCCCTTTGCTGAAGAATAAGAACACAAATATCAAATCTCCCTCTCGATAAACAGTCATTTCTCATGAAAACTCCAATGGTGACAACAATTCAAAGGAAGTTCAATGGATCCATAATTGAACTGACAGTGGATATATGACTAGAATCTCTTAACTATGGACTCTTATCTCTGTTTTTTCTAAAAAAGAAGAGTATTGCATATTAAACCATCCGTTTGGACTTGCCTTCCAGATGAACTGCAAGTAGTAGGATACATTGTAATTGTCCAATACGAAGGTGATAAATAGGTGAATCACCATTGCCAGACCTGCATTCACGCGATAAGTGTAGCTAAGGGGTTGTCAGACATTGCAATAGGCTGCCCAGGGAAGTGGTTGAGTCACCATCCCTGGAGGTATTAAAAAAGCGCATAGAAGAGGTACTCTGTGCCATGATCTAGTGGGCATGGATGACAGTTGGACTCGATGATCTTGTAGGTCCTTTCCAGCCTAAATGATTCTATGATTCTAAGAGAGGGAAGCTGGTATTTTGGCTACTGCTATATCCTGGGAATAAAGAAAAAAATCCCTCATATATGTTTATAGCACCCTCTCCTTTTCCATTTCTAATGGAGTGCTGATGTGCCCAGAAACACCTCTTCATCACAGACCTCCTTGTATTAATTATCAGTTATTCTAATGGAAAATTAGAAGCAGCATAAGCCAGCTAATCTCTCATGGATGGACAAAAAAAAATCATCATACACATATTTCAACCAGGAGGCAACAACACTTGCTTGAGTTCTCACACAATTTTGTAGCACATCTTCAAGCTTCCCTGGACAAAGAGCCAGATCACTGAAACTCCAGCAGAAGAGGAGACTTTAAACAATAAATAGGTGACAAATCACCATTAAACACAGGTTACATCACAAGTAATATGATAGGAGTTTCCACTGTCAGTCTCTGAGGGACTTTATTGTATGGATGGGAAAGGAAGACAGACTATTATGGGTTTGTGTGGCATGGTTTTTGGTAGTGGGGGAGGGGGCCGCAGGGGTGGCTCCTGTGAGAAGCTGCCGGAAGCTTCCCCGGCTCCAAGTTAGACCCACTGCTGGCCAAGGCCGAGCCCATCAGTGATGGTGGAAGCGCCTCTGGGAGAACAGACTTAAGAAGGGGAACCTGCAGCAGAGGAGAGGAGTGGGATGTGAGAGGAACCCCCCTCCAGACAGCAAGGTCAGTGAGGAAGGAGGGGGAGGAGGGGATGCCCCTGCAGCCCGTGGTGAGACAGCAGGCTGTCCCCCCCCAGCCCATGGAGGGGAGCAGGGGAGCAGATGCCCACCTGCAGCCCGGGGAGAGAGGAGCCCACACTGGAGCAGGGGGATGCCCCCTAAGATGGCCGTGACTCTGTGGGAAAGCCTGCACTGGAACAGTCTGTGACTGAAGATCGGCCCACAGAAAGGCCCCATGCCAGGGAAGTTCGGGAAGAACTGAAGCCCATGGAAAGGACCCAAACCACAGAATTTTGTGAAGGACTGCAGCCTGTGGGAGGGACTCACATTGGAAAAGTTCATGGAGGACTGGCTTCCATGGGAGGGACCCTAAGGTGGAGCAGGGGACGAGTGAGGAGTCCTCCTCCCCCTGAGGAGCAAGGAGCAGCAGAGACAAGGTGTGTCGAGCTGACCCAAACCCCCATC
>JAOBAS010000072.1:37828335-37855143 GCA_025311575.1 Elanoides forficatus
GGGTTATTTGCCACTCGGGGACTAACTGGGTGTCAATTGGTGGGTAGTGAGCAGTTGCACTGCACATTCCAATCCTTTTATTATTACTGTTGTCATTTAATTAGTGTTATCATTATCATTACTAGTCTTTTCTTTTCTGTTCTATTAAACCATTCTTATCTCTACCTATGAGTTTTACTTCTTTTCCTGATTCTGTCCCCCATCCCACTGGGCGGGGGGAAGTGAGCAAGCAGCTGCGTGGTGCTTAGTTGCTGGCTGGGGTTAAACCATGACAGGGTGTCAACAACCTCTCTAGGAAGCCTGTTCCAGTGTTTGACCACCCTCTTGGTAAAGAAATGCTTCCTAATGTCCAGTCTAAGCCTCCCCTGGTGCAGCTTTGGGCCATTCCCATGAGTGCTGTTGCTGGGTACCAGGGAGCTCAGCAGCTCCCTCTCAGCTTCCCCTCCTCAGGAAGCTGCAGAAAGCAATAAGGTCACCCCTCAGCCTCCTTCTCTCCAAACTAGACAAGTCCAGAGTCCTCAGCCACTCCTCACAGAGCATGCTTTTCAGCCCTTCCACCAGCTTTGTTCCCCTCCTCTGCATGTGTTCAAGTACCTTAACATCCTCCTCAAATTTTGGGGCCCAGAACTGCACACAGTACTCCAGGTGAGGCTGCACCATCGCTAAATACAGCGGGATAATCACCTCTTTTAACCGGCTGGTCATGGTGTGTTTGATGCACCCCAGGATGGGGTTTGCCCTCCTGGCTGCCAGGGCACACTGCTGACTCACATCGAGCCCGCTGTCCACCAGCAGCCACAGATCCCTTTCTGCAGGCCTGAACTTCATGTGTACCAGTAAATGCTAAGTCAGATATATAAATACTGTCATGGATTGCTCCCTGGATAAGGCTGTTTCACCCTTATAAATACCTACAGTACCAGTAGCTGGAAACTCTTTTACAGAAAAACCCAGAACTAAAATACAGCTCCTTCTTTCAACAGCACACCAACTCACTTTCCAATCTTCCTTTACCTCTCCAGTCTACATTAATATAGGACGGTATTTTTCACCTTCAATTTTGAGCATTAGGAAACACTAGAGGCAAGGGATGTTATCCGGAGGGACTTTGGCCTGCTGGAGGAGTGGATCCATGCGAAACTCATGAAGTTCAACAAGGGCAAGTGCAAGGTCCTTCACTTAGCTCAGGGCAATCTCCCCAATATCAGTACAAGCTGGGGGTGAATGGCTTGAAAGCAGCCCTGTGAAGAAAGACTTGGGGATATTTGTAGATTAAAAAATAGATATGAGACAGCAAAGTGCACTTGCAGCCCAGAAAGCCAACCATATCCTGGGTTGCATCAAAAGGAATGTGGCCAGCAGGTCAAGGAAGGTGATTCTCCCCCTCTACTCTGGTCCTGTAAGACCCTCATCTGGAGTACTGCATCCAGCTCTGGCATCCCCAGCACAAAACAGACATGGACCTGTTAGAGCGGGTCCAGAGGAGAGCCATGAAAATCATCAGAGTACTGGAACATATCTCCAGTGGAGAAAGCCTGAGACAGTTAAGGTTGTTCAGCTTGGAGAAGAGAAGACTCCGGCGAGATATTATTGCAACTTTTCAATATATAAAGTGGCATATGAGGAAGACAAAGAGAGACTTTTTACCACAGCCTGTAGTGACACAACAAGGGGCAACGTTTTTAAACTGAAAGAAGATAAACTTAGATGGGACATGAGGAGGAAATTTTTTATGATGGTCGTGGTCATAAAGTTGGAACAGGTTGCCTGGAGAAGTTGTGGATGCCCCATCACTGAAAGTGTACAAGGTCAGGCTAGACAGGACTTTGAGCAACCTCATCTAATGGAAGGTGTCCCTGCCTGTGGCATGGGGGTTGGACTAGATGATCCTTGAAGGTCCCTTCCAACCCAAACCATTCTACAAAAGCAGAACCTTGAGAAAGAGATTTGAAGTTCAAAAACTTTAACATAAATAATTTGTCAATCAATTAGGGAAACTTCAAAGATTCATACTATTCTAAGTTTTCTCTTCCTTTTCCTCTTCTCTCCAAAATGAAATTTGTCAGCTTAAAGAAAAAAATTCAAAGTGTAACTCTGGTCCAAACAGGTCAAGGTTACCTACACAGCACATTCTGGCCTGTGCCCAAAGCACAAGCACATTCTGCCTAGATCTCCTAGGCTTGCGAAGACTCCTCTACATCCTTCAGGAAATGTATTTCTTTTCATTCCTTCAGGCCTGGGAGGGCCTACTCTCTCAGCTGTGCAGGCATCACATGGCATTTGTGCCACTTTGGAGGAGGGGCAGCTGGTGATTGGCTTCCCACTGAGCAGGGTTCAGTACAAGCAACCCAACAAACTCAGCCTGCTGCAGGAGACAAACAGAGGTCACTTGGTCAGCCTACTTTTGAGGACATTTTCATTGTGGGGTGGGATGTGGGGGGAGGAGCAGGTTAAGGAGAAGAAAGAGACTGACTAAAGCTCTAGACAGCTTCCTCTTCTACAAGGCAGAGGCATACATTTATCCCAATACTACATCATGGAAGGCCTGTATGTATTATAAGAGTCAAGTATTACATGATTCCACCTTCAATAAATATATAAAAGATATCTGCAGGGAAATTAAAATCTGTAGTGCTCTAGTTTCATGAAAAATTTCACTGCTGACAGAAATTCTTACACAGAAATAGAATCTTTTACTGAACATCTGCACCCCCTGCTAACCTTGGCCACATTTACCAAGGATGATCATCATACTCGCCTCATAAATATTTACATGACCTATAAAAATGTTTATGGACTCACTCTCAATTCCAGTAGCATCTTAGAATACATTCTGCAAAACATCTTAAACCATTTAGTGCCCTGTAGCTTAATGGCTAGCAGTGCAAATTCTTGCCAACTATAAAAAATACAGATAAAAGATAATTGAGCAGTACAGCTGTGCCTGTCATCAGAAGAGAATAAAGAGTTTTATACAAATGATTTCTCTGAAGACATTTTGACAGTCATGGTCTCACTTAAGAAATGCCCAGACTCATACACCATACTTTAGTTTCATCAGTGGAGAAACTGACCAATTATAAAATGGAAATCCTTAGGAAAAAAAAGAACAAAAGTAAAATAATATTAATTTAAATTTTGTAAAAATACAGCTAACTGGTGAAACTCCTAGTGTGCCTGTGGAAAGCTGACCAACTTCATTGGCTTCAGAGCTGCAGAGTCAGTCTGTTGGCCCTGAAAGGGTAACATTGCTTTTCTAGTGCTAGAATATCAGTAAGCATGGGTCATCATAGACAGCAGTTTTGCTCCCAGAACTGCTGCCAAGAAAACTGCTCAGTAAACACCAAGTCCTTTGATGCAAATCCTTCATAGTCCTATGTGAATGACCATCAGCAATTTTGTGAGAGGAGACATTTAAAAAAAAAAATTAAAAGGAGAAACTAGGAAAAACAAAAGCTTTCAAAGTAGTTTATTGCAAATCAGGCAATGATATTTGAAAAAAGAATGATCTCTACATTTTTAATTTTAAAGTCAGTTAACAGAGCATTATAGCAGCAGCTTGTGAGGTTAAGCCTGTGGAAGTCAAGTTTAAGACTAGCCTGGTATCTTCAAGAGACATCAGGAGGTTAAACATGTAGCTATTAGACAACTTAACTTTGCACAGCTGCAGCACTGCTGGTCACAATCTGGCTAGAGTGTACTCCATTTTTAAGAATATTTAAGAACAAGGATATTACTTATATTTATTTTGTTTTAGTTGCTACAGTTCAAGTTACACGTAGATAAACTAAAAGCTGATTAGTTCACCTACCTGTAATTTTTTTTTTTTTTTTTTTTTTTTTTAGTTCATAGCCGTAAATCACACTGAACAAAAAGCATTGATTTTAATAGTCACAAAGTGCCTATTCATGCCTCATCAGTAGGATGGAAAGATTAAGGGTAGCCAGTCCTATAATTAACAAGCACAGCAACCTCCCTGCTTTTCACATTTGCTAGAAGACTTATTCCAGATGGGCTCAAAATTAATGAAACACTAGTTAATAAGTGTATATCAACATGCCCTTCTAGTCTATGTTTTTTTCATAATCCCTCAGCCTGTTGCTGTATTCCTGCATCTTTCACTGAGCTACTGGGATGCATTTTCACTTCTGTACAACCTGTCAATATCATCTTAAGACTTTTTCCTTTCTGCTGTGAATATCATCTACGGCTTCAGTTCAGTACCATCTGCTATACACCTTAGGACTTCAAAACAAAAGCCTTTTCCTTCAAAATGGCAATCATTTGGAGGCATAAAATCCCCTCCTGCGTTGGTATAATTTGGAAAGCATCACACAATCACAAATTTCGTTTAATGTTTCTCCACTGACTATTTTACTTACATTTTTTTCCTTCATTTTTATTAGCATTTTGAGCCAAAGCTTGCTCGATAGAAATGCTCTCTCTTTTCCTGCTAATTTGAAAGTGATAAAACATGAAGAAGAGACAGCATAAGGAGGGCATGTTAAATTTTCTGTGCTGTTGATACTCTCTGTTGTTTGGATGTTTACTAAGAATGACCACCTTTCTGGAAACCTTTGTCCTCAATTCTCCAGTTTTTAAGGGTAAATTGCAGTGTTGAACTGGCAACTGGTTTGAAGACAACTGAGTGAAGACAAGGATAGGTAAATTATTTTTTATGTCCTTTGAAACAATGTTTAGAAATGTGCTCAGGTTTGATCAGTCTGAAAGCAAATTACCTGTTTCAGAAATTTGCCTCAAGTTTGAAAAAAATCTTTCACAACACTCTAAAATATTTGAAATTGAAGAAAAGTATAGCCACATTTTCAAAAATGCTTCCGAGGCAGCTTTATTATGGCTCTCAGCTAAGGCAACACTAAGCCTTGTGGAGCCAGAGGCTCAGCATCTGAGATGTGTGTACTTCAGATACACACATGGTACAGGTACATAAATTGTATCTAAACAAGTGAGTTTGCACCAGAAGCATCTAGCAGTGACTGCACAGAGCTTCATATGATAAGCAGGGTAAACCAGCCTGTAAGTTAAACCAGAATGCAAAAGGACTGATTCCAGTACCCTAGGTGGCTCAGCTAACTCTTGTTTCTTCTACGGTCTGCACTGTAATCCATCCACAGACAAACTGAGGACTTGGGAGCTTTGTTTAGTTTTCATTAGTACCCAGAGCATATCCTAGTGTTGTATCTGTGTGCATACAGAGTTTTTGCCTGTTCCACAGTTCAGCATCACAGAGCACAAATACTCACTAGACTAGACTGCACTGCTGCTAAATTAGCAGTGTTGCCAGCACATGGCACTTCAGTGTGACCGAATATCCCATACAATTTCATTTTCTTTTTTTCACTTATTTATGCAAGAAATTACTAAAGGAAAAATTAAAAGAAAATTGACTCCAGCTTTGCTGAAAACATAACTAGATTCCTGATTGCTTTTGTCAATTCCTGACTGAAAGTACACTATAGTTTTTTATATTATAAAAAGAGAACAGCATAACATGATTATGAAATAATGCATTGTCTGAGGAGATATGACTGGCTAAGCTGACCTTGTCCACTTGAAAATAACCAGAACTGTGGTTATGGTCCAGCAAACATACTTTCAAAAAGCCAACAGTAGTCAAGTGCATTTGGACACAACATACATAAATCATAACAACGTAACGTACGTGAGGCTTTTTTTTTCCCCCATAGATACCATAGATGAATGTGGTTTGACAGAAAAAGTCAATGAAATAAAATTCCAGGAATCACTGCACAGTAACTGAAACCTGGAATAAGGTCAAACAGCTAGTATGACATGACAAATAAAATTACCTCTGAAATGACTGCTCTGGATTTCCCCAGTTGTCATGGTGTAGAAATAGCAAAGATATTCCTCTTTATTTTTTTTATTCTTGGTTGGTTGGTTGGTTAGTTGGTTGGGGTTTTGTTAGACAACAACTCTCCTACAACATAGAATTAAGAGTTTTGTACCTAATCTTGATCTGTGTCATGTCACGTACAGGTTGGTAAGTCTGAATAAACATCATAGAATCACAGAAAGGTTTGGGGTGGAAGGGACCTTAAAGATAGTTTAGTTCCAACCCCCCTGCCATGGGCAGGGACACCTTCCACTAGAGCAGGTTGCTCAAAGTCCCATCCAACCTGGCCTTGGACACTTCCAGGAACGGGATATCCACAACCTCTCTGGGCAACCTGTTCCAGTGCCTCACCACCCTCACAGTAAAGAATTTCTTCCTGATTTCTAATCTAAATCTACCCTCTGTCGGTTTAAAACCATTACGCCTTGTCCTATCACTAGACTCCCTGATAGTCCCTCCCCATCTTTCCTGTAGGCCCTTTTTAAGTGCTGGAAGGCTGCTATAGGATCTCCTTGGAGGTTTCTCTTCTCTTCTAAATGTGATAAATTTAAACACAAAGGAGAATTTGTCTGGGTTAGGCATGCACACATAGAAATATATTATACAACCAGCTTTAAAACAAGAAGTCATTTTATCTGCAGCTTGATTTACAGCAAAACAAAAATTGCTTTGATCAGTTGTTCAGTTTGCATCAGGCAATTTCAAGGACTATGAAAAGTAATTTTATAGCAAATTAATGAATTTGACAACTTTTCACAAGAAGCATGGCAAGAGTTTTCCTATATCCTTTCCAAAGGAAGCAGAACTACAAACAAGGGATCATTTTGTTGTCTTCCTTTTCTCTGCCTCCCTAACCCAAAAGATGTAGGACTTCTCTAGCACACAGTCATAAAAAGGAAGAGGAAAGATTTCAACTGGAATTGAAAAATGCCTTCCCTGAACCTGCCACAGGAGTCTGAGTGCCATAGCTCAGCTTTGTTTCCATAGTCCTGTTCTCCTAAATTTGCTGTACGTTGACAGTACTGGAACTTCCTCTTTTGGCTAAAGAGCCTGCAACATGTTGTTAAACTCTGTTTTGTAGAGCTTCACATTTTTCCCCAACATTTTTTTTTCTTGTTACAGTATTACTATATCTTCTAGTTTAAACTTTCCCATTAAATGTTTCATCTCTCCTTGGAGCTTTCAGCTATAAAACAGGAACACAGTGAACTACAGACTTGCTTCATTAACGATATTAGCAAAGCACCCTACTTCCAGAAATTGTCTGGAAATACATTTCACAGTTACTTCGGCCTTTCCAGTTTGGGCTTGTTCTTTTTGCTGGCTTGCTTTTTCCCAGGAGACTCTTTCATTCTGTTCTGAAAGGAAACTTTGGACTAATGGCAGGGAAATGGAAATATAAACTAACACTGAAATTTAGCGCTACTGGGGACTGAAAGCTTGGGGCATCAGCAATAGGAGATAACGCATTTAGCTCCTAGGTCATTCTTTAGCTTGCAAAATCGAAGTCAGCAGCAAGCCTGGAAACCCTGCAAAAAAGTAATGCTTGTATTAAAAGCACACAAGTTGCACAGGTAGTTTCCTGACAATCCAGTCAGTGCCTGGTACAAAATACCCATATTGGGTACCATAACTGAAATGTGTACCCTTGCTGCAGCTTGAAAAAGATTGCTGGGCAGCGATGAAGGATGGTCACCTCCAGAGCTCGATTCTCTGTGACAGAGTCAAGGTCCTAGAGCAGGCTGTGATCTGTACACACATTTTTTATTACAAGAGAGAAGTGGGGAAAAGAATTATTTCAGATTTCTTGTACCTTTCAATAGAAGAGGGGAAATCAAACACTGCTACATTTTTATTATTAATATTTGCCCTTTGAAGTTGATAACTAAGTCAGTATTCATTAAATAAAATTTCCAAAAATATATGTGTTTTGTATTGGACAGAAATGCTGATCAATTAAACAGGTGTTTAGATATCATGACACTTCACAAGTAGTTTCCCTTCAGCAGTGAGTTTTTAAAAAGCTTCAGGACTTAACAGTTCACCACTTAGTTTAAAGACTTTTGAGAAAGCAAGTTGCTGCCTCATGCTCTTGAAATAAATTGCAGCCTTGTGCTCTTGGGCAATTTCATAGACATCTGTGACCTTTATCATTTGTGCTTTATCTTTCACTTTTTGTTCCAGGGCAGTAATATGCATCCTGTGTTGATTCAGTAGTTCTTTCTTTTCATGTAATGAGTAAAATTTTTTCTCTGACAAGAAATACTTCTTGTTTAACCTTCTGATATTCCTATTAAATAAAGACACAGCAGGAGATAGTAGAGAAATAATGAAACTGCATGTTAGAATCAACAACAAAACAAATTATCTTTGATGACTGTAGTTGAAAGTAGTCAGAAAAGGAGGGGGAAAGGAACTAGACAAAAGACATTTGGGCCTTCTGCAAAGAATGAACCTTTTTAAGTTTCTGTGTTATGCTACTACCTAACTTGAATTTTCTCACAACCCAATAACCTTTGTCCAGTTCAGTGGAAACTTTATAAAAATATATCTTACTTTCAGCCACAGTGCCAGAAAGAAGTATGAGATGCTTCAGCTCTATGACTTTGTAACTACATTTAGACCATAAGTTTTTTCTTTCATGTATTACACCTCCTAAGCAGAGTCTAAACAGGATATACAAGGTGTCAGTTTAAAACAATAAACAAATTTATTACCTATAAAGCTTTCCTGCAACATATGAGGTTCTCATATCTAGTATCTGACATCCACTGCTTAAAGCAGTGAATATGCTAAAGTCAATTTTCATTTATCTGAAATTGAATATGTGTTAATCTTCTAATGTCTTTATAAATTGAAACAGTTATGTTTTAGGTGTTTTTTTCTCCCTGACCTCAGAAGTCACAAGCACCATTGCACAAATGTGACACAGGTACACACAGAATCCTGTACACAATAAGGCAAATTGCAACACTGATAAAGCACCAGTCTCATCATCGCATTGATGGACACCATAGGAGCTGGCTACATGATGAAAAAATTGCATAGAAGAGTTTGAAGAACATTTGGAAAACAAACAAAAAAAAAGAAAACCTAATAAAAAAACAAACACAAAAGGTAGCTAAGTTAACCTGTGACTACATTTAATGCTCGAAAACATCTATTTCCTTGTCTATTTTCTTTTTTACCAAGTTAAAAGTATGGAAATCTTTTCTAAAAAGATGGACACCAACAGAGTAACCAATTCATTTTATGGATTAATTCTGCTAAGATAGTAATAATAAAAACAGGAAACATTTCCTTTTTGTCAGCTTCAGAATAAACATAGATTGCTCTGTTGCTCACCTTTGGTTAGTCTGGCTTCTAGTATGAATAAGCACTTGTTGAAAGTGGAAAGAGGAGGGAGAAAAAAAATCCTCATACTAATTGCAAACAAGTCTTTCTCTCTGCTCAATTAAAATTTAAACTAAGTGGAATAATTGTACATATGGCATGCCTAATAACGATAGCGATAACATCCTGTTCAATTCACTGTAATGGAAATCTACTACTGCTGCTAATGCTATATAATAGCACTGAATTAAAAGAATTTAATGAAATAACAGGTAGAAAATACAGTCCCTCAAGAAGCCTCATGCAAGAAGAGAACCAGTACCTGACAGGGCCTCAGAAAATAAGTTTGTGACTGTAAGGTGGAAGAAAGTTTAGCAAATAAGCACAACCCTCATTGCACAGGCCTTAGTTTCCTAGTCTTCGCAATAAACTTCTTCCAACATATAGGGTGCAAGATCCAACTGCAACAGCACCAGATTTCTAAGTTTCATGTATTCGTGACTCCAACACAGTAGGAAAGAACTACAAATTTTGAGTCATATCAGATTATATCAAATATCATGAGCTGTATGATTAAAAGACACATAATTCAAAAGGGTTGTTCATGAGACTCTGACACCAAACTTCATTGCAACTCTTGCTGACTGGCTAGTAAAAATAGCTGTAATTCTGCCACAGATAATATAATGGTTTTGATTATTCAGAACATCAGTACCTGTATTAAATTTTTTGGCCTATTTTGCAAACCTAGGCAGTTTATTTCTCAGCAAAAGACCTCAGTTCCTTGTCAATTAGAATGCTCTGAAATGATACTCACTACAAAATTAATGGACATCATCAATGGACAACTCTTTCTTCAGTATCTGGTTAGCTGACTAGTATGATCATGTGTCCTGTGCCATTTGGTCCAGGCATCTCAAGATTTTCTTCCTTGATGCCCATTCTCTCTAATTGTTTCAAGCCAGGTAATATAGGTTTTAGAAAAAGCTGATGATCTTTACCTCTTAAGATGAGTTTCAACTGATTTAAAATCTACTTAACTGTATTTTTTTAATTAAAAAAAAAAAAATGCTCTAAGCTACCAAGACACTATCCAATCCACAAGACAATTGACAAACATGATCATAAATTGGTTTTAATCAGTGTTAGATAGGCTGTGAAAAACTATGGGTTTAACTGTAATTAAACAGGTTATGAAAGAGAATAAACCATTTATACAACATTTTTATTAGATTTTCCCATCAGTTTTCACAATGTGATCAAAACCTTTTTACCTGTTTAATGGTTTCTAATTGTCCTGGATTCTGCTAGAATGAAGTTAGTTTTCTTCCTAGTAGCTGGTATAGTGCTGTGTTTTGGATTTAGGGTGACAATAGTGTTGACAACACACTGATGTTTTAGTTCTTACTAAGTTATATACTAAGTCAAAGTCCTTTCAGCTTCTCATACTGCCCTGCCGATGGAGGCTGGGAGTGCACAAGAAACTGAAAGGGGACAAAGCAAGGACAGCTGACCCAAACGAGCCAAAGGGGTAGTCCATACCATATGACATCATGTTGAGCATATAAACTGCGGGGAGTTGGCTGTGGGACACCATGGCTCAGGGATTGTCTGGGCATCAGTCAGTGGCTGGTGAGCAACTGTATTGTGCATCAATTGTATTTTATATTATTACTAATATTTTTTTTCATTCCTTTTGTGTCCTATTAAACCCTCTGTATCTCAGCCCATGAGTTTTACTTTTTTTTTTCCCGACCATCTCTTCCATCCCACTGCACGAGGAGGGGGAGTGAGCCACCGGCTGTGTGGTGCTTAATTGCTGACTGGAGTTAAACCACGACACTGATGTTCAGACTTCTAATCACATCAAAATTGAAGATTTCAACTTCCAGAAAAGGATTTTATTACAACTTGTAGCCAGCTAGCATCCAACCTGTAACTTATTGGTTTCACAGAAACTTTTCGTATTGATTATTTAACTCTAATCCTATATATACAAAACTTGTTGCCCTAAACTTGACTTCATAGCAATTTCCTTTCATTATTATTACCTCTTACATTTTGTTCTGGAAAGGGTTTTTTTGTTTTGTTCAAGGCTTTTGATATATAAAGCAGTTGCATTTCTTCAAGTGCACAACACCGTCCCCTAGACCAGAGGGCTAAATGGACAGAGAGAGGAAAGAAAGGGAAGAGAGAGAAGGAAGCACCAAGGCATTAGCCAGCCAGTCTTAATTGATTAGGTTACTGTCAAGTTTTTATTTCTTCTTCATCTTCTGGGATACTGATTTCTTCTTGAAGATAAGCGGCATTTAAATTTCTGAGGCAAAGAAAGACATAGTAGGCATGGAAACAAGAAGTTCTTTCATAGCTTTAAGGGAAAGACAGTCTGATGGCTGTAGCCAGTTAATGTGGAAATATCTGATAGACACTTCATGGTTATTTGGAAATAACTATCTAATAATTATGCAAATAAAACCTTCCTCAGTCAGAGTGCAGGGATTTTCATAATTGAGAAATAAACATACAATTATGGGTCAGTAGTGGCACAGCATTGAGGTACTTGAGAGGAAACATTTCAGTATCAACTCTATTTAAACTGAAAATGTGGAGTAATTGAAGGGAATAGATGCAGCATGCTACACCTAAGTCTACAGAAATATGAATCCTATGAAAAATTTCATTCTACGCATCAGAATAAAGTACCAAACCTCAAATGCTAAAGGTCTGTACAGCTTCACTGGTTGAAATGGAGCTACACCAATTTCTATAGCTAGAAACAGAGCACTGGTAGAATAAGTCAGTGTGCTGCGTAATCAAGAAGATAAGGAAGTATTCAAAAAACACGTACACAAGGCACTTCAGGACGTGGTTTAGTGGGCGTGGCTGATGGTTGGACTCAATGATCTTAAAGGTCTTTTCAAACCTATATGATTCTATGATTCTATGACATAGAACCAAGGAAAAAATTCTTAGAGGATTACAGAAATTTTTTTTTCAGCTTCCCCTGCACCAAACCATGCAGTGTTTTGGAATTGGGATTACCTCTGATGTTATGTAGGCCTGATTGATTCTCTACCAGTATTGAAGCTACAAGTGCTGGCAGGAACCCGGTCTCCCCAGTTCTCTGTGCTACACACCAACACCCACAGGACTTCCACGGTTCGGGCTTAGTGGCAGATGTTTGGGCAAAATGTTTTTGCCTTCCGAAGACAGGATTAAATAATTTAGTTATGCTTTCTGGTATAATCTTTCTCCAGCTACAACAGGTATGTGCCTGGCCCATTTAGTTCAATATTAGATTTCAGAAATGAATAAAAAGAAAGTTTGAAAGATAAGTATTATTTTCACCTGCATCACAGTATCCTTTCATTAAAAGAAAAGAAAGTGGCAAAAATACAATAGATCTGCCACACTTGCCCCAAAGTTATTTTATTTTTTTTTAAGAGACTAAAGCACCCCTTTGTACAGACCCCACAACACCATATGAGCTGATTTTCAACTAACTACTAAAGGATTGTGTGATCTCCTATATATCTCTTCAGACCCTGAAAGTTTGAACCTCAAATCCTATTCATGACATTCAGATATGTCTTTTCCTTCAGCAAGATCTTCATTAAGGTTTTCCAGTTCCAATATCCTACTTTCTAAATTATTTAGTTTCTTGCCAAACATTGTTTCCATCTCTCTTTTGTTGTTTATGCTGGAATTAATGCTACACTTGAATGTCAAGCAGTAAAAGGGAATTAATGAAGTCATGTAAACACGTCAGATTTTACAGACACTTCTTAAGCTGTCTAGTAAAAAGAAAGAAAAGCATGCCAGACTGAAGATAGAAACAAGATTTTAAAAATCATACATATACTCCGTATTTGTTCATTGGGACAGGCAGCTGGCGGGACAGGGAAAGATTTCCCTGAATGAAAAATGACAATTAACCTTTGTTGGCACCTCATAAATTATATCACAGAAGATATAGGGATTCCCAGCATGAAAAAAGTGGGTTTGTCCTTGCCATTAGCAATTTTTACTTTTCTGTTGAAATTTCTTGAGTGTACTTAGGCAATAAGGAAGTCTGTCGTATTGTTTGTTTGCTTGCTTGCTTGCTTGTTCATTTGTTTGTTTTGCAAAAGCCTAAGTAAATCCACAGGATCATGTCTTTTTATGTAGCTGAAGTATGTCTAGGGGCAACTGAAATAACGTTATCATGTCAATTAACAATGTAGTGTCGGGTTAATCTAGTTTATTAACTCTGTGAAGGCTTTCTCCTACCTGTTTGCTGTGTGCAGTTTCTCCTCCAATACACTGCTATTCCACTAGCAATTAAAACCACAGAACACAAAAGCATCACAGAAACTACATTTGTTAAACAATTCAACCAAAATGTGTGAGTGCTTTTACTTGTCAATATATGAAACATACACTTCACAATTTAAAACTATTGGTTATGATACATATCCACTACATCAAAATACATCTGTAAGGCAGGCTCAGAAAATATAGCAAATATAAAACAAAGGAATGCTAGAAAGTGCCACATTAAAACAGAGAATGTGGACCATAAACCATATAAGTTATACTTTATATCAACACTGATTTTGAAAGGAAACTTTTTTTTAATTGAAACAGTTTGGGGTTTTTTTTTAATAGAAAGAAGCATTTAAATACAAGAAAGATATTTTGAACCCTCTTACTCAGTTCTGTCATAGTATCTTCTTTTCCCACTGGCCTTATATTAGCATTTTCCAACTCATGTTTTCATTATACCAAGTTACTGTAGTAAATTTAGCAGAAGCACTAAAATCTGCTCTCACACTCATCTGAAAGCTGGTATAAAACACTGGGCCTTGTTTTTCTTTTATTCCAGTTAGTTTAAAAAAAAAAAAACAAGAACGGAGTCAAAAAATCCTGGTTCATCTTAGTCCTATGATTTGCATGCAGTGGCATAGGAACCCTGGAATTCACATATCCACAATAACAATGGCAACATAACAACATGACTTAGTTGCTGTGCTAATTAAAACCTGTAAACATTCTTCTCCTCTTGCTTTTGATATTGCAGCAGGTTTTGCACACCTCCTTCGTTAGTACACGGCATTAGTGACAGTTCCAAGCTTCCTGACAAAAGGAAGGAGAAAACCTCCACAGCTCCAACATCAGTAGCAATCCAGACCTTGACAGTAATGTATGGCAGAGACAGCACAAGTGCTAGGAACTAACCCTAATAAAGGGACTTTAAATCACACCTTTAACTTTTTAAATGAAAAGGGCAAGCTACTTTTTGACTTCACAGTGGTTTCCTGGCTAAAGGTTTAAAGAAGAGCAAGGTGTGTGAGGGATTGGGTTTTACTATGTTTAATTTGTTTATGTGTTATTCAAAACAGGCTGTGTTAGAAGCTGAATTAAGAACCCACCACATAGCAATAAAAGATAAGAATTAAGAGCACTTTATTAAAAACATTTAAAGGTATTAAGACAATCTCTGGAGATAGAATGTCACATTTTTCACAGACAAGCAGAGGTATCTGCAGAGTGTCTGAAGTCTCACACAATACCTCTCAGTTTTCCACCTGCAAATATTCTGCAGTAGCTACTGTTTGTACAAATTTGGGGCTGTTTGGACAAGCAGACAGACTGTATCTCTTTTTACCAGTAGGAAACTTTTTCCAGAAAGCATTCTACTGAGGTTGAGCAGGCCAGTCCTTAGTATACTTCTGTAAAGCAATTGGTTCAAAATAGGCCTGGCTATGTGAACAATAATATTGAGAAAAGAGAATTTTACCTAGCTAATACCCCCTGAACTAACATTTGGCACCTGCAGTGCATTGGCTGACAAAAGTACAACTTTAAGTAAGAATTTCCAGGCCTTGCTTCAGTAATTAGGAATGTTTCTTAGGATTTAGAAAATAAACACTAGACCATGTACAAACAAAGGCAAGGCAAACTACATCAAACATCAGTGTAATGTGTTGTAGAGAGCTGGAGCCAGCTTCACAAGTGCAGTGCACAGCTCCACCTGTGTTTGTCAGGGATGACTTGTGTTCTCCAGTCTACAAGGAACATTTCAGTGGTGGCTGAAATAGAAGATTTCCTTTGGTGAAAGCAGGTATAAGATCCCTCAGATCTTTCCTAACTTGAGCTATTTTTATTAACTGTTAATTCAAGATCATTAGCACATTTATAAGAGCTCTTCCTTAATATTGTAATCATGATGGTCACCATCTAGTTGTACATCTAGGACAGAAGCTTCTGTTTATTAAATTAATATAAATAGGTCACCTGTACAGAACACAAACTCGTCTGATAACTGAGGAAGAAGAGTTTCAGAAAACTCCAGTGGTGGTAAAATAAAAGTAAAAGCCTTCAGCCTTTGGACTTATAAGCAAAAATAGCTCTATCTTTCATTAGACGAAGAAGAAAACTTAGTTGCAATGTACTGTAAAGCATTATCTGTACAGGCACAGACATTGCAGATGACCAAAAAATGACTGCCCATTGCCAAAAGGACAGGAAGGAAGGACTTGAGAAAAGAGGTTTGTTAGCATATGGAAAGAGATGGAGGGAAAAAAACCAGGTCTTTAGCACAGCACTGGTGTGAGGACAGAGCAAATAAATGCTATAAACTTGAATTACAGGAAAATGCGAAGGACAGAGGAAGACAAATGGGAGGTTACAATAACGGATTTGCCTACATTAACTGAGATCTCTGTACTACATGACCAACATTTAGATGTTACATCTTCAAAGAAAAATTCCATTTACTTTTTGATAACAACTCCTAGCAAAATAATGAAACTGATCTTAACAAAACACTTGATTATCTTGTTGCAAAATGCATTGCTGTAACAAACTGATGAATTTCTGAGAAGTGGAAAACTGCAGTGGATGGCCCTGTTATTTTTCAGTTGGGAAGGAAAAAAAAAATCTAATATTCCATTGA
Source organism: Elanoides forficatus (assembly GCA_025311575.1). Taxonomy (NCBI): domain Eukaryota; kingdom Metazoa; phylum Chordata; class Aves; order Accipitriformes; family Accipitridae; genus Elanoides; species Elanoides forficatus. Next base: position 37,844,484 of record JAOBAS010000072.1, read on the forward strand.
CTAACAAAATTCATTCTGAAATGCTGAGAGTCTGTGAAATTAACATTTCTAAATTGTATTTTTATTTATCATTGTACTGTCTCTGGCCAGGATAAAATTAATTCTTTACATAGCAGCCCTTAGGGTGCTGTGCTCTGCATTTGTGGCTAGAACAGTGCTGGTAACACACTTGTGTTTTGGTTATTGCTGAAGAGTGCATGCTTGCATAGCATTAAGGCTTTCTCTCTTCTCCTTTCTGCCCCTGTGAGTAAACTGGGGGTGGGGAAGAAGCTGGGAGGGCACATAGCCAACACGGCTGAGCCAAACTGACCAAAGCATTATCTCATACCATATGACATCTTGCTCAGCAATAAAAGCTCAGGGAGAGGAGGAAGGAGGGACCCTTGTGGTTCTGGCATTTGTCTTCCCAAGCAACCAGTGCCCTTACTGAGGCCCTGCTTCCAGGAGCAGCATCTGCCAGTGGTGCATGTATTCCTCCTTTTGCTTTCCTTGTGCACGCAGCTTTTGCTTTTCTTATTAAACTGTCATTGTCTTTATTCCAAGTTTTCTCACCTTCTTTCTATTTTCTCCCCATCCTGCAAAAGTGAGTGAGAAGCTAGATGAGTATTTGACCGCTGGCTGGGGTCAACCCACCACACATTTTATGACATAACATGATTTTTTGCACTGTGCATTTATTTTAATATCGCCTCTCTATTGTTTACTTTCTCTGATTAAAATATTCTCTGGAAAATCTTCAAAATACTTCTTCCCCTTCCTTCCCCTTTTTATTTCCCTGGGGAAAAATGTGTTTGAAAATTTTAAAAATACAGGATAATTCAATGAGACAAATTAAACAGCTATGTGTATCTTTGACCACACACACACAAAAAAAAGATTTTTAAACAGAATTATAAGATGTTTCGTTCTGACCTTTTTCTGTTTTGAGAGTGGGAGAAGGCATATGTTTAAGGTTTAAGAAACATTTAAAAGCATCCATATAGACTCTTCACAGTATTGTAAACAAGCACGAGGACTTACTTTTGAACATAATTCTAAACTTTTCAACAATATAATCTGCTTTTAAGGTGGAATATTTCATGAGGAGAACATACTAAACATGAACAATATTTTAAGAGTCATTGCAATAGTATCCCCTTTTTCTCATAAAACTTTTCCTAAAGCAAAAGGAGCTCCTTCAAAATGAAACACGTTCATTTTGCTTCATTGCAAATGAATGGGCTAAGTTCTCGTGGAAAGCTGAAATTAAGAAAATTCTCAATTTCAAACTTGTTTTCTCAAAACAAGTTCTGCAAGGTAAGGAATTGGTTAAAATAGGAGTTATGTGGCTTCTCTTCGATCATTTCCAACATGAAGAGAAGATTCCAGATCTGTCAGTAAGCAACAGCACAATGATAAGTCACCAGTGCAGGACAGCCATAGAAAACCAGCACATTTTTCTGAGTACCTGGCAAAACTTTAATGTTGCTGCACACAGCAGTGCTGAAACATATATGTAATTCAACATGCCACTTTAGTCACCAATGAAAAATAAAAAAAAAAAGGGTTATTAAAAAGATCATACAGCATAAAGCTCCTAGGGTCAGTGCAAACACCATGAAGGGAGAGCAACAGATCTTGTCAGAGAAAATGAGAACGGTTTAAGAAGGAACAATCTTGCTGCCAGTATGCATTAGAGAATTATGTACAAAGATACAAAAAAAATCAATTTAAGGCTGACCTTGGTACAAGACCAAACAAATACTGACTGGACAAAAATAAGCAGGGGGAAGGAAGTTGCTAATTGTCAGGTTGCAAGGCTTGACAACAGCATTTGAGAGATAACATATGAACTCGGGGAAAGGGTAAGGAAAAGAGTTTCTGCAATTTTCAGCTGGAACATGTCAGTTTTCAAGAGAGAGTGTTATGAGCATTAGTCATGAGCGAAGTAGGCCTGGACTTGAAGGTTACACCTTCCAGTCCTACATGTCACAACACCATGCTGCCTGTAGCACAAAAACTATAAAGGTCTTCTAGAAATAACAAATGTGACAAGATGAGATGCACTTCATTCAATATTTAAACCAACTTGCTGTTTCTTGGAGGAAAGGAAAACAAATACTTTACTTCTGAAATCTTCATCTGTAATTACAAATTAATGTAAAAATTATGGACATTCATCATCTGAACTATGCACTGCAAGTTATTGTCAAAGTTAAGTTCTATGCACCTGGCATTGTACAGAACAGCACAGTCTCATTTATTTTAGAAAGCTAACATATGCAGTAAAAAAGAAACCTTCGATAGGAAAATACGCTACAGTGCAACCAGGAGATGTTTTATATCACATACTGGTTCCCACTGAAAGAAAAATATGTCATTGTGGAAATAAGGAGCATAGTAGGTAAACATTAAAAGAATAAACCTGAAAATATTTGTCAAGGACTGCAGAAGGAGAGAGAAGAACATTAACATAGATTTTGTGTCTATTGAATTGTGTCAGTGTACCAAGACGTTGTGGTATTTCACATTGTGCTTGGCCAAGGAAAACATGCATTAGTTGATTTTGAAAAAAAGTTATATCTATCAGAAGGCAGGCTGACAAAGCAATTGTTACAATAAGACATATCAATCTTCCCACAACAACAACAAAATGTTATTAAGAAATACATAAACTGATATGTCAGTATAACATAATTATATAATATAAAAAAACTATAAAGCTGGGCAATTTTATAAGTATTTCAAGTGCGACTTGTAAAATGTTAAAGATGCCATCAATGGCAAATCTTTCAAAATGCTCAATGAGCAGTCAACGTATTCAACACTCAGTTAAGACCAAGAAATCAAGTCTAGAAACACAACAAAGAATGTGGAAAATCAAGTTCAAACTTCATCAGCACAATCTCTTAATGACTTGTAAGTTTGGGATGAGATCTCAGAGGATATTTTCTTTTAAAAACAAAAATTATTTGGCATTAACACCTATGCCGTCTTGCGAAAACACTGAAAAGAAAAACACTTCCAATAGCCAGCCAAAGTAGAAAACAGTAGCTGCTGACTTCAGATAAATAGAGCACTTTTTCTGCCACTATCCACCCATCTAATTATCTGACTGCTTTCTTTTGATATCTGCAGAAGTCTTCACCAAATATATTAATATACTGATTAGATATTAATAATATCAAATTATAATTTCTTTTGTGAGGAAGAACTACATTTTCAACATCACAAATGGCAAGAAAAGATAATGGATTTCTGAAACAGCTAAAAATGTGCTGAAAACATCTGCAAAAAGCAAAAAAATAAAAATAGATCTGGTCTAAATGGCATGGTAAAAACAAAGAGAATATTAATCTAATTTTTTTAAAACTGTCAGGAAAAGCAATATGATAACCTTATGAAATTTGTACACCCATGACATAAGCCAGGCTACATCCTATAGTACATTAAAGCTATAGTAATTAGCACACTGTACTTCCCTGCCTTTTTGCTATCATGCTATAATTTCTGCAAAACTTTCCATGTATCTGGGGCAAGGGGAAAGGGAAGCAGGGGTTTTTTTTAAAAACAAGTCTCAGCTTTGAAGTTAAATCAGCAGGCTTCAAAAACTTCATAGAAGAAGTCACCAAGACTGGTACTTTCAGAACTTCAACAAAAGGTGGCTTCAATGGTGTGAGACACTCCATGGAAGCAAGAAAACAGAGGACACCCATTTGTGGGACAGTGGGGTCTGTGAGATAGTTTGGCTAGAAATCTGTCACAGGGTATTTATGTTAGGAGTTACAGTCACTATGAACCCAGGAAGAACCTGAAGTCTGCAGGTTATTCATATCTTATGAATCTAAAGACATTACCCGATAGACCTGAAAGAGAGAGTAGTAGCGAATGTGCAAGCTAGGGAGTGAAATATTTGTCCAGCTCCAGAGCTGTTCAAAATCATCTGATCAGGTGCATGCAATGTAACCATGACACTGTGAATTTACACTTACTTTTTAATTTTCTCATTTTATATAAAAATTCTAGGGGAAAAGCCCTACTTATCCACCCACACAGTATGTTTGATAGTCTGTTCCACGGTGATGGATGTTTCATCTAGATACCTTAAATTTACTTGTGTTGCAAAATAATCTCTCTCAATCAGTTTCATCTCTACAGTGTACTCACTGCTGTAGTCTTCTTCCTTCAACAGTTCTGCTACAAACACATGATTTAAAAAAAAAATTATATGAACGTAAAATTCATGCTATTTTCTTTAACTAAACTAATCTGGACAGACATTAAAATGCAGGCAAGTGTCTAGCCTAAGGCTTGTTAATGCAAAAGAAGTTAATGTATATGAGTATATGTAATTTCCTGAAAATTTCTACTATAACTTCAGAAGTCAAAGTAGATCTTGGGAACCATTCTTGATTGGCACAATGCCACTGATTTCCGAGGCATAAATTATATGGAATCAGAGTAATCACCCCAATGCCAGATAGCTTCCCTTTGAATAAGACTTTCTACATCTAGAGTATGACAAGGCTTTAAATTAAAGTGCTAGATATTACAGTAATCTTCAGTGGCAGTAATACTGGGGAGGAAAATCTCTGTGTTCTACAGTGTACTTATTAAACGTGATGCCTAGTAATTTGATCAAAGCCTATCTAAAGTAGTTGTGAAATAAGGAATAATAAAAGTATGCAACACATATTTGTATACCTCTAGGCCATAACACAAGTCCCAAGGATAAGGCAGATGGCAATACACCTAGCGTTTGTGCTGCACAAGCCACTTTCAGCAGCTGCTTGCTAGTCCTGGGCATACATCTTTTCTCCAGCCAGGCACAGAAAGGACATGAAATGCCAACGAACTGAGGTGCTGGCAACCTGCTCTCCCCAGCCTGCGCTGATACCAGTACATGTTGCAGAGCCACAACAAGCAGGATTAAATAAAAGATTTTAGGATTACTGGGTGGGCTGGAGCTCTGCTTTGTGAATGTGGGGAGGTGGCTAGGGACAGGTAGCCAGCCTCCCATGGCAGGGAAGGAGACAGAGCAAGGTATAGAGTAGGAGTGGGGAAGAGGGGCTGGAGGCTGCTACCTGGCTCCTACACATGACACCAGCTGTCAACTCCGGCTGCTTGAGCCTCTTTGTTCATGCCACTTGTGGTGCCTAAATATGTCACATTTAGGAATCTCTGAACCAGACCAGAAAGCAAGCCTCCCCTGCACTCAGCTGTCAATTCCTCAGTGCTCCACTCTCAGGCAGAAGACAGGAGAGCAGCTATTTTTCTTGTCACCACAGAAGTCATCCAGATACACCACTTCCTGCCCTTACAGTCAGTCTTTACCATCCCGCCATGTCTCCGACAAACCAGGAGCACTCTACATCCAGCTGAGCTGGAAATGATCCTGTGCTTGCTCTTAGCACTCCACTCTGCATCTGTGTGTGTGACGTGGCTACAGTAGTAAATGTCCTATTCCCATTACAAAAGACGGAAGAAATGTACTAAACTATGAAAATTTCTACCAACAGGCATAGTTGTCATGCTCTCTATGTACAAGTACAGCCTGCTGTAAAATTAGAATGGAAAACTCTTTCCCGCAAAGATGGGACCACGGAGATTCAGGATAAATTTCCTTTCTGCTGCCCAGACTGTACTACTTCTTAATATAAAGATTTGTTGAAAAATAGCTGGTTAATTTGTATCTTGAAGAGAAACAAACAAGAAGGAGCAGCTAAGTCTTCTGGGCTAAAAATCTGTCTGAAACCTCAGAAAGCAAAGCTCATGCAAGTTTGAAAGCATGCTTTTTTTTTAGACCATTGGTAAATGGGAAGTTAGTAAAAGCCCCTTTTCCTGAATGTAGAGTTTAAGCTACCATGCCTAGAGCAGATGGCAGACAGTCTTTTTTGCAAGAAAGAGACAACCTATGTGACTGTGAAACACAGCACCTTGTCCAGTGTCCTTCTCAAAACCACACAGGTCCTACAGCCTACTGTCCTTGCACTGCAGTGCTTTTGCTAGCTAGTCAGTCCTAGTTATTTGCCAAGAGATGCTGAAATTTTACCTACATAAATAGCCAGATAAAACCAAGTTCTAATTAGCTGGCTGCACATTACATTTTGCCACAGTTGTTGCGGCATCTGGACACAGGCTTCCAGGATGCTCCTTTTGGTCAGAATGAACAAAAAGCATTTGTCCAGGGAGTTTTTTAACAAATAGTTTTATCTCAGGTTTTGTTTTTGAAATGTAGTTAGTGTTGCAGGTTACAGATGAAAAACATTAAGCAACAACAACAACAAAAAGTATTCTTTTTCTTAAATTCAGATGTATTTTAAAGCCACATAATATATAAGGAATAAAATAGTAAGGGAGCAATGTAGGGTGAGGCATGGCAAAAAGGTAAAACAAGGAAAAAAACATATCTGATAAATGTGTTCGTTAAGGACTAACCTTGAGCGAAATAGCCAACACAACTTCAAAATACAGTAGTTCATCTAGACTTCATTAAGCTATTGCTTTCGTTCTGTTATTGTTGGGTTTAGTTTTCATAAAAACTACCTCTTCTAGTAGGGTAGAAAAATAAAAATTGTGCTCACATTTGGAAAGACCTACATAAGACATGAAGCTGGAGAGGTAGAAAAATAGTCCATTTCTAAATAGAAATTTGACAACTTAGCCAGAGCAATTACAGGGAGGAAAGAAGCGCATAACTCACACCTAAATTCCAGTGTGTCTTCTAAATTAAAAAGATTTTTGAGGCATTCCAGTATGCGCTGAGAACCCTTTTGACTTGGAAGAACACACTCGTTTATGTATTGCAACATTAGTAAGAACGGCAGGTCATAGGTTCAACAGCCTTCCAGCATTTTTCAAGTAACGGGTTCCAGCAAAAACTTCCACTTTTATATCAGAATAAAGAGTGGACCATTTTTTGCCACTTGTCCATGGAAATTATATCCAAAGAGACTGAAAAAGGAAACAGTTCCAACTACAATTGCTAGATGTCACAATATATTTTGAAATGAAAAGGTAGGACTGGGTAAAGATGTAAAGTTCTGATACTTTCTGAAACTCCGCTCTCATGTTTCTCCAACTTTTACAGCCACCTAAAAAAACAGCTGTCCACAAAACAGGTGAAAACTTTGAAGCCTCAGACCCATGTAATGTATCAATATAAATTAAACCTTTCCAAAATACTGAAGGGTACAGTTATGCCTTCCAGACAGTAGAAGGCTACTCGTTTCATTCAGAAACACCAAGAGAAACATCTCAGTTTTTTAACCTTTTTGGACTTTCCGTCTCCCAAAGCCTCAACCTTCCTCCTCCAATCACATCATTTGTCCTGCAAATACCTCATATTGCTTCCTAGATGTTTAGAAAATAAAACAAGAGAAAAATGCCATAAAACTGGAAGACCTTAAAAAAAGTAACCCTTACACTTTGAATTGCAGTAATACATTGAACTGTGATTTGAAAGTGCATACATATCAGTGTCCCCTTCCAGTCAGCTGACCCTTGATGCTGTACTCAAAATTAAAGCCTTGAGCTTATAAAAAAAAATGTTGAGGAAACAAGAATATTCACCAGTTTTCCCCACATATAATCTATAAAATCAGGTTTGATTAAATTAAAAGTTTTGATGCAAAACGGCTCCAGAAATGTTTATCTTCCTCCAAAATAAGTATAGGAATGATCAGTGAATTCTGTTCAGAACTACCATTGCTTAGGCAGTGGTTAGTCTGCCTTGGATTTTCTTTGTTTCTCAAATTTTTATGTCTATATGGGTTTTAAACAGGTCATAGAGGATTCATTGTGAGCTTTTGAGGAAAGGAAGTAAATCAACCAGGTATGAAAGCCCTTGAAATTAGGAACTGCACAGAGCATGAGGGATGGAGTACAATTCCCAGAAGATTGCATGTAAAATACAATGTTTAAGTACCACAGATGCAGCTGACATTTTGTTTTCCAAAGTTCATTCCTATTCCCATATTAGAGGTGCCAATTACAACTGTTATTCTGGTAGTTCACAGTGGCACTTCCCATGTGTATCTGCTACATTGATTTAAAATAGATCACACAACATCGAGAACCAGGTCTAACTAGATAACTAGATAACCTACAACTCCTTCACCACCTGGTTGCTAATGTGGCAAGGCTGTAGTTCAGTGAACGTTTATTTCAGAGGTAGTGCTGGAGTTACTTTTCAGAGGAAATGCTTTCCTAAGTCCCTTTGTGATAGTAGATGCAGACAAATAGACTGAGGATCTGATCTGAATTAAAAATAATCCACAAAAAACTTAGCCCGTGTCAGTTCCCTGAGGGGCCAGAAAGCAATATGAAGAACTAATTATGCTGACACAACCATGAAAAGAAATGACTGTCAAACTCTGACCAGGATATCTTATTAATGCCTTCAGAGATTTCCTCTGAAATTGTTCTCCCCTTCACTTAGTCTTTTATATTTAAAATTACTTTACTCACCGAACTGAACCTGTCATTGCTCCTCATATTTCAGATCGGATTTTAAAGAGCCAAGAGGCTGCTTTTTTTCTTTTTTCTTTTTTTAAACACCAAAAGCAACAAGCTCTAACAAAAGCTATAGCATCCAAGCACACCAAACCAATTGTCTGCTTAGACATTTGTTCACTACCTTTACTGGAAAGCCCTGTAGTACTAATGACATAGAAGGGAGCACTATAAAATACAGGACATTCAGCCATTTACTGTGCAGATTCCGCCAGTCTAGGCTAATAGCAAATAAGATGTGATCCAGAGGTAATGCTTTAACAGGAAATCCAGGGCTATACAGGTCTTTTCATCATGCAACATCAAGGGGTACACAATAGATGCCTGAAACATTCCCACGGGTGAAAAATGACAACATCATTGCAAACTTCTGCTGAATTTCCTTATGATACTCACACAAATTAATCCAAACACCTGATGCACAGTACAGCGATACTGATTTCCACAGATATAGAAGGAAGCAGTTCTAACACAGACTGAATTGCTCTGTTTATTGAAGTAGCTTTTAATATCTTCAAATTACGATGAATGTCAGGCAGTATTCACTCATGACTTAAGATATTATTTCAGTCTAGTTCTCCTGAACACTATTGCATTATAGAAATATTCATTCAGGTTTTATACTTACAGTGTCACACTTGACAACACAGCAGATAACACTCTTCCATTAAATCTGCCATACTGAATCTGCACCCAGGCCATACAAACAAACTTTCAGTAGTGCTGAAACATTACAGCTGGAATTCGCCACATGCAGCAAAGCAGGTTGCAGGACACCTGTCCTGTCCCTGGGTCACAGAACCATTGAAGATGGAAGAGACCTCTAGGTGTCACCTCGTCCAACACCCATGCTCAAGCAGGGTCACCTAGAGTAGATGGCCCTGGACTATGTTCAGAAAGCTTTTGAATACCTCCCAAGGATGGAGACTTTACCACCTCCCTGAGCAACCTGTGCCGGTGCTCAGTAAACTTCATAGTAAAAAAGTGTTCTCTGGTGTTCAAGAACTTCCCTGTGTTTCATTTTGTGCCCACTGCCTCTTGTCCTGTCACTGGGCACCACTGAAAAGAGCCTGGCTCCACCTTCTTTGCACCCTCCCTTCAGGTATTTATATATATTGATAAGGTCGTCAGTGTCCCATCCCCTCGGCCCCCACCCCCCACCACCCTGAGCTTTCTCTTCTCCAGGCTGAACAGTACTAACAGTACCCCCAGGGCAGCTTCTGTAAAGCTGTTTCCCAGCTTTGCAGCCCCAGCCTGTACTGTTGCTGTCGCATAAAAGAGTAGAGTAATTTGGCAGAAAATAAACCCCCTTGCATTCCAGCTTATCCTCAGATATCTGAGAGGCTGGGGGCAGCTAGGTTTAGATTCTGAGTGATATCCAATTTGGCACTATTAGTCCAGTCACATTCAATTGATTGAACTCTCACAATTACGGATTCACTAATAGCGCACTGCACTTTCAGCTTAGTCATGCTCCATAGACTCACACAGCCAGACTTAGAGTTGGCAGCACCCAATGAGAAACTTTTAAGGCTAGCTTAACGAATAGTGCAGTTTATTAAAGCAACAGATTTACAGGTTCTTATGGATTGCCGGTGATAAATACACTGTCTTCAAAAGCATGTGCAAACCTTAAATACAGTGTGGGAAATCAAAAAGAAAAGTGATTCTAGAGATAGAGAGAGATTATTAAGTAATTCACATCTCACCCAAATGCATCCCTATGGCGGGGAAGGGAGGTTCAGCCCATTGACAGATCCGAGGAGTCAGAGGTAGTCTGGAACGGTATCTTCCCTGACTTGTGTTTGATGTTGCCTTCCCTAACATTCCCCCTTCCTTAGGCCATTTTTATACAATTTTTACTTCAAGGTGGAGGTTTAGTGACTCTAGCCATACATACCTCTATTGTGATTGGTATAAAATTCTCTCACTTCACTTTTAAAGGTATAGATAAACAAAAATTCAGAGCGCAGGCTCAGTGAGGGGGTGGTCACACCTTGGAAGCACGTAGTCTTTGGGATGGAGGTGTGTTTTGTTGTAATAATGATATTACAATGAACAAAGTTCGCACAAAGGACAGCATTCTGTCGAAACATGACAGACTGTTGGCCCAGGGGGTCAAATATGCAGTTTATCAGTACCATAGTACCGTGAAGTTCCCACCTGT
>JAOBAS010000072.1:37869529-37880293 GCA_025311575.1 Elanoides forficatus
GGGGGAGGGGCAATATCCTGACATTTTCTAGCCTTCAGAATGCACACAAGCCCAAGAGATCTCAAAATTCAAAACTCAAAGACAAAGAAAGAAAATCTTATTTTGTGGTATCTGTTTGTGATGCTTTAGTGTTGAGGCTGGCAACTCAATATGAAATGGAGAAGATGAAATGTAGAAAAGGAATATTTTAGAGATAGAGAAATATATATAGGTTACAGGGAAAAAATGACCCTTAAGTTGAGTGTGTATCCTTCCATAAAATAGAAATATCTTCTTAGAAGCTCTTTGAAGTTAATCAAATTTCTGCTCAGATCCCCTGGAAAAAAATGGCAGGTTTATACTATTGTGGCTAGAGCATGTGAATTACTTACATAAATTAAGACTTCAGCCCTGCTGTCAGAGAAATATGTGATTACACAATGTCCCAGAAAAGTCTTTTTGCCCAGCAACAAAGGTCTTGTGAAAGTTAAGGTTGAATGTGTTTTCTGTGAAGTCTCTTCTGACTCAGGGATCTCTATTCCTAGATCAATAAATAATCCACATTTTTTTAAAATAAACTTCAGTTAAAACATGTTTTGGTTTACTTATGGTTATGTAAAGCTTTGTAAACCAAGTTACAACAGGATTCCAGAGTGAATAAATAGGCCTAGGGATAAGAAAAGTGCTTTCTCAGGCTAGTTAGTCCATTAAAGGGATCAATCCCATTAAAATGAGTTCTAGTGGATTTCTAAAATGAGAGAGTGAATATATGTGTGCACATGCATATATACTTTGGAGTAGGAGGGGAGGATTGTCAGTGGTTTTTTTTAATCTTACCAATATTTTTCTGCTTTACTGACAAAGTTTTCCAAGTTCTTTCAGTAACTTAAATATGCTTTAGTTCACCTTTCCCTCCACCCCTTTTACCCTCCAGATTGATACTGTTGACAACTCCATATGGAGAGTCGTCTTTGCTGGAACTGGGACAAAGTATGTCCCATGAACTTCCCAAAGAACAATGCCTGGATATAATGACAAATTATCATGAATACAGCAGAAAATGTAATTAGTTAACGGAACAGTAGAGGCACTGACTGTGCAATCTGCCATCAATGAGCTAGAAAATGTAGTTTCTGTTCTCTCACCTAGTCCATCAATAATAACAGTAAAGCTTAGATGCAAAACTATCTGATGCATATTCAAATGTAATTTTTTCATGTGATTTTTCATTAATGGTGTCACTTGGAACCTTGTCACTTTCTAGATTTTCTTTATAGTTCATAAGCCTGTCAATGAATTAAAACATGAACTACCTGTCTATGTCTTCTGGGAGATCGTTCAGGTTGTTGCTGCTAATATCCAGCCACTGCAAATTAGACATCCGGAGTACACAGATTGGAATAGAATGAAACTTGTTTGCTGAAATGTCCACAACTGTGACTTGTTTCAGGTTACTTAGCTAGAAAGAAGTGGTGCTTTATTTTAGTTACATTTTGCAAATACAAGAAGACATTTCATTCATCAAACATTCTTATTCCTCTCAAAGCACTTAGAAAAATAAGAATTTAATGATATTTTTACTCAATTTTTTGCCAGCCTTATCTCTTAGTCACGTTTTATAGGAAAAAGGATTTCAGAAATAACTACCTCCCAAAGTGTTCATCACCTTTCTAACACTGTCATGGTATTGAATGAAATTTTTGTCTAATAAAACCTATAGTTTCAAATGCCACCAAGGCTGCAACCAGACAATGACTTAGTTCCTTCCTAAGTTACAAGGAACTAAGATCTGAAGTGACAAAACACAGTTTTGATAATTTATAGATGCCAGGTTACCATTCTCAATATCAGAGATTTTATAACTCCCATCAAAAATACATAGATTTCCTTTGCTATAACTCTGTTATGCACTGAAAGTGTATTGCTACGAGACCCTTAGAAAATGAAATTGCCAATTTAAACCAACAGAAAATTTGGTCCAATATTTTTCAAAGATCTTTAAAAATACATCTTTCATACTGCAAACTAAATGTATAAGGTGCACTAGACCTTTTTATTTGAATACTTTTTGAAGGAATTACATTTTTAAGTAATAAACCTTTAGAGCAATGAAGGTTAACTACAAATGTAAAATATACCTGTTAAAGAAATAATGTGTTAAATAAAGCTCTCTGTGTACTGAATCGATTATTCACACTACCAGTGTTCATAAAACCATGCAGCTAGCTAAAGTGAATGTCAAAGGAGTATAAATGTTAACCAAAAGAAGTACTTTAGTATTGAAACTATGTCTCTGAGCTTCTAGTCATATGTCACCATCATAATCTAGGTCTGTAGATCCTGATACAGAAGAGAAAGTAGCAAAAAAATTTTGTTGATCTTTGCCCAAATGTTTCCTAGAATGTAGAAAATAATTCGGAACCAAAAACCCCAACCAGATATATTTTCCACTTCTAAAGTGAGCAAAATGCAAGCAACAGCATTGTTGCAAATATTCAGATAAAGAAATTAAATTTGATTATATAGAAGAACCAGGTCTGATTAAAAAGTAAAATCATAAAATATAAGAGTGTGAAGTATGCAATGTAGCCATAGGAACTTGGGAATTTTAGGAAATGTACTATGTGTAACCATAAGAGTTCGAGTATTGTTCAAAATCAGTTAACCACAGAAACTTTGACAAAGATTTGTTGATTTGTAGTGTTTTGTTTTAAGAAACTAAGGAAACCATTATGGACACCAGTTTGCTGCTTGGAAACCCCTTACCTTTCCCATCTCAATCTAATTAATGAGGATTCCAATCAGTAGAGTTAAGTGAGATTAACCAATGATTGTTTTAACATAAGAATATTAATAAGATGGTGTGACTGAAATACCAATCATTAGAAAGGTTAAATATAAGAATGGACATAGTATGCATTTTTATGTAAACTAATATAAATGATGGTGAAAATTGTACTGCACAGAATCACCTAAGAGATGTCAAGAAGCGGACAAATGAGGAAGACTATGGAAGAGCACCAGAGGGCTTCTGAAAACCACCAGAGACTTTCACTGTGCCTGCGTAAAGAGACATTTATATATGCTAATGATTTACTGGAAAGTGAATGATTATGTATAGCATTTCCCAGAAACTTACTGAATATGTATAACAGGTGTGTATTTAACCTGCACAGTTAGACTAAACAGGTGCACACGATAGGTGGAGCCATCCCCCGTGTGCCCAGCACTGCAATAAATGAGTGCCTGCTTCTTAACTTCTCATTGCTGTTAAGGAGTTTTATTCTGGATTTTGGTAACAGCATCAGCTATGAAAAAATCAGAAAGTAATAAAATACATTCTGAGAAGGATCTTTTAATTATCATTTATTAAGAATCAAGTCATGTTTTGTTATATTTTATGGCCAAACTTCTTCTTACTGCAGTACTGCCAGACTTTCATCTTACTTTGTCTCTTGCCATTTAAAATGTTCACATTCACAGCTTGGTGCTGTGTCAGAGCCAGTTTGGTTTGGGATTTTTTTGGAAGTGTTTTTTTTTTATTTGTGGGTGTGGGGTTTTTGTTTGGTTGGGGTTTTGTTTTGTTTTTTCTAGATGTAATGTCATATTGCTGCCAGACCTTAAAAATTTGGGACAACATTTTCAGGCAGATTTACTGAAGTTATCTTACTACAAATGACTACACAATTAAGTTTACCTTTCTAAAACATAATAGAGGTTCAGAGTTTCTCGTCAAGGATATAATTTCTAAATCTGCATTAAAACAGCCTTGGTGAGGCATTACCATGGAAATGTCTCACTCCTGATTCAGAACAGGCAAGCACACATTTAATTCTGACACATCTCACTTCCAAACCATTTTGTCATTTTGAGGACTGACTACTAGCAATGAACACTCACTCCTATACTGTAAATTTTCCAGATACTGAATCTTTTTTCCAACAAAACAGAACCTTTCTTTGAACAAGGAAAGCAGAGTGACTCCTCTAGATCATAGCAATGAGAGAATAGAGAAAATAATTGGCACCATCTTTACATTGCATTTACTTTGTGGTTTCAAATTATTGTCACAATTCCAAATCCCAAGCAAATATTTCAAGTTTCTCTATACTCAGAACAATTTGATAAAACTGCTGATACATTTATTTCAATGAACTCTGCCAAAAGAGTTCTCAAACTGTGCCCAAAGAAGAAAAGCCACAGTCTCCAAACACCAAGCAGCAGATTATTTTAAAATAAAGACATCACTGTTCACTTAAGTTCCTAAACACTTTGCTTTCACGTGCAGTCACCTGTCATGCTGAAACAACTTGATAATGTTAACACTAGGTGGTAAAATGGTATCTCTTTAACAGTAGTAACTAGTTTTATAGGTTTTCCTGAAAGTGCTTTATTGTGTTTAATATTAAAAGTAACATTAATACAGCAGTATTTTTTTTAATAAACAGAGATGTTTCTGCCTTTTTTTATATAGTATTGAAAATAGACTGGTTTCATACTTGATTAGATGAGAATCTACATTTTTCAGAAGTTTGTATTCCCATAAAAATGTACCAACAAAATATAAGCCTAAGGACTCTCTTGATATAAAGTTCGGTTCAGCATGCCACAAAATATATGGAGCCATGATTATATTGTGTAAGCTGCAAGCCCTCAGTACTTGTTCTTTTAGGGTAATATTTAACAAAACCTATCCTATAGTACGTTGAAGCCTAATGGAGTTTTTATTTAATCTGTCTCTGATATGTTACCAACAAACATCTATGATATGTTACCAACAAACATCTATGATATACAATGCATTGGAAATTATGGCACCTATGTGTTATATTTTCTAAAGAAAACCTTGTGTATTTTACTTCTTCTTGAAGGACTGATGGATTTTTGCACCTTTTATAACATTTCATTTTCAAACAAGCATGGTTCCCTTATCATTTTTACGTTATAATTTATTTTTCCATGATGTTGATTTTTGCTTTTTTCCTCTATTATATGACTTTGAATCAATCAGTATATAGGCTTTATGCAAGTTCCATTTTTAAAAATAGCTATATTTGATAGTCTAGCTACCTGGACCCACTTATTGTGGTCCTTATGTTTAATCACTGTTGTTATTTTTATTTGACAAACTGCCCCATTTTGCTTATCTTAATACTTTTGTTCATAGAAATAATCCAGATAACATTGTAGAACTCCACTGCTTCTCTTTCTCTCTGACAGGTGAATCTTCAGTTGAATGAAAAGGACATCATGTCCTGGGCTGAACAAGTTATTTGATTAATGGGTGTGTTTTTATTTCTGGTCTGCTTTTTGCCATGAAAGGGATTTACTGATAAAGTTGCGTGGAAGTTTATCATGAGTTACCTACTACTTAGCGCCAGCAAATGAAAAGGTGTAAAGTCATGTCAAGCTTTACCACAAAAATACTGTATTTTTCAATTACATGTAAGCATTCTGAGACAGAAACAACATCCCATCAAATTCAATGTATGACAAGACATACAAAGGATTAACCTGGAAAAGTCTATCAATTCACTACAAACGTGCTTTTTCCCAGAAATTTTAGACTCAGTGAATTCAAAGAAAATTTGTACCACTTCAGTAGGATCAGGTTATCACATATGTTGTCTCCTAAAACACACAGGTTGGCATTCAGCACCTCATTAGCTTGCTGAAAGCAGTACAGTGCACATGACAAAGGAGGACCCTAGGTGCAAACTGCACAGTTGCCCACTTAGCTCTCAGGCATTCAAAGCAAATCCCCAGCTTTTCTTTCACAGAGCTGTAAGTGTAACCTCTTCTATAATCTCATTGACAGTCCTGGAGAGACGTACCAATTAAAGAAACAAGGTACAAGCATCTTTAGAGGCGGAAGATATCTTTCATGAAGACACACTTGTATATTTATAGCCCAGTCCACCATTGGACTTCCAAACTGGACTCTTAAACTTCAGGACGCAAAGGCTTTTAACAGTCAACTCCACACTTAGTAACAGGGTACTCATTCACATATTTTGTGACAAAACCCTCTGAAGCCTAAAAATGCATGACTTCAAACAGCACTTCATTTGGTGGTAACATGACAAGCTAAATCCAAGAAATGTATGTGGAAGTATATCTTCACTCAAATGGCATTATTCAGATTTTGCAATGCTAAAATCCTAAATCTTTTGCAGAGATAATCCACAAACAGACATTATTCTGATGCCAGACTGTTTACTTTGAAGTTTAACATTATCCCCTTTCATCTTTGGAAGATTACCATCATTCAAACACCTAATGTTTAAAGTCTAATAGAGTAATTACAGCTATGATGATCTAAGCATAAAAAGTACATAGAAAGGGACTTTGCTTTTTATTAGAGCATTTTTTTGTATACACAAACCTTTCATCAGGTCCACAAAGAATGAGAAAGCTGGCTGCATATGTAATATTCACAAAAATATCAGGTATTGATCATTCACAGGTGATTGAAGAATCACATAGTGATAAGAGCAGGACTATCTTCATGCAGTTAAGATCCCTAAGAATGTGGATCATGTGTTTAAATTTAAGTATAGGAGTTGTTCCAAGCCAATAGATGAGTCACATGCATGAAATTAAATATCCAATTAATGATTTTCTGGGCTGAAGCCAAAACAATTCTGCTGTCTCAAAAAATAAATTTATGTTGATTAGTGACATTAAATTTTCATAGTATTACTGCTGCAGCTACACAGAGACTGCATATATCATTGCACTTTGCAATCATAAAGTCATCTCATCTTCAAATCTCCAAAACTTTTAAATAAAGGACACATATCAGAAGGGAAAACTAGGCTGTATCAAAAGTCAATTACAAGTTTCTCATCAACTTAAATGGATGCTGTAGCTCACTTTGGGTGCATTCTCTTCATGTTGTAATTAAAACCATTATAAGAGGAAGAGCAGCAATGTCAGCAGCACACGGGCCTTAACTGACCTCTCCAGAATGTTTGGATAGTAAGCATCCTTTGAATATATCAAAAGACCTTTTTAAGACATATTCTGTTCCTTCACAAAGAGATTACCAGAAGTGCTCACTTTCACAGTGGAATAGAAAGACAAAAGCTGTTCTCTTTTCTGCTCCAAGATGCAACAGCAGTTGAAGAGATAATATTCAAATGGTGCCATCTTATGATTTAAACATATACTACAATTCTGTTTTGCTATGACAATACACTGTAGCCTGTGAAGTTTCTCTTCCAGTTTTAAAAACTGAGTATGTTCATTTCAGCTCATTCTGTAACCCAGACTAAATGACTATTTGCCAAAGTAGGGCAAGGGGAAAACAAAATAGAAGGAAATTTTATTCTGTAACAACTCAAAAAAAGATATTATAAACAAAGATGACAGCAAAAATAAATAATTATAACACACTGGTTGTTGGTTTTGCTTTACATTGATAAAGTAGTAACCATTCACTTGAAAGGAAAAAATTATCAAGGATATTTGAAGAGATAATACTAGTAGAAGAGAACCAGGTAATGGTATAATATTGACAGAAGCAAAATAAATACTAAGAAAAATTATGTGAGAAAAATATTCAAATGAAACTAAAAATGTGGTCCTATGGCTCTAACCTATTACAGTGACACCATTTTGATGATAGATGGTGAAATCATTTCACCTTATATATATTGCTGCTGGGCAATGACAACAGTTTTCTACATCAGATTGAACAGATACAGCCCGATGAACTTGGAAACAAGACTTTGACAGAATGTCAGCCAGAAATCACCTTGCTTATAAATGTAAGTGGAAGACAGAATATTAAGGGGAAAAAGACATTCTGACTTAAGCAGTGGAGGTCAGAAGGTTTGTGATCTGTGAGCTGCCTCCTATGATACCAGGAATAAGCATCTCCATAGGTTTTTTTACTTTACGAACAGAAATGGTAGAACTTCTTTTTACCTTGGCACAGAGTAACTTCACTATAATCCACAAGATTCTTGCCTGCTGTGGTGCAGGGTGCCAGAGCAGTTTGAAAACTACCACTAATTGGCTACCAAGCAGGAGAACCCTGCAACTTGGAACTGGTTTTATCTGTTCTTGAAGCAGGAGTTTCATAAAGAAAATCCTCAAGTTCAGGAAAGTCACAATGGAGATAAGTCTGTTTTGCACCCTGTGACATATCTGGTCTGGAATTAGACCTTATCAAGTTGAGCAAACTGTTGCAAAATGTCTATCATCAAAATTATTTTTCTTTTACTGCCACAGACTACATGTGCATGACACTGATAGTACACAAACCTGCAGTTGAGAACACTGTCAACAACTGAACAGGACAGTTCACAGCTTTGTGGCTTGCCAGGATTATAACAAATTTTCTCTCTCTCCTGTTCTTTCCTTTCTCATAGCACTGTTAGATACATGTGGGGTTTTTTTCTATACTTTATTTCAGGTGGTGACAAACCAAACAGGAAAAATTTTGAGTTCTTCTCTTCCTAAAGGATTCTTTTCTTTCTATATTATAACAATATTTCTAGGAGGCTTTATGTCTTGCTCTGATGCAAACATGTAAAAATCAGAAATACAACTAATATTAGTAAAAGACTCAGATATGGGAAAGATCTTTTCCTGCCCTGGACAAGAAAGCTGAGGAATGGCACATATGTTGCATGCACAGTGCGCGGGAGTTTTGCACAAATAGACATTTGGCTACTTTCTAAGAACTTGTTGGTGTAATTAGGAGCATCAGGCTATGAATTCTTGTGGGTTTTAGTGCTTCATTGCTATTTTGCATTACTCCATCCAGGCTGCCTCCAAATAACTTGGGTGCATCCAAGTAATTTAAGGTATTAAATTACTATTGTTCTTATGAAGTGCCTGCTTATAAAAATATAACTGAATACTTATTTATATACTTATTTATGAAAGCTTGTAATGAAGCTGGGCTTTCAAGACACATTTTACAGGAAGAATTCACCTGCGATGCAATTTACAGAAACCTGGCGCAGGCAGTGAACACATTGCAGGCCTCCAATAATACCACCCAGCCATGTGACCTTTGGTATTGCCCCACTGATGAGAACACAGCAAGCCTACAAACCTCATCTGCTTTTTACTAGAAATTCCTTAAAGTTTTTTTCTCCCCCCCTTTATACACTAATGAAGCACTTGTTGAAACTGTCTTTTTAAAAAACAAACAAAAAAAATTGCCTGCATAGAAAATATCTGGCCAGATCTTCAGTGTAACCAAGAGGTTCCTATAATTCAGGCAAGCTTCTGGGTCTAAATTATGTTAGGAGCTCTTCCATCAACTCAGAATACTTTAGGAAGAGGTAGGCAGAAATACAACTGAAGGTTTGTCCATAGTCCTCCTTGGATTACTAAATTTTGGCCTGTGTCTCTTAAACAACAAGGAAAAGATATCTAATAAAATCAGTCATCTGGCCTGTCCCAGCATAGTTACTCAGAAAATAAATTATGTAGAATCAAGTTTCATGGTACTGAAACAGTATAACGTCAGATACATGTTACACTTTTTCTTCTATGTCCTATAACAAAATAAGCAGCCTCCAAACAATTTTTTTACTACCCAGTCCCCTTCAGATTGTGTCCAAGCAACTTGTCTTTGCTTAGCTACACATTGCTGCTGGAGACATTTATTCGCCTAGTAATTTTTCAATAGTAAACAACAAAAAAACTTCTGCATGTTTGTGTAGATCATGTGCAATGCCAGATAATATTTTCTGTGAATGTGACATTTTACAAATACCTGTGTAATGTTTTAAGCATATAAAAACATGAATATAACAAAGGAAACTATGACTACTGAGCAAATACTTAGAAGGAGTAACATTTATTATTAACAGCATGAGCATAAAACTGTCAAGATTTTCACAACCGCAGGTAAAATCTAATATGGAGAAGTACAAGCTAATACAAGAACAGGGAACACATTTCTTAAACATACTGAAACCTGGGAAAAGATGGAAAGATGAAAAAAGTAACTGTATATAACTCAGTGAAATTCTTGTGTTCAGTGTGCACTAGTGGTCAAAAAAGAAAATTAACAGTCGGATATATACATAATGTGATATATAATGTGATATATAATAATTAACCCTAAAATTACTTGCCACTAAATAAAACAATTGTGCACATACATACAAAACATCATAATTCTAGTTAGTTTTCCTCAAAGAAAAATACAGTAGATGGGATTCAGAGATGAGGAACAGTCATTAACAGAGTGGAAAAGCTATTACTTTTGTTAATTTTTTGTTTTGCTGTAGTTCTGAAAGACGTAAATCAAGATTAGGAAACACTGTAAAGGTTAGAACAATTGAGCAGGAAATGGTAAACTTGTGGCGCATTCTTCCTTCACAATACAAGAGCAATGTAACCAAAAAGCATTGCACTTCCCAATAAAATGAAATTTCTATACAATTAAGCTACAGGATTTGCTACAACAACATGTTTTTCAGTTTAAGAACGAACTTTGCAGAATTCAGAAGATGACATTTACACAAATAATGAAAGCCTCTATTTCTATGTCACAGTTCAAACAAGCACAGTTCAGATTTTTTTAACCTCAGAATATGGCACAAACAACTCACTGATGTTCTTGTAGAATAATACTGAACACTCCATATTCAGCTTGCTTATCGAGATTTCAAAGGTAAAAACTGCTAAAAGTTGAATTCTTTGGAAAGCAGAAACCTGCAATTTAGCAGTGTATTACAATCATAGAATCATAGAATCATTTAGGTTGGAAAAGACCTTCAAGATCATCGAGTCCAACCGTCATCCATGCCCACT